>JANZLF010000001.1:16414053-16428616 GCA_026546835.1 Erythroxylum foetidum | reverse complement strand
ACTTATAAGGACATGACTTTAAAAAAATAAGAATATGAATATTATATATTTTAGTATGTCAATGAATATTCTTATAAAATTTATATTTTAGATATTTAATTCTACAAAAATTAAGTTTATAATTTTAATAAAAAACATAGAACATATAATAATAATAATAATAACAATAATAATAATAATAATAATAATAAGGCTTTAAAATTAGTAGTTTTGACTCATCTTTGGTGCTTGACTTTCTTTATATAATTCAATCATTTTATGATATAGAGAATAATAATTAGTCAAATAATTAGTTTTTTTAAGGTAGATAAAATAGAGAATAATAAAATTAGAATGAATTTTAATTATAAATAGTAAGAATCAAAGCTAATAGTATGATATTATTATAATATTATGAAGACAATATTCATTTTCATCGAAACACATGTTAGGGTTTTTTATGTTTAATTTTCTTAATAATCATTTATTTTATTTCGTTGATACTATATCAAGTAATTAAGCAAGATTTTTGTAATTGTCTAATTTTATTCTTATCATAAAATTTATTTATAATTTTTTAAAAATTAATAAATTTATTTATAGAATACAAATTGATTAATTATTTACAAATTGAATCATATAAAAATTAAATATGAGTAAAAATTTTCATTATTATTCCTAATATTTGATAGTTGATACCAATCACTTACTGCTACGTTGCCGTTCCATGCTTCCTTCTGGCCCGGAAGCTTCGTTTGCTCTTGAGCTGTCGAGAGTGAGTATGCTTATTTTGAATTTTTCAACCAAAAAAATAAAAAAGACATACTATACGAATAAGACGAGAAACTTCGTATAGTATGTCTTTGAACACGCTTACCCATACAGCAGACACCAAGATTTGAACACGCTTACCCATACAGCAGACCACTCTCTTATGATCTTATCCACCAAATATCTTTCCTATTTAACCAAGTCTTCGTGACAAAGTTTGTATCTTTTTTCATTTAGAACCACAGCGGATCTTCTTTCTTCCTCTGTCTCCTAATCTAGTATCACTTTGTTCTTGCTATTTCTTCATCTGGATTTCATATAGTCCTCCTCAGCTTCTATCTTTAGATACACTTGCAATAGGAGATCCATGGCCGCAGAAGTTGTCGCTGGAGCCGCTCTCGGTGCTTTCCTCAACGTTCTGTTGGACAGAATGACTTCTGAAAGATTTGTGGACTTCATCAGACGTGAGAAGCTTGATGATCGGCTCTTGGAAAAGTTGAAGAGTGCTGCGGACTCAGTTGAAGGTATTCTGGACGATCTCGAAGCTGAATCTCGATCGGCCATGGATGAGGTTCGCAAGTTTAAGAAAGGGTTGAAAGCCAGGCTGATGGAGATACTGTAGAAAGTTGAAGATGTTGAAGTTTGATTCAAATTTGTTAGTTTGTTTCCTTTATTTAAGCAAGTTTCTTGTTGAGAATAAACAGTAGAGTCGTGGGTTTTAACAAAGTCGTGGCAGTTGATTACGTGTGTTTGTTTTTTCTAAGCCTATGTATAGAGGCACTTCTTATTTGTTCTCAGATTACGCATCTGAAATAAAAAGCTGAAAAGTCTTTTGTCTTTATGTGCTCTGTACACTCTGTTTTGATATTCACCTTTTTCAATATTTTGGTATCAGAGCCACTTTACTCCTTGGGCACTTGAGTGAAACGTGAGATTTGGTTCATTGGGTATTAAACAAAACATTGTTTTTTCTGGGCAGTAAAAGGGAAACACGAGGGGAACAGCAAAGATGGCAAATGCTTTTTTATCATCCTCACAAGCATTCTTACCGATTTTCACCGGAAAAAAGTATGAGTTTTGGAGTATTAAGATGAAGACTCCCTTTAGGTCTCAAGAACTTTGAAATCTAGTTGAACATGGCTTCGTTAACTTGGAAGATCCAGATGAAGGGGCGGAAGAAAGATTGAAAGAAGTAAAGAAGAAGGGTGCCAAAGCTTTATTCCTAATCCAACAAGTTGTTCACGAAACAATCTTCTCAAGAATTGCAGCAGTAACAACATCGTTGGAGGCTTGGCAGATTTTGAAGGAGTTTCAAGGTTCTTTGAAGGTAATGATTGTAAAATTGCAAACTTATCGTCGTGAATTTGAAACATTGTCTATGAAAAAGTAATGAACTTGTTCAAACTTATTTGTCTAGAGTCTCTTCCCTTATTAATCAAATGAAATCGTACGGTGAAGATATTTCTGAAGAAACTATTGTTGCAAAAGTTTTAAGGAGTCTTACTCCAAAGTTCGAATATATTGTTGCTGCTATTGAAGAAGCCCATGATTTATCAAATTATTCATTTGATGAACTAATGAGTTCTTTGCAAGCTCATGAAGATAGATTGCTCAGGTCACATGAAAAGAATGAAGAAAAGGCTTTTCAGGTGAAGGGGGAGATGCAAGAAAATGCTATTGGACGTAATAACGACAGAAGTGGTACTCACGAAAGAGGCCGAGGAAGAGGTGGAGGCAGAAGCGGATTTAATGAAGAGAGGCAGAATAGGATCTTTAAATGTTACTATTGTGACAAGCCAAGTCATAGAGAGGCTTATTGCTGGAAAAAACAGAAGGATGAGAAAAATCAAGTAAGTTTTGCAGAGGAACCAAATGATGAAAGCAAGCTGTTTATGGGCCTTTTTTGTGAGAAGGAGCAATCTAATGATGTTTGGTTTTTGGACAGAGGTGGTTCTAATCATATGTGTGGAACAAAGTCATTATTTAAAGAGCTCGATGAGTCTGATAAAATAGATGTGACGCTAGGAGACAACAAAAAGATTCGGGTTGAAGGCAGAGTGACCATTAGCATTAAAACTAGTCAAGGTAATGCTAAGTTTTTACAAGATGTGATGTTTGTTCCTAGTTTATCTCATAATTTACTTAGCATTGGGCAATTGATGATTAGTGGATATTCAATTTTGTTTGAGGATGGTTTTTGCATTATTAAAGATAAAAAATCAATGCAAATCACTGCTAAAGTTCTAATAGCTAAAAATAAAATGTTTCCATTGGAAGTTTCAATGATTGAGAACTATGCTATGGTTGCTAAAGGTGATAGTGAGACTCAATTGTGACATTTACGTTATGGGCACTTGAATATTAATGGGTTAAAGTTGTTGAGTGAAAAAGAAATGGTGTTTGGTTTGCCAAAACTTGAGAATCTTGTTTTTTGTGAAGGATGTGTTTATGGAAAAACAAAGTAAAAAGCCTTTTCCTGTTGGAAAGGCTTGGAGAGCCTCTAAATGTCTTGAGTTGGTGCATTCAGATTTGTGTGAGCCTATGAATATAGAGTCTCTTGGTGGTAGTCGATATTTTTGTTGTTTACAAATGATTGTATTAGTATGAGTTAGGTTTATTTTCTAGAAAACAAGGCTGAAGCTTTTGACAGATTCAAGTTCAAAGCAGTCGTGGAAAGAGCCAGTGGTCTTTTAATAAAATCATTGCGAACAGACAAAGGAGGTGAATTTATTTTAGCTGAGTTTAGTGTTTTTTGTGAGAAAAATGGGATTTGTAGGAAACTTACAACATCATACATACCAGAGCAAAATGGTGTAGTCGAAAGAAATAACCGAACTGTGGTAGAGATGGCTAGAAGCATGATTCAAGCAAAAGGTCTTCCTATTTATTTTTTGACAAAAGATGTTGCAACAGCAGTGTACTTTCTAAATTTGTCTCCTACAAAAGCTATTCGTAATCAAACACCCTTTGAGGCTTGGACAGGTAGAAAACCAACGATAAGCCACTTAAAGGTTTTTGGTTGTATACCCTATGCTTTGGTCAAAACTCATTCTAGAAAATTTAATGAAAAGTCCGAGAAATATATTTTTGTTGGCTATTCTTCTCAATCCAAAGAATTTAAGCCTTATAACCCTATTAGTGGCAAGATAACCATCAGCAGGGTTGTAGTTTTTAATGAAGATGCAAGATGAATCTGGAATGAAGAAAATAAGGAGGAGCATATTCAAATGTTAGATGATAATATTGAACCAACACTTAATCCAACACCAACAATTTCCAGCCCTGGTACTCTTGGAAGTAGTAATTCATCTGTTCCTGCAAGCAATGAATCATCAACTTCAAGCTCATCAAGTGAAACTCTTCCAAGGAAATTTAGATCCTTGCAAGAAATTTATAATTCTTGCACTTTTGCTTTGTTTGTTTCTGATCCTATTTACTTTGGAAAAGCTGCAAAAGACAAAAGATGGTGCAAAGCTATGGAAGAAGAGATGTTGGCTATTCAGAAAAAATCAAACTTTGGACTTAGTAGACTTACGGGAAGGAAAGAATGTTATTGGGCTTAAATGGGTGATCAAAACTAAGTATCATCCAGATGGGACCATTCAAAAACATTCAACAAGGTATTGACATCTACGAAACTTTTTCTCCAGTTGCACGATTTGAAACGATGAGAACCTTTTTAACCTTAGCTGCTAAATTAAATTGGCCAGTATACCAATTTGATGTTAAATCTGCCTTTTTGAATGGTGACTTGAGGGAAGAAGTTTATGTCTCACAGCCTGAAGGTTTTGAAGCTTATGGTAATGAAGATAAAGTCTACATGTTAAGAAAGGTGCTTTATAGTTTAAAGCAAGTACCATGAGCATGGTACTTCAAAATTGATTCCTATTTTCTAGAGAGTGGATTTAAAAGAAGTGAAAATGAGTCAACACTTTATTTGAAGAAGAATGGTAAAGATGAGTTTCTGGTGGTATGTCTTTACGTTGATTATATGATCTATATGGGTTCTAATGAGTTGATTATTGCTAAGTTTAAAACTTGCATGATGAAGAAATTTGAAATGACAGATTTAGGTTTATTACATTATTTTCTTGGTTTTGAAGTGAAACAAGGTTTTGATGGGATCTTTATTTCACAAAGAAAATATGCAATGGATCTTTTAAAGAAATTCAATATGTTGAACTGCAAAGTTAAAGCTACACCCATGAATGTGAATGAAAAGTTGAGTCAGGATGATAATGCTGAATTTGTGAATGCAACATATTTTAGGAGTCTTGTTGGAGGTTTGAACTATTTGTGTCATACTAGACCAGATATTGCTTTCTCGGTTGGAGTTGTGTCCAGGTTTATACACACTCTAAGCAAGCTGCATCTTGGAGTTACAAAGAGAATTTGGAGATATGTAGCAGGAACTGCAGAGTTGAAAATTTGGTACTACAAGGTATCAAATTTTAAACTAACAGGTTACACTAACAATGATAATGCAGGTTGTATGGATGATAGAAAAAGCACATCTGATTTCCTATTTAATATTGGGTCAGGTGCAATTTCATGAAGTTCAAAGAAGCAAGAAGTGGTAGCTTTATCATCATTAGAGGCTGAGTATATTTCTACATCAACATCAGCTAGTCAAGCGGTTTGGCTAAGAAGACCTCTTTCCGATTTCAACTAGAAGCAAGCTAGAGCTATAGAGATCTTTTATGATAGCATGTCAGCCATAACAATGAAAAAGAATCAAGCCTATCATAGCAGAACAAAACACATTGATGTTCATTATCACTTTATTAGGAGTCTTGTTACCAGTGAAAAATTGTGTTGAAATTTTGCAATACAAAAGAACAAATTGCTGATATATTGACAAAGGCACTTCCGCTGGAAAAGCATGAGAACTTTAGAAAACATATGGGAGTTTGTATCTTTAAATCAAGGGGGAGTGTTGAAGTTTGATTCAAAGTTTGATCGAGTATTACTCTAATTTGTTAGTTTGTTTCCATTATTTAAGCAAGTTTCTTATTGTTGAGAATAAACAACAGAGTCGTGGGATTTAGCAAAGCCGTGGGATTTAATTTGGTGTGTTTGTTTTCTATAAGCCTATATGTAGAGGCACTTCTTATTTGTTTCTATATTATGTATCAGATGAAATAAAAGTTTAAAGTCTTTTATCTTTATGTGCTCTGTCTATCTCTGTTTTGATATTCACCTTTTTCAACAGATGATGCATTTTTGTTGGCTATCCCATAGGGAAGAAAGTCTATAATCTTTACAACCTCAACAATTAGAAGTTTTTTGTTAGTTGAGATGTTATTTTTTACGAAACATTTTTTCTTTTAAGACTAATAAGGCTTTGCATGACATACATATAATCGACTTGCCATCCTAATACCTATTACTACACTTTAACTGAAACACTAGCCAAACACAAGTTGAGTCTTCTACACCACTTAGCCAGCCTTCATTTGAATCAGTTTCCACACCTTCATCTAGTCCTGCTACATATTTTCCTAACCCGATAAAATCCACATTAAAGGATGAACATATCTTTTAATCGTGTAACATGTCCAACCCACCTGCTAGGCTAGTAAATGAGACCATAATGAACCCATCATTTCCCACCTATTAGCCTACTGCCATCCTTAAACCTAACTTATCGAATATTTCATTAAATGACTAACACATATGATTCTCTCAACGCTTAAAAAGACCACCAATCCATCTTATTGATTATTTATTTAATGTGCCCCATGGTCAATCTTCTTCAACATCTTCAGGTACGCAATATCCCATTTCTTGTTATTTTTGCTTAAGTACAGATTCATATAGCCATTCCTACTTCCTTAATTTTGTTATAAAGCACATTGAACCCCCTTCATTTTACACTATTGCTCGACTAGTTCCAAATTGGAGAAAGGTTGTGGAAGAAGAAACAAAAGCATTACAGGCTAATCAAACTTGGACTTTGGATGTTTTACCTCCAAGTGAAAGGCAATAGGGTGTAAATGAGTGTATCATATAAAGTATAATCTTGATGGTTTTATTGAATGCTATAAAGCATGTTTAGTAGCTAAAGGTTATTCCCAACCAAAGGGTTTTTTTTTTACAAAGGAGAAATTCGCTATTACATGCCTAATTGCGGGGATGAGACCTCAACCATATCCGTGAGGAGATATGAGTTACAATCCGAAGGTGGATACTGAAAGCAAAAAATTCCTATATTAAAATACTTGGTAATATTGGGTAACCAAACCGCATACCTGTTACCTTCCCTAAATATGTGGCAAAATCTTACCTCCCACGGTCTGCCAAGAGCTCACAAATGGCCATTCCCAATGAACTACCTCCCAAGCTCAAGTCTCCGGAACCAGATAAAATATTGATTACCTCTAGAGTGTCCACTTCAAACTCAATTCTTTTATAACCCAAACCCCAAGCCAGATTTAGGATGGCATATACTTCCCACAGTTCTGCGATTAACGACTTACAGGAACCTATATTATGCACAAAACCTCCCAACCAATGTCCGGAGCCATCCTGCAATAATCCACCAGCTGTGGCACAACAAGAAGCTCAATTGACCGCTCCGTCTGTGTTTAACTTCACCCATCCCTCTTGAGGCCTGGTCCAAACCCCATTATACCTATTGGCTCCACATCTCACATTTGTTGCTCGAGCAAACATATTTTCTGCCTTTATTATCTCATTTCTTAAACAATTTCTCTCATATTGATTCAATATTAAAGATTTAGGCCCATTAAAATAAATGATTTTACTAGATTAAGCACAGACTGGCCTAATTTTCAGTTTAATTTTTGTTTTTGATTGCTACAAATAAACAGTGGCTTATTAAATAATAAATCGGTTGATCTTCTCTGAACCATGAAGAACTTTAAACTATGCTTTCTTCTTCTTCAGTGAGAACTGGGTCATCGATAGGCACAGAAATGAGCAGTGTTCCTTCTAAAGCTTGAGCAAAATTCCTATAACTAGGCACTTCTGGATCTGCTTCATAAGGTGGGTAGAGAACTAATGACATTTCTCTATAATAACGAAATTAAACAAGGAAACAAAGCACTAGAACAACACATCTTGGGTAGTATCCGAGAAGTCATAATCACAAAGAAATTAAGTACCCACTAGCGATTCAATCATCAGAGCAAGTTGGAATCTTCTCTAATATGCTGATAGAGATCAAGGATATAAAAAGGAGGAACCTTTACAACATTCAAAGAGAAATCACGAAAGTGACACGATGAATTAAAAAGACAAAGAGCACAGAGAATATAGAAGGCACAAATAACAATATAAAGAATCATCTGCGGGTTAAGGTTAAACAAAATAAATACCTAAACCTTCTCAAAATTTCCAATGTCATTACCTTCTATAAAAAAAAAAACAAATCACACACTAATAGGAATAAGAGAAATTTGAGAGATGTGAGGAACTTTCTTCCACTAATGTTTAACAATATGCATCTAACCACCTGTCAAGACGAAAGCAATGCATGTTGCTTTTGTTAATTTTGTTTTAACGGCCTCTCCAGACCTTGAAATTGGAATTTTCTTTTTGGGACCTTATTATATTGTAATTTAGATCATATTTGAATAAATAGTAATATTTAAAATAAGAAGAAGGTATAATTTTCAATTATTTTGACACATTAAGAATATTAGTATTTATTGATCAAAACAAAATAAAAATTTATTTAAACTTTAAGGAAGTATAGTTAAAGGACGCTAAAAACTATTAATTAGTAATTTATTGTAAATATTAACTAAGTAATTTTGTTTAGGATAATGTAAGCATGTGTTAAGGAATGATGTTTAAACTTTAAAGAAGTATATTTGAAGAAGGAAATTAAAAAATTATTAATTAGTAATTGAGTATATATAAGTAATTTTGTTTATGATAACTTAAGATGATGTTAAAGAGTGATGCTTAAACTTTAAAAAAAGTATGTTTAAAGAAGGACAATAAAAAAGTTATTAATTAGTAATTTAGTATAGATAAGTTATTTTGTTTAGGATAATTTAAGAGTATGTTATAGAGTAATGTTTACATAAGGACACTTAAAAATTTATTAATTAGTAATTTAGTAAAAATAAGTAATTTTGCTTAAGGTAATTTAATAGTTTGTTAAGGAGTAATGCTTAAGCTTTAAAGAAGTATCTTTAAAGAAAGACACTGAAAAAGTTATTAATTATTAATTTAGTATAGATAAGTAATTTGTTTAGGATAATTTAAGAGTATGCTAAAAAGTGATGTTTAGACTTTGAAGAAGTATGTTTAATAAAGGATATAGAAATTTTTATTAATTAGTAATCTGGTATATATAAGTAATTTGTTTAGGATAATTTTAGAGTGTGCTGAGGAGTATTATTTAAGCTTTAATTTCAAGGTCCTTTAACCATACTTAACTTTTTAATGACTTATTTAGATTTATTTAATCTTGGAAAGGATTTCAATTTTTTTCCTATTTGAATGGATTTACTTTAATGTTTTCAGTTCTTTTTAACCTCTTTCCTATTTCTTCTATATATACTTTGATTTCTTATGTTTACGATCAATGTTTTAAAAATCAGACTGGAAGTTAAACTGATAAGATAAGAGGTTTAAGGTTTAAAAAAATTCAATAGAAATTAGACCGTTGTAAAACAGATTAAAGATTAAATAAAATTAAAGAATTTAAAATATGATTAAAAGAGATTGTTTTTACCTATCGAAGAATTTAAAGTTGAATTAAAAAAGATTATTAAATAAAAATTAGTTGATTTATTTTAGTTTATAAAAACTTATTAATTTATAATTGAAAAAAGAAATTATTAAATGAAAATTAATTGATTTATTTTAGTTTATAAAAAATTATTAATTTACAAAAATAACTGATTAATTAATAAATTGATCTATTTTTAACAACAAAAGTTATTAAAATAAATCAAACCAGAAAGTTAAAAATCAAATCGAAATGTTAGATAGTTTAAGTTTTTATGATTAAACTGGTAGAGTGTTTTAATAATTAGTCAAGATCACAAGTTCATTCTCCTTTTTACTATTGTTTCTTTTGTTAGTTGTAGTGATTGAAGTCAAATCTCATAATATCAAATAGATATAAAAGACACAAGAATCAACAAGACAAAATTAACGGGTATATTTGTTTTTAGACTTTTATCTGTTATCATTTCTTTTCATATTTATTATTTGGTTCATTATTTTGTACCTCATATTTGTTGTAGTTATTGTTGCGACTTATTTTTGTACAAAACTAAAAAAAATTCTTATATTTTTAGGTTAAAATTATAATTGAGAATATAGAATCATCATAAAAAGATCCAATAAACTTAGTATCCTCTACTTGTGGTAAGTCTAATCCAACATGGAATTACTTTTTTTCTTCTTAGGCATCAGATGGGAATATCTAATATAATTGTATGTTTTTGGTATAATAATTAAAGGGAGAGGAATTTATAGAATAAAAGCACATATTATTAGTGTTAAGTATAATATTTTTTAAATAAAAAAGTACTATTGATGTATTTGAGAGGATTAAAAATTATTTGCAGCAATAAGTAAAAAAGAAAAATAAAAAAGAGACTTATAATATATCTTTTGGAAATAATGAAGCACCACAAGCATTAGATAAAGAAAAAAAGAAAAACTATTATTGATATAAATTCTGATTTTCCTCCAAGAACTACTCTTGATTTTCAACTAAGTTTAAAAAGTGTTTTGGTTGATAAAGGTTTTGTGATGAAAACAAGCATAGGCTAGATGATTTTATCATTTAAGTGTTCTTTTAAATGCTTTAAATTTACCATATTTTTAAGAAGCAATAGATGCTACAACATAGATAGGTTTGGGATTAAAGGTACCTTCTTATTATAAGATTTATGCACCTTTGCTTTAAGATTTTAAAAAAGGAATGTTAATTAATTGTGGATACATATAAGTTTAGTTAGAAATCACTAGGATGCACTATTATGCAAATTGATGAATTGATGAATTGATAAAAACAAAGAACTTTGATTAATTTATTGAATTATTATAATATTGGAACAACTTTTATCAAGTTCGTTGATGCTTTTGATATGGTAAAATGTGCTCATGCTTTATCTGAATTATTTTGTAAAATTGTTAAGTGGGTTGAACCAAAGAATGTTATGCATTTTGTTATAAATAATGCAACCAATTATGTATCAGTTGAATACTTGTGATAATCAAAGTATGAGCATATTTATTGGTATTCATGGCTACTTGTTGTATAAATATTATGTTAAAAGATATTGATGGTATGAAACATATTTCTAATCTTGCTTCATGTGCATTTACGATAACATTTTTGTGTATAATCATATTACATTTTTGTCCTGCTTAAAAAAGCAAGGAAATTAGGTTGAGATCGTGCATCCTATTACTACTAAGTTTGGAACTAATTTTATTACTTTGAAATGTTTATAAACACAGACAACAACTTTAAAATTTAGTGATAAGTAAAAAAAATTCAAGTCATAAGTTATCACATAGTGCAAAAGGAAAAGAAGTTTGTATTATTATTCTAGATAATAAATTTTAGGATGCCTGCTTGATCATTGTGAAGATTATAGTTCCGCTAATAAAGTTGTTAAGGATTGTTAACTCACATGAAAAGTCTTCTTTAGTGTGTGTGTATATATATATATATATATATATATGAGCTCACAAAACAATTATAAGTCTTTTAAAAGGGAAGGAGAAATTGTACAAGTCTTATATAGATATTCTTGACCCATGATGGATAAATATCTTACTCAAATGATCCACTTAGTGACTTTTTTTCTTAATCTTTATTGCTTATACAGTGGAGACACATGTTTAAACTATATTATGGGTGGTCTGATGGAATGCAAAGGCATTTTCTTTATTAAGAGTAATCACAGGTGACAACTAAAATTAAATTGTATCGTAAATGTTTAGAAAGTTTTGCTAGGTTATCTGCATAGAAAGAACTTATGGTAAAAAAAATAGCCTAGTAAGTTTTTTTCTTTTAATCATCATTTACTTATTAATAATACATATTTTTATTTCCCACAATTATTAATTTAAAATACAGATGAGTTGTGGAGATTATTCGATAAAAGTGCTCCAATATTGAGAAAACTGGTTATTAGATTATTCAATCAAACAACTTATGTATTAAGTTATGAACATAATTTGAGCGTTTTTAAACGTATTCATACAAAGAAATGAAATCGTTTAGAATATCAAAGACTTAATAGTTTACATTACTTATAATCTAAAATGAAGAACATGTATTTTACTGATTTGTTTTTATTTTTCATTAATTTTATTTTTATTATTGAATTTAATGAAGAAAATGCATTTTTACAACGAATAAATTAAGAACAACTTCTAATGGTCAATTCACATTTTATTTTGATCATATTTAACTTAAAAGTACAATGTATTACAAATTTACAATTGAGAATAGTTACAAATATTACGAATTTGAATTTATTCAGATGCAATAGAAGAAGTTGATGTAAATACTTTAGATAAAAACTTAGTTTACAAGCCTTTGGATAATGTTGGAGAATTTAGAACTTTTGATGATGGTGAGACACAATCACCTTTAGAAATATAATTTTAATTTTTATTGTTATTTTAAGTTTTTATGTTATATTCATATTTACTTTGAATTATTAGATTTGATATATTATTAGGTCATTATAAAAAAATAAACATTGGTGTATTTTTTATTTCAATAAATATTTTATTTTTACTTACTCTTATAATTTTTACTTCTTTTTTATTATATACCAGTTTTATAACGGTTTAATATTGTTAGAACTTTTAAACCTTAAACTTGTCCTTTAATTGGTTTGATATGCAATTTAGTTTTTAAAACATTGATTAAAATATTTTTTGAGCCTTGAAATATGGTAGTCAAAGGTTGAACTTTTTCTTAATCAATGGTAAGTACGACTTAGAAATTTTACAAGATGTTGGCTTTCTTGCTAACAAACCAATTGCAACTCTGATTGACCACAATCACAATTTATCCATTGAGTATGGCGAACTTTTATCAAACCCCACCTCATACAAACGCCTTATTGGTTGACTATTTCATCTTACCATGATCTAAACAGACCTCATTTAGGCAATACATTTGTTGTCATAATGTATGTCTTCCCTTTGTGATACATTTGTTGTCATAATGTATGGTAGAGAATATACTAGTAATGAGTTAATTGATTTTTGTAATTGAGAAGGCATCAAACGTCAGTTTATGGTGCTTTAAACTCCTCAACAAAATGGAGTGGCAGAGCGAATGAACAAAACTTTGATTGAAAGAACTAGAGCCATGTTGGGAATTGCAAGTATGACAAAGTCTTTCTGGGTAGAAGCAGTGAAGACTGCCTACTATGTGATTAATCGATCACCAACAAGATCGATTGATTTAAAGATACCAATGGAGATGTAGACTGGTAAACCAGCAGACTATTATCAGTTACACACATTTAGAAGTCCTATGTTCGTGATGTATAATACCCAAGATATCACAAAACTAGATCCAAAACCTCGAAAATGTAGATTTATGGAGTATGCTAATAGAGTCAAGGGTTATCAACTGTGGGATCCTACTTCCCACAAGTTCGTTATTAGCAGAGATGTCATATTTGCTGAAGATAAGCCGCAAGAGAAAGATTAAAATAGCATGTCCGAAGAAAACTCTAAAGTTGTAATGATTCAGGAAGAAAGGAATATTGAATAGAAAGATTCTACTGAAGCTATATCAGATCATGAGGAGCAAGAACTAATTGAATATGAAAATACAAAATTTCGACGATCAACCCGTGAAAGGAAAATCCCAACCTGATAGTTTGATTATATTATGGAGGGCAATATTGCATATTGTCTCCTAGCAGAAGATGGAGAACCATCAACATTCCAAGAAGTAACAAATAACTTTGATACCACTGATAAGAAATGGACTCCACCGGATAGAGCAAACACACCAATAAAAGATATTGAGATAAAAAGGACACACAAGATTTAATGTGAAAAACCCCTTAACGAATATGGAGAAAAATCACGAGCAAGAATAGAAAACTTTACACTATAAAAAACAAATATTACAGGAGGAAGACCTCACAATCCACACCAAGAATTATACACAAAGTTATTGGTAAAGAGAGAACATAATAGCCTCCATTGAGGCTATATAAAGAGGCATATGTTTAAGGTTTTACATATCCCAAAATCTCTTTCTCATAACCTTGTGTATAACTCTTGGTGTGGATTGTGAGATCTTCTTCTTGTATATTTGTTTGTTATAGTAAAAATTTTTTTATTTTTACCTGTGGTTTTTTCCCATATTTGTTAAGAGATTTTCATGTTAAATCTTGTGTGTTCCTTTTATCACAATTTCTTTTGTTAGTGTATTTGCTCTATCAGGTGGTATTTATGTCTTATCTTTATACCCTCAACTGACTCTTCTCTGCATTTACATGCTTATTATGGTGTCAATTGGGTATCCTGTCTTATATCACGACGATCAACAACTGACTACTTCTTTTGGGTCCTAGTCTTCTTTCTTAGCATACAAATAAGAAATCAACAGTCTCTCGCTCCTCCACGAAAGCTGAATATTATGCCATGAAAAATGTTGATAGCGAACTTACCTTGTTACAAACCCTCTTATGAGAATTAGATATCTCTCTACATCTTGCAAATTTATCTTTTGATAATCAAGCTACTCTTCATAAAGCACGTGGATGTATTTACTAAAGCTCTCCAATCAACTTCTCTCAATCAATTACTTTCAAAGCTCATGTATCATTCG
>JANZLF010000001.1:16369583-16403193 GCA_026546835.1 Erythroxylum foetidum | reverse complement strand
TATGGAATACTGATATATGGCCATGCATGCATCAAGTTGTGAAACAGTTTTCTAACAAATTTAACGCATTCTTCAGACAAATTATGAGGATCAGAAACATCAGTATCTTAGCAAGAGCACAAGTGTCTTACTTCCACAATTCATGGAGCGGAACCTTCATCCGTTGGTAAACCAGATGAAGATGGCGATGTCCAGTCGACGTCTCTGGGCTCCCACGCCTTCTGCAGACGTAGATCAACGTAGTGCAGATGGTTGTTCATATCATTAATTCGAGTATTAAGAGTTTCCCATCGCTGATTCAGGCCTGTCATCGCAAAATTAATGTCATCCAACTGCTGCTCTGTACTTCTGTGGTTCTCAAGCATTCGTTGTTGGTTATCAAGCATGATTTTTTGGTTATCTAGCAGCTTTTGAGAGAGCATGCCCCAATCAGGTAGCGGACGTTGTTCATGTTCCTGTTGCATTGGCAACCGTTGTGGTGGTTGCTGTTGTTGCTCCTCATTCTGGGAATGTGGTTCCGTAGCCTGGCATCTACGAATGGACTCTGCAGCTACCAACCTGCGCTTCAAAGCAGTACGAGTTGAAGGATCTCGTAGCTGCATGCTTTGGTCCACAATAATCTCGCACCTTGTCAAGTACGGTACATCGAAAAAATGATTACTCAGCATGTTTAACTCACTAAGATCAATCCTCAACCATTCCGCCACTGCAGTCGCCACATAACCCATTCCCAAGCTATTCCCCATTCTCCCAACTGTATCCGTTCTCCCAGCTATATCGATCAACGTTTTAGACAAATAAGCAAACATGTCCGGCTTATGTCCATGCTCGATGCACCATAATAGGAAAAGCTCCTTTCTCGAGCATTTTGTACTTTGACGTTTCCCGAACACAGCACCACACATGAATTTATGCAGCATCTTCAATTCCGCGTTAATAATTTGTGCATTGGATGCAATGTGTGGATCATACTCGTCCAAGTCTGTTAAATATTTCCAATAAGCACAAACCGTGAACGACTGATGCCCCTCATCAATATCCCCTTCTGCAAACCCAAATATCAACCGTAACATCGTGTCATCCACATAACACACCTGCCCTCGTAACCTAAACCACAATTTCTTCGGTTTGCTTGCGGCAAACCTCAACGAGGTGAAAAACTCGAGTGTCAGCTCACGGTAAACAGGGTATTTTATTCGCACAAAATTGTCCCATGTACCTCTTCGACATAATGTCAGAAATAGATCAGTCAACCCTATTTGATCTAGCACCTCAAAATTAAAATACGTTGGCACTTCAATGCTCTTACTCTGGAGGTCCCTATACCTCTCTCCTTCTTCCTCGGAATAAATGGGAAAAGGGGCATCATACACACTTGCAATGTCCATGGCATTGTGCCCTCTCACCTGAGCTTCGATGCTTTCCGATGATTGTCTACCTCTTCGCGGGGGCATTGTGACGATCGACGCTACATATTTGACACATAAATAATCCAAATAATTACGCATGAAAGAGGGTATCATGGATGCTAACTGAAAACTATGCTTGGTAACATATAAGGGATAAAGCAAACTATTCTGGTTCAAAATATATCAGTTCGCTAATATGAAATTGGCTGAAATGTGCTCCCTGGTTGCAAGTTACAAACATATCGATGAAGGAAACATCAAAAGATTTCAAATTCACATTTGGCATCCCAATCTTTCTGGAGCTTCACAACAATTAACTCATTCATTTGGCAAATGTATCAACTTAATTTTGCTGATACCAGATCAGTAACTTCCAACCAGCAAAAAACTCAAACCACTTTAACAAGATATCCTTAAGAGGCATTTCATCTAACACTTCATATGCAGACCAAATTCATCCCTAACTATTAACAAAACCATTGTATTATTCATTATTCACCAACATAAACACACATTCAAACAAAAAATGAACCAACTATAGTCTCAAAAATTGAAGAATACTCACCTTACATTAACAAAACTGACCACTATATAAGCATTTAACAATAAAAACGAAGACAAAAAATAAACCCAAGAGCAAAACATGGATGACTAACCTCAGCAGATGACTAACTAGAAGTGACCGATTGGAAAATGAGGCGGAGGAGGTGTTGTGTGGACGAAAGGGAGGCTGCTGGTCCGTGACTCTGCTGGTGCGTCGGAGAAGGCGATCGTCTTCTGGTGGTCGGAGAAGAGGGTCGGCGTGTCGGAGAAGGCGATCGTCTTCTGGTGGTCGGAGAAGAGGGTCGGCCGTTGGTGGGAGAAGAGGAGAAGAGGTCGGCTGTTGATGGAAGAGGAACGCGCTAGGGTTGATCAATTACTAGAAATTATATATTATAAATTTATTATTATTTTTTATTATTACATCAAAAATAATAAATAATAATAAATTAATATTATAATTTTATAATAATAAATTATTCATAATCAATAATAATAAATTATGCGGAATTAACAAATTTTACAATTAAATTATATATAACATTTATAAGAATACGTACATAGAAAAAATAATTAATATTATAAGAATATATAAATAGTTATGAATAAACAATTTATATAATAATAATGGTAAAAATAATAATAATAGAAGTTAATCTAATGTATTACAATAATATTAATAATATTTAAGATTTACATAATCGTAGAAATAATAATAATATCAAGTCATTAAAATATCTTATCGAAGATAATAATAATAATAATAATAATTGTTATTATTATCAATTAAATAATTTTATTATTTTTTAATTAATTATAACAACATAATTATACTAATAATTATAATAATAATAATAACCATAATAATAACAACAATAAATATTTTAATACAATAACCATAAGATTTAGAAAATCACAAAAATTAATTATATTAATTTTTGGAAAATTCTAGATTATAATAAACAATTTTTATAATAATTATGGTAATAATAAAATCAATTATTAATTGACTAATTTAATAATGAGCTCGAATTAAAAATTCTAACTAATGTTATCATTATTATGTAACATTAAAACATCTAATTAATGTTATGTTAATTATAACAAGATAATAATACTAATAATAAGATTTAGATTAGGATTAAAATTAATACATATGAATTTATTTATAAATTCTATATTATATAAACAATTTATATAATACTTAGGGTAATAATCATAATAATAGAAGTTACTCTATTTTATTAAATTAATAATCAGATCGAATATAAATATAATAATATTTAACATTTTATTAAAATGTTGTTTACAATAATCCTAAATATTATTATACATACGTAAGTACATAAGCATTATTCGGAAAACAAGAAATAAAATACTAATATTTTATACATCACCCCGTATTTGTCTCTCCGAGCCATCCGAGCCAAGCCATTTCCTATACAAGCCATCTTGCATTTATTACTCTGATCAATTGGACAGGTCGTCAGCGGGCGTCTTCAACTCAGCGGGCGTGTTATGCAGAAACGACGTCGTCCAGTTACTTGGACAGAGTAGACAGAGTAACTTGGACAGGTGATCTGCGCTCATGAGAAACAACAAAGAAATGGTCAATAGGAAAACAGCCGTTGATGGCTTTGAGAGGGATTAAGTGGTTAATTGATGATTATTATTAGGGTAATAATATATACTCCCTCCGGTTCATAATAAGAGTTATTTTAGAAAAATACACATTTATTAAGAAAGCTAATGAAATTATAGATATAGCCTTATTAATACTCCCATAAAATTATCTCGTGACTCCAGTAATCAGCATCTTAAATTAAGATGAGAGAGAAATTGCTTTGAAATTGTCATGAAATTGTGATCTGTATAATTAAGATGAGAGAAAAATGAAAGGTTAATTTTAGAAGAAAAATTATAAACATACATACAAAGTCAAGAATGACACTTATTTGGAATAATTAAAATGTATCTAAAACGACACTTATTATGAATCTGAGGGAGTATTATTTTTGAAGAATCTTCCGTATCTTTAATGACTTTTTTTAAAAAATATTTTAAAAATTAATTAATTAAATATAGTTAATTAATTATAATATAATTACTTAAAATAATATAATATAATATAATTAATTCCAGTAGAATTCATTAATTAATTATATTATAATGAATTAATTAATTACAATAAGAATCTAAAGATCCAAACTTTTTTATAATCATTTAAAATTATTTTTAGTATTGTAAACTATTAAAATATCTGACATTTCAATTGTTTTCCTTCTTAAACATTGTAAGTATATTTTATCTCAAAGTCAATTTAATATAAATTATCATATAAGTAATTAACTATTTTAAGATAACTTATCATATAAATAATTATTTTATGTGTAACAAAATTTATGTAGTTTTTTTTTTTTGAAAGTAAACAATACTAACGTAAAGAAAATATTGAATGGAGAGACATCGAAACTAACCCAAGCCAACAGGCTTACCCGGTACACCCAGAACCTATTAGCCTTTCTCCATCAACGACAAGAGTAACATTATTATCTGATCTTAAAATAAAGTCTAAACAAGAGGGACGAACATTCCAGTATTGTGGGTTTGAATGTAATAAGGCCACCCTAGCTAGTGAATGAGCCGCCTTATTGGCAATCCTACGCGTCTATTGGAAGGACAAGTGAAGGAAATGTCGTTTGAAAGATAGACAGTCAAGGGCCAAAATTCCAATCTCAGATTGATATGAAGAAGGAACTCGAATTGTTTGAACAGTCGTCAAACAATCAGACTCTACAATGACCTTGTCAAAATGTTGTTCTTTTAACCAAGATAGAGCTTCCCTTATAGACATAAGTTTAGCAAGAACTGGATCATACATGACAGGATAATGACCTGAAACAGCAGACACGAAATGTCCTCGACTGTCCCTGAGCACTGCTGCATATCCCGTGGCCTTCTTGTCTCTAAAGATTGCCGCATCCACATTGCATTTTAAATAACCTTCCTGGGGTCTAACCCAAGTGGAAACATTTACGCTTGAAGTTTCAGAGCTGGTATTAGCCTTCGCAAAGGTCTTCCTCGCCTCTTGCCAATCGTTAAGGAAGCTATCCGCAAAGTTTGCTATCACCCGAGAGGAGCTAGACTTCCCTTGCCACACACGAAGATTACGGTGAAACCATACACTCCACACCATCGTCAACATGCGCTCTATACCAGGAGCCGATTGGGAACTTAAAATGTGCTCTACAAAGGATGCAATGCTGTTGTTTGGACGACGCCAGCCCATCGAAGACCATACTGCTTCGGCTATTGAGCAGTCCATTAGAACGTGATTCATATCTTCTGTGTGGCCACAGACATCACAAGCGGTATTAATCATGATACCCTTCCTGCGAAGACGATCTTTGTAGGGGAGGAAATCGTGAAGACAACGCCAAGTAAAATCCTTAATCTTTGGAGGAAGAGCCAGATTCCACATACGGTTCCATGGACCATTCATAAACAAGCTAGCAACTTCAGTATACAGATTAAGTGCCACTCTATAACCAGTTTTTACCGAGTATGAACCATCCAAACTATGGTGCCAGATCAATTGATCTGGGAGTTTTGAGGCAGCAATTGGGACCTTGGAAACCCGTCCCATATCATAAGGAGTAAGTAGTCCTTCCAACATTTGTACATCCCAGCCAGATCCGTCTTCCCTAATCAAATCGCACACCTTAATGTTGCCAAGATCCGAGATAAATGGAGAAGTGACATAGAAGTTGTTTGTTTCTGATATCCATGGGTCTGTAAAAACCTTAATCAAGGTACCATCGCCCACCCTCCATCGAACCCCTTGACGCAATATGTCCTTGGCTGCGTAGATACTTTTCCAGATAAAACTAGAGTTGGCACGATCTCTAGCTTCTATAAAACTACATGAGGGGAAATATTTTGCTTTAAAAATTTTACTCGGAAGAGAGTCGGGAAAAGCCAGAAACCGCCAAGCTCGTTTGTAAAGCATAGCTAAGTTAAAACAGTGAAGATCTCGAAACCCCATACCTCCGTATTTTTTAGGAACACATAACCGGTCCCAACTCGCCCAATGAATGTGCTTTCTGTTATTGGTCCCCGACCCCTACCAGAAAGAGTTCATCATTCGTTGTAAATCATCACAAGTGCCTCGGGGAATAAGAAACACACTCATACAATACGCAGGTAGAGCTTGTGCAACGATCTTGATGACGATTTCCTTTCCTGGTTTAGAAAGCATTCTGTTTTTCCAACTCGCAATGCGCTTGCTCAGACGATCTTTAATGAATGCAAACACCTGCTTTTTCCTTCTTCCGACAAGAGAGGGAAGACCCAAATATCTCCCGTGATCGATAGGAGTATGGACTCCTAAAATAGTTTCCACCGCATGTCGATCAGAAAGGAGCGTGTTGGAGCTGAACATAATACCAGACTTTTGGAAGTTGACAGCTTGTCCTGAAGCTGCTTCATAGATGGCGAGAATCCTCTTAATGTTCTGGGCTTCAACCGTTCCTGCTCTAAAGAAAAGAAAATTATCATCTGCGAAAAAAAGATGCGAAACACTAGGGCTTCCAGAGCAAATAGAGACCCCATGTATATCCCCTCAGGTCTCATTTTTCCTTAATAACGTTGATAGGCCCTCGGCACACAAAATGAACAGATACGGGGACAAAGGGTCACCTTGCCTCAATCCATGTTTTGGAATAATCGGACCTACCTCAGAGCCGTTAAACGCCACTGAATACCGCACGGTAGTGACACAAGCCATAACAAGTTCCACCCATTTGCTATCAAAACCCAATTTCAACAACATAAACCGGAGATATCTCCAATCTACGCGGTCATAAGCTTTACTAATATCAATCTTAAGAGCTGCTTCCCCAAATCTTCCTTTCCCTTTATTCTTCAAGTAATGTATAATCTCAAAAGCCACAATGATATTGTCAGTTATAAGTCGGCCGGAAACAAACGCCGATTGCATGGGCGATATAATCCTTGGAAGAATACTTTTAAGGCGATTCGCAATCACTTTAGCAACAAGTTTGTAGATGACATTGCACAGGGCTATGGGACGAAGATCTTTCATACATAAAGGCTTGTCTTTTTTAGGAATTAGCATTATCGTCGTGTCATTAAGAGTTGCCGGAAACTCACCTCTCTCCATCCAAGACCGACAATTCTCAAAAATATCAGCCCCAACAATGTGCCAACACTTTTGAAAAAATGCCGGATTCATACCATCTGGTCCCGGAGCCTTATCTGGATGCATTTCAAACATTGCTGTTTTGACCTCCTCGAAACATAAAGGAGTTAAAAGATGGGCGTTATCCTCCTGAGTAACCACCGACGTGACATTCGCAAAATCACCAAACTCCATACCGCCCGAGTCCGAGAAGAGGTTCTTGAAGTAATCCAGAATTATATTACCGATCCCCTCATTGTCCACTACCTGCTGCCCACTTTCATCCAGAAGAGAGGTAATTTGATTGAGCCTTTTCCTTTTTGAAGACTGTACATGAAAATATTTCGAGTTTGCCTCCCCGTATTGCATCCAGAATATCTTCGACCGTTGCTTCCAATAGATATCTTCTTGTGCCAAAATATGATTAAGGGTTGCTTTTTGTACCTTGAGCAAAGCAAACTGATGACGATGTCGAGAGAGCTCCATGTTTCTCCTAAGGTATTTTATGCTATCTGCAAAATTAGTCTCGTGATGCTTTTGCCACCTAAGCAAACTGTTTCCACATTCCTTTAGGCGAGAAAGGATATTCTTGTTTCCAGTGGCCCTCCAGAAGCTAGAAATGAACTCAAGGAATCCATCATCTGCTAGCCATTTATTTTCAAACTTGAAACGGTGGGTCCTCTTATTAGGAAATCTACGCATAGCCACCAATTTAATCGGGTTATGATCCGAAGTAGGACTCACTAAATTGTGTAACTTATGAAAAGGAAAAGCATCCATCCATGCTTCGTTAATAAACGCACGATCCAATCTTTCCAACGTAAAGGAACCTGAATCTCTTCCTCTTTCTCACGTATAGCCAAATCCAAGTAGCGGAACATCCACCAAATTACAATCCATGATGCATTGCCGGAAACCCTCCATCAACGAGCTAGGATAATCCACCCCTCCCAGCTTATCATTAACAGACATTAAATTGTTAAAGTCACCAAAACAGACCCATGGAAGATTGTGGATTTGATTAAGGGAACGCAGAAGGTCCCAACTATCGCGTTTTGGATTCGATTCTGGGTAGTCATAAAAACCTGTAATTCGCCATTTAGGATTAATCGAATCATCAATAACCATATCTATATGGTTGGTTGAGTTATTCTTATTTGATTTTAAAATATTTAATTTGAAATAAATTAAAACAAAATTCATAAAATTAAAATAATAAAATAAATCATAACTTAATTGTCAAATGAATCCCGTGAAATGAGGGAAGTTTCCATTTCGCAAACGTCACGTGTAATTTGAACCAACGCCCGGGGGCTGTTTGGCTAGCAACTGAGGGCATCAAGGCCAAGATTTGAACAACTAGTCAAAGTCCACAGATGCAACAGATCCCCAGAACCTGTACTGACGCCAATGCCAATGACCAACAACCCCTCCCTTTCCTTGTTTATTTTCAATTTTAACACCTCCGACATTTCGCCACGTGCTCGTCACACTCTCTCTCTCGCCCTTTACATGCCAGACTTCCAATGCCGCCCAATTTTGATTTTCAAGTAAGAATGCCCATGTCAATTGTTCTTGTCGTCGTTTGTTGTGATCTTCGTCCCGAAACGAAACCCGGAAAATTCTGGTCGTCACAAGCTATCATCAATTTCTAATTTTCCGTTTGTTTGATATTTCCTAAACGAAATGAATTAGACTTGGAAGTTTGCTTGTTTTTATTTTCAATTTTCCCGGGAAATGCGTGGCATTCGATAATAACGATAGTCCAGGATTCGCTATGGGCGATCAAATCACTTAAGCTTAGAGGGCAGTGATGGCGCAGGAAGCTTAAGATTTCTGCGATATTAGTTACATTTGAATTGCTTGATTGATTTTTGTTTGTAGAGAGAATGTCGAAAGTAATATACGAAGGGTGGATGGTGAGGTACGGGAGGAGAAAGATCGGTCGATCTTTTATTCACATGAGATATTTCGTGCTTGAGCCTAGACTTCTAGCTTATTACAAGAAAAAACCACAAGATAGTCAGGTTTAAATAACTCTTTCTTGTGCTTCTGTGACTGCTTATTTCAATTTAGCTCACAAAATATAGAGATTTTTGTTGAAGTTTCTATACTGTAATTGAATGTTGAATCAGCTGCCTGTCAAGACCTTATTGATTGATGGAAATTGTAGAGTTGAGGATCGTGGCTTGAAGACTCACCACGGACATGTGAGCGGTTTTTTTTCTTAAACTATGCTTTTGCTCTGTTACATTTTGAAATTTTGTTCTCGTAACTTCATAGAGAATCCGGAGAATTGGTGGAAACTGTTA
This sequence comes from Erythroxylum foetidum, assembly GCA_026546835.1. Classification (NCBI taxonomy): domain Eukaryota; kingdom Viridiplantae; phylum Streptophyta; class Magnoliopsida; order Malpighiales; family Erythroxylaceae; genus Erythroxylum; species Erythroxylum foetidum. The sequence goes on along the minus strand of JANZLF010000001.1, from coordinate 16,393,732 downwards.
AAATATATTGCTTTTAGCCAGTTGGATATCGTGATGATGGTGCTTATAACTCGTCTTGGACTTGAGAAGATTGAAATTATAGGGGAAAAGTAATTGGTTGCTCCTTTTATGAAAAAATAGGTGAAAAAAATTAAAGAAATGCATCGGTTAATATTATTGAATCTGTTCATATTAAGCAACCTAGATATATGAAAGTGTTTTACTTGTGTTGCTTCCAAACGTTTTGAAAAAAAAAAAGATCTTTAATTGAGTTTAGTTTACTTTGATTGGGTTCAAGGTAAAGATGTCACTATTTTTTTTTTTTTTTGGGAGTAAAGCACCATCACAGAGTCTAGTGTTTCTCTGCCATTGCTGCTGGGTTCTGGGGATTTTGCTATTGCAATTGTATGTGGTAGACTTTAGGTTAATATACCAATGCATTTCAGTGGGAATGCTTAATGTGAAGGTTGGATGCTTATGATGTGAATGTATCTAAATTCTTTTCCATTATTAAATAAACATATAGAGAGAAAAGAGAAAAAAAAGTGAAAGAGAGGGAGGAACATGCTTACATTGATGGGGCTATGTAGGATAGTGGTTGATAGCAATGTAAAAGGCAGCTTTCTTACTCCTGAACCAGTCAAACAAGGCTGTCCAACTTTACAGTACTTTCTGGTTGGTTTTAACAGTCATAATAATATAGTTTATTTTGATTTTCGTTGTGCAACTTTTGACTTAGGAACTTCTTTAGTAACATAAACTAAAAAGCATGTGGGATTTGGAAGTTGAGGATTTATCAAACATTGGAGATGGGACCATACCCATACCTTCCCATCGTGATAGGACTAGTAATTCTCATTCTTAATGAACTTAATGCTTGTTGATGAATTTAAGCATCAAGTAATTGCTAACTCATCTATGGAGAGCTACTTCTGTGGAGATAAATCTTGTTATTCTCATTGTAAAAAGATATAAATGAACTTGGTTTTGACTTGAATTATAGCAACACCGGTATAAAACAAGTGATTTGAAATTGTGGTGTGTCTAAGAAAATTATCTTGAAGCCGTCTTCTTAACCCTTGTATTATTGATCTGTCTCTAGTGAACCATTAATTCATATAACCTTGAGTCAGTTGAGTGGTCTCAATGCATATACGATGAACTGCAATTGTTGTTACCTGGCATCTAGTATGTGAAATCACCATGCTTTGAATATGAGGAACTTTCACGCAAGTCAGCTACTCTTGGTTCACAGCCTGTTCCATAAAATATACATATATATCTTAATTTTTAATATTCCTGTTGTTATTCTTGGAAATTATTGCTATTAATTTCGTTATTGGCTTATTGCTATAATTTTACTCGACATAGAAAGAATCCTTTTTAAGACACTGGTTGGAATTGTTAAAGTAGAGTCCATATGGTTGTTTTAATTTCTTTTACGTCATGTTTTTTCATTGAGAGTATAATCATATCCAATTATTAAACCCTTGACACATCAAGAATGTAACTTCTCAAGAATTGAAAACAATGTAGCTATGCTGAAAGGAAGTTAAAAGGGAGGTTTGGTGGAGGCCGTTTGACAATTTATCCAATGTTCTTGTTGTATCACCATTGCTATGCTGAAAGGAAAGTTACAAGGGAGGTTTGGTGGATGTTGTTCGACTACTTATGCAATGTTCTTGTTGTTTCACCATTACACTTTTGATTTTCACCTTGTTAACTTTCTAACTGGCTTGACAACAATTGGAATCATTTTGTGGATGTTGGTCTTTGGTTTATGTTTTTGTTGGATAATTATCTTAGATAAGTTTAGGAGATTATCTTCTAGGAGATAAGTTTATCTTCTAGGAGATAAGATAAGATATACTATAGATAGGATAAGTTAGTATATACAAAAAATCCAGTAATTTAATAGTATTAGAATATATTATACTCATGTATAAATTACATATAATTAGAGAAATAAAGTGAGTTTTCTTCTGATATTTTCTATATCCTCTTGCTTCATGGTATCAGAGCTACCGATTTTGGTAGCCTAATTTTTCTAGCCACATCATAGCTAGAGTTCAACCAACCTTCGGATCCTTTGATGAGTCCTAAACCTCATCCCAAACACCTAGTTACTTAAGACCTTCAGCCCAAACTCCATGTCCTTCTATTGATAATCTTTCGTTGCAAATCAGGCAACATAGATTAAATGGAACGAATTTTCGAGAATGGTCCCAATCAGTCATGCTCGTAATCAAAGGAAGAGGCAAGGCTGGATATCTAACAGGGGCAGATCCTCAATCACATGAAACAACAATCACTTACGATGCTTGGGAAGCTTAGAATTCTATCGCCATGGCTTGGCTTATAAATTCAATGGAGCCAAAAATAGGAAAAACCTACCTATTCTGCAAAACTGCAAGAGAAATCTGGGAGGCTGTGCAAGAAATATGTTATGTTTTGGAAAAAACTTCTCAGTGCTTTGAAATCAGATCAAAAATCAGAAATACTCAACAAGGTAATATGGCGGTTACCGAGTATTATAACTTATTGAATTATGGAAAGAAATGGATCTATTTTATGCAGTAAATTGGGAGGGTTGTGCTGATGCCAAGAAGTATGAAAAATTATTGGAAAAGGAGAGACCTTTTGATTTCTTGCAGGGACTTAATGTTGGACTTGATGAAGTACGAGGAAGGTTTACTCGACTTAAAGCCATTGCCATCAATCCGAGAAATGTTTGCTGAGGTTCGTAGGGAAGAGAGTAGGAAAAAGGTCATGCTTACCTCACACACTGCTGAACAAACCTCTTAAGGCTCAGCTTTAGTGGCAAACTCTTGAAAGGAGTCTACTTACCAAACTCGAGAGCAAGAAACCAAGAACAAGTAGTGGTGTGACTACTGTGATAAGCCCTACCACACTCGTGAGACCTGCTGGAAATTACATGGGAAACCACCAGATTAGAAACCTAAAAGCCAAAGAGTTCAACAAAAACGTGAAGTAGCACATGTAGCAGAATCCGATACCAGCAAATCCACAGGGCTGAACCTATCCCCCTAGCAGATTAAACTACTCCATCAACTCTTGAATTAGACAAAAATCACAACTGAGAAAGACTCACATGACCAACAAACCTTTACTGCAATACTAGTGCATAAAGGTAACCTGTGTTAATCATTATTATCAAAGTCCCTAAGTCAAAATCTTTAGATTGTGGACATAGATGCATCAGACCACATGACTAGGTCTTTGAATGTCTTTGAAAAATATGAGCCACATAACTAGAAAATTAATGTCTGGGTCGCGGATGGAAAAGGGTCACCAGCTATTGGTCAAGGGAGAGTTTGTTTGCCAAAACTGACATTAAATATTGTTTTCTATGTGCGTAAGTTAACTTATAATCTACTATCTGTCAGGCAATTAACCAAGGACATGGATTGTATTGTGACATTCTTTCCATCTAATTGTGAATTTCAGGACTGGTGTTCGGGGAAGAGGATTGGCAGTGTTGAGGAGAAAGATGGACTTTACTACTTCTCAGGAAAGAGTATTCCTACTGAATCCAAATCACTACATAGGATTTCCCTTTTAGTTATGTCAAAATTTGATGTTATGTTATGGCATCAATGCCTTGGTCATCCTAATTTCCCATATTTGAAAATCTTATATCCAAACCTTTTCATCAATAAAGATCATATTTCTTTATATTGTGAGCAATGTGTCCTTGCAAAATAAAGCAAAAATACTTATCCCATACAGTCATACATACCCTTAAAACCTTTCCAATTAATTCATAGTGATATTTGGGGCCCTGCCAGAGTTACAAGTCTAATCGGTACTCGTTGGTTTGTTAGTTTCATTGATGATTATAAAAGGGTATGTTGGGTACAAATCTGAAGCCTATCATATTTTTAAACAGTTCCACAAACTCAACCAAAATGTATTCCAGACCTCTATTCAAGTAGTGCGTACAGACAATGGGAGAGAATATTTTTCAACTGATTTTATTCAATATCTCAGTGGAAATGGGATCTTTCACCAGAGCTGTTGTGCTTATACCTCACAACAAAATGGGATAACGGAGAGAAAGAATCGTCATCTTTTAGAGGTAGCCCGATCTATGATGTTTACCAGCTTTGTTCCAAATTCCTATTGGGGAGAAGCCATTCTAACTGCCTCATACTTGATAAATCGTCTTCCTTCGAAAACTCTTAAATTCGGAACCCCATTAGGTGTTCTTCTTGAACAATTTCCTCCTATTAAGCTCCTTAATTATCTTCTTCCTAAACCCACAAACACTACAAACACCTACCATTGAACCTGGAACTGTCTAATCCAATTCAGTGGGAGAGCCAATTCTCAAAAACCAACCTTAGTGTATTCTCGAAGGTCTAAAGCTCCTTAACGAGGCCAATCATTGGACCAGGAATCGGCTCCTAGAGAGACTATGGTAAGTGACTTAGATGTGCCAATTGCACTACGAAAGGGGGTAAGATCATGTACTAAATATCCTATTTCAAATTATTTGGCTCACTCGAAGTTATCTTCAAAGTTTAAAGCTTTCACTACTAAGCTTGATAGTGTAAGAATTTCAAGAAATGTACATGATGCATTCCAAGAACATAAGTGGAAGGAGGCTATACTTGAAGAAATGAAAGCTTTACTTGAGAATAAAACATGGGAGATTGTGGATCTACCCGAAGGGAAAAAGATAGTTGGTAGCAAGTGGGTGTTCACCGTGAAGTATAGGACAAATGTAGAGGTTGAAAGGTATAAGGCTAGATTAGTGGCTCAAGGCTTTGCACAAACCTATGGAACAGATTATGAGGAGACATTTGCTCCAGTTACGAAGTTGAACACAATTAGAGCCCTTCTATCACTGGCTGCAAATTTAGATTGGGAACTCCATCAGTTCGACTTTAAAAATGCCTTCCTAAATAGTACTTAGATGAGGAAATATATATGAGGGTAACACTAGGTTTTGAAACCGAAGAAGGAAAGGGAAGAGTTTGCAAACTGAAAAGAAATCCTTATATGGCCTCAAACAGTCTCCACGAGCATGGTTTAAGAGGTTCAGTGACACTCTTTGCCAGTTTGGATACAAATAGGGACAAGCTGATCGCACAATGTTTGTGAAGTGTGGAAAAAATGGAAAGAAATCCATCTTGATTGTATATGTGGTCGATATTATAATCACAGGTGATGACACTAGTGAGATCAATGATCTTAAACAAAAATTGAGGCTGGAATTTAGGGTAAAAGGCCTCGGAGCATTAAGACATTTTCTTGGAATGGAGATTGCTAGAAGTGAGGAAGGTATTTTCATATCTCAACGAAAATACATTCTTGATTTACTGGAGGAAATAGGAAAGATGGGTTGCAAACTTATGGGAACTCCACTAGAGAGAAACTGAAAATTCAAGAAAAATGAAGAAGATCCTTCTGTTGACAAAGGAAGACAGCAAAGTTTAGTAGGAAAACTTATCTATTTGTCACTAACCAAACTAGATATTGCTTATTCTATGAGTATTGTTAGCCAATTTATGCACTCTCCAACTCAAAGACATTTAGAGGCAGTCAACCATATTTTGAGATATCTTAAAGGCAGTCTAGTTAGAGGATTAATGTTTCAGAAAAAAAAAAGAGAAAAGAAGCATAGAAGGGTTCACGGATGCAGATTGGGCTGGTTGTATTGAAGACAGTAGGTCAAATTCTGGTTATTGTACTAAACTATGGGAGAATCTTGTCACATGGAGAAGCAAGAAGCAGTCCGTAGTAGCAAGAAGCAGAGAAGCAGAGTTTAGGGCAATTGACAAGGAATTTGTGAAGTTATTTGGTTAGAGAGGTTGATGCAGGACTTATAGATCACTACTTTCTGTCCCACCAAAGTTTTCAGTGATAGTAAATCAACCATCAGTATGGTGAAGAATCCAGTTCAACATGATCGAACAAAACGTGTTAGAATTGACAGGAGCTTTATCAAATTTGAAATAGAAGAAGGGGGCATTGATCTGTGCTATGTCCCTACTAAAGTACAAGAAGCTGATATCTTCACAAAGATCATGCCTACGCCTAAATTCGAGACAATTCTAAGCAAGTTGGAATGGTAAATATTTATTCCTCAACTTGAGAGGGAGTGTTGGATAATTATCATAGATAAGTTTAGGAGATTATCTTCTAAGAGATAAGTTTATCTTCTAGTAGATAAGATAAGATATACTATAAATAAGATAAGTTGGTATATACGAAAAATCCAGTAGTATTAGTATTAGAATAGATTATACTCGTGTATAAATTACATATAATCAGAGAAATAAAGTGGGTTTTTTTTTTAATATTTCTATACCCTCTTGTTTCAGTTTTAACTAATTCAGTTCTGAACTGGCCATTGTGTGGGTGCACCTCTCTCTCTTTCTTTCTATGATCCCTATGAACTTATTAGTTTCCTACTGAGATCACACTCTGTTGTGATATTGCTGCTATGGTGTTCTGCTGATTACTATGCTCCATATAACTGAATACAATTTAATTATGTGAAGTTTCATGTTAAGCTTCAGTTTTTTTTTGTTCCTGCAGATGGTATATGTTTTGTCTGTGTACAACATCAAAGAAAAGAATGATAGAGTCACGGTGAGGTGCCCTTGCATTTTTTGACTGCAGTCATGTTATGTCAGTTCAGTGTGTAATTTGATACCTAATTTGTCTTTGGAGAAATGAGATGATGAAGTTGATGACTGGCATATAAAATTGCCTTCTTTAAATGTTAGAACAATTCTTTGTTTATTTTCATAATGAAAGTTGACTCTTTTGAGGTGTGATGCTATTGCAGATGGCAGCATTTAACATTCAGGAAGCATTAATTTGGAAGGAAAAGATTGATTTCGTAATTGATCAGGTTTGTGTTTCTTGGAATGGATTCTTACCGTCTCAGTCACCCTGGGCATAAGCTCCTCTCCTTTTCTATTTTCATGTTTTTATTTAAAGAACTAATAGCAGATCTTTTAGAATGTAGTTTCTGGAGTTCTCTCCTTTTATAATGCACAGTCTTTTCATAGAATCAAAATATTATACTGAACAGTGAGTAGTTTTACTCTTCCTGGCTGTTCTAAGGTCTTTATGCATTCATCTACTTAATGGGTGAAAGATGGCTCTTGCTTTGCTTGGAATGATGCATATACGACTTACGTCACTGTGATCTATGCAGCATCATGACTCCCATGTATCAAATGGTAACAAATATGTATCTTTCGAATATAAATCTGGGATGGATAATGGGAGGAATGCTTCTTCAGATCATGAAAGTCAGTGAGTGCCTCTTGAACAATATTCACGTGCTTTTTTTTGTATGTTTAACTAATAATTGATGAACCTTTAATACTCATCAACTAGTTTCAATTATGTCTTTAACCATAACTTTCCCTATATTACAAAGGTTTTTCATTTTTAGGAGGGCATATTTTGAGAACAATTTGTTTATTTTTGCTGAAAAATTGTTACTGCTATGATGATTCTAATTTGATACTAGTATTATTGAGTAAATTGCCATTAATGGTAGTTTCAGGTTTCTACTGTGGAATTCTCATATGACGTATGACTTGTATACTCCCCTAAGGTATTAATTTTCTGTAGGTGCAGTGGGCAAGAGGATGAAGAGGAAACTAACGAACAAATTTGGCGGAGGACAACAGTTGGAAATGGTTCTGCTTTATGTCCGTCACTTCTAATGTGAAGTTCATGGAATCCAAATTCTATTCAAATCTTATCATATTCATAAATTGTAGGTATTCCCGATTCAATGCTCGATTGGACACGTGAAGACTCAGAATTGTCAAAACAAAATATCAACAATCAAGCATTTTCTAGGAAGTATTGGCGTCTAGTACAATGCCAAAATGGTTAGTGATTTTCCATAAGGTCTCTCTTTTTGTGTTCCTTAGCATTTCAAGACATAATAAACACACCAGGAAGCAAGTTAAAGATTTGAATTGAAAGCTTCTGGCCATGTTATAATAGTGTAGATGAGATGCAGTTGACGAGAGTTTATTGCTGTTTTCAATCTGTATATGACAGGACTTCGTATCTTTGAAGAGCTTCTTGAAGTTGATTACCTTGTATGAACTATTTACTTAATGTTAAAGACTTGGTATTTCTATGAATTATGCTGTTATTAGTCTTGTGATTGATTGTAGCTATGTGCAGCAAAGGAGCTGTAGTAGAGCAATGAAAGCTGTGGGTGTGATTGAAGCTTCCTGTGAGGAAATTTTTGAACTGGTGATGAGAATGGATGGAACACGTTTTGAGTATGTGTTTCTTTTTCTTTTAACAGAAAATTTAACACTATCGTTGAAGAGTTATTATTATATTTTGAAAAGATTATCTGAATAATATACACCCACAAACATATGCGCATATTCAACTATAATTTGAATTTGTAAATGGAAAAAAGTTCTTGAAATGTAAGAGTCTGGATTTCTTCTTCCTTGTTTACTTATGGGGAGGGTGAGGGGTGGAAATGATAGTCAAACCTTAGCACAATCATGTTGAAAGTAACTGGCATATACAGGCCCCTTCCATTCTCTAGAGCTGAGGAAATAAAAGGAGAAGACTCGGCATGCATGCGTGCATAGGCATTTGCTCCCATGTTTTCTATATGAACTGCTTCCATGTTTACTGTTTTTCTGCTTTATATTTAGACGGTCTGCCATAAATTGTTAAACAAAATAGTTCAAAAATTTCAGTTATTAATTGAGAGATTCCTGCATAATGCCCTATCTTTTGTCCCCTCATTTCTATTTTCAGAATTGATATTGTCACAAAATGGAAGGGAAAATAAATTGTCTTCCTACTAAAATGATTTAGGATTACATGTTTATATACATCTTAGAGAATGAAGAAAGATAAGAAACAATCTTTAAGAATAGGAATCAATCACCTAAGATTCCTCTCTCTCCTGTGAATGAAAAATAGTCTCCTAGGATTCTACACTCCTATGAAAAGAAGATAGTCTCCTAGGGGACCACAATCTTTAGAATATCAAGAAATTGACTTTCCTAAAATGGTATATAACTAATATGCAACTTGACAGTCTACCTCAAGTTGAGGAATACATGTCTTCCTTTCCTAACTTGAAAGTAATATTATGAAAACTTGGACTATTCAACCCCTTAGAACATCAACTAGTTGGTTTCTCGATGGAACATATAACATGCATTCAAGCCCTTTCTCCAATTTCTCCTTCTATCAATCTTAATGTGTTTTGTCTAATTATGTTGAATACGATTATGAGCAATATGAATGGTTGATTTGTTATCACAATAGAGCTTCATAGGACCTTCTTACTTAACTTTCAAGTCATCTAAAATAATCTTCAACCATGACAACTCGCACATACCTGATTCTACTGATGATCTATCTATAACAATTTGTTTCTTACTCTTCTAAGTCACCAAATTGCCTCCAACAAAAGTATAGTAATTTGTGGTTGATCTTCGGTCCACTATGGCCTCGTTTGGTTAATGGCGGATCAATAATTTTTTTTAGCCGTTTGATTGTATTTAGTTGTTTGAGGGTCAAAATGCTATTTGAGTTGTTTAGTAATTCATTGGTTTATTGGCTGATTTAAAGCAACAAGCTGAAAATGAAAACACTCCTATATAGGAGCGTTTTCCTCCAACAGCCAAAGTTTTAAATATGAAAATACGATTGTGCCCTTTGAATTCTTCTACAGTTGTTTTGTGCAGTAACATTAAAAGCTATATGCAGGAGGATCTTGAGACTTCCACAGTTGTTTTAGAATGCATATGAAATGTTGTGTTCACAACTCCTATTAGATATTGCAGCTATAATTTTCTAGCCATAGGTTAGGAATAGAATGCTGACTTTAAACGAAGATGAAAATGAAAAAAGTTGCATAAATTTTTCATAGATAATGAAACAGTATAGGTGAACACGACTTTTCTAAATAACTTGAGATAAAGGTCCTGTGAAAACCAGAACAAAGATGAATAAAGTAATCCTATTTCAAACAGTAGAACAAATATACACGGAGGTTGATTCTGTATTTGAACTTGATTTACCATTTTTAGATAATTGAATTTGGGTTAGAATATTTTCTCATTATCTTATCTAAAAAAGACTGTGGTTAAAATGTTAATCTCTTCAACAACCATTTGCAATTTATTTAAGTCACCCATGTAAGATGTTTTTTTTAATTATGCTCTCATAAGTCATTTTACACAAACAATTAATATTAAATAACTAATTTTATTAAATATTTTTAAGAAACAGCTGATGTGTAGTTGATGTCATTCGTTGGTCAAATCAATTGATATAATCCAATATCAACTAACCGCTGATAGAATCAATTAACAGCCAATGCAATCTGTTGATTATCGAATAGGGCCTATACATCCTTCATAGTCTGCATCAATATAAGGCTTCTAGAATGAAATGATTATTTCTCTTAAATAGAATTCCTTTCTTTGGATTGCCTTTTGACCTATAGGCAGCTTGTAGATGTGACTATGTTGGATCATGCATGAACTATGCCATGTTAGGTTGAGTATGGGCAAGGTATATGAGCTTGCCTACGAGGCTCTGATGCATCTTTCTATTAACATCTGGTTCTTCTTTTGCTTCTCCAAGCTTATGATTTGGGTTTATTAGGGTAGAGACCATTTTGCACCCAATCTTTCCTTTCTATTTCAAGAGATCAATCACATATTTATTTTTACGAAAATTCTTTGTGTGGAATATGCCATCTCAATACTAAGAATAAATTCAATATTTCATGCTCCTTTATCTCAAAGTCCTTGATTAGTTGCTGCTTTAATTTCCCTTTTTCTTTTTCATCATTTCTAGTTACAGTAATATCATTGACATACACTAGAAACGCAGTCACTCCCCCTGTAGCTGTGTGCTTGATGAAGAGAGTGTGATTGCCTCGACTTTGTTTGTCTCCAACCCTTTCATAACTTTAGCAAATCTACCAAAACATGCTCTGGGAGATTGTTTCAACACACAGAGGATTGTTTCAATTGAAAAACTTTATAACATGTGTTTTCTTCAAAATTTGGTGGAATGTTTATGTAGATTTCTTCGTCTAGATCTCCATGAAGGAGGGCATTCTTCACATCATATACTCCAAAAGTTGCCAATCAAAATAAGCTGCCAGGGATAACAAAATCCCCACAATATTCATTTTTGCCACTGGGGTAACTGTGTCTTGATTGACACAAGAGATTTATGTATTTTTTGGGACAAACATAGGCTACATGATACAGGAGAGATTTTTTTTTGGGGACAAACATAGGATTAAAGGCCGAAGATGAGTTTGGGACGGGTACAAGAAGGTCAAATGGCACTTAAAACTAAAAAAAATACTATCTTCCATCACTGAGTTCTCCCCCTGAAGATAGGAATTGACAAAATATTATGGTTTGTTTTCTAAGCAAGTGACATTAGTTGAGGTATAGAACTTTCATGATGAAAGTTCATATCACTTGTACCCTTTTTGTGTAGGTAAATAGCCTAAAAAGACACCTTTAATAACATGAGGATCTAAATTTTCTCTTGTGTTGAATATGAACATGTACAAAGGCAATATAGCCAAATATCCTAATAGTATGACCGTTTACCTAAGGGCACCTAAGAACCAACTCTAAAGGACTTCTCAAGAAATCCTAATAAATTTCTCAGTTTCTCAATTTCCTGCCCAATAAAAATTTATTTATTTGAACCTTAGGTAATCTTGGTGCACACATATTGGTCACAAGAAAAAGCAAAAGTATAAAGTCCTAAGAAAAACGCAGCAATGAAGGCTGTTCAAAGAAGAATAAAGTCCCAAGGAAAATGCAATAATGAAGGCTGCTTGAAGAACTCCCTAGAAAAACCTTTAGGGCTTTGATACCATGCCATGAAATAGAAGGGAAAATAAATTATTTTCTTACTAAAATGATTTACGATTACACGCCCATATATACTTTAGAGTAGGGAGAAAAATAAACTATAATCTCCAAGAATAGGAATCAATGTATTAGGATTGACACTCATCTAGGAAAGAAAAACAGTCTCCTAGGTTTCCACACTCCTAGGGAAAGAAGACAGTTTCCTAGGATTCTAGAATCTTTAGAATATCAAGAAATTGACTATCCTAAAATGGTATCCTGCTAATACACAATTCGGTAGATGTTTATGGTTATTTCATTGCTTGTGCAGGTGGGATTGCAGTTTCCAGTATGGTAGTTTAGTTGAAGAGGTAGATGGGCACACAGCTATACTCTATCACAGACTTCAACTTGAATGGTTTTCAATGTAATCTCCTCTTTCACCAAATTCCTTGCGTAAAATTTATTGAGATATGTTTCTTTGTTCTTGTTTTCTCTGTGAAAAATAGGCTGTGTCTTTTTTCCTTGCTGCACTTTTTTCTGTATGTTGCTACTGTTATTAATTGTTAATCCCATCGTTATTGCCATATTTATATATAAAAAAAAAGAATCTTCTACTGAAAAGCAAGGGCATTTTCCAGGTAAATTTTCATTTCTTAGGGCCTAATCAACTGTGGGAAACTGTAGTAGTTTCATGAATCCTTTCCACAAAAAAAAAAAAGTATTCAATTGCATCATTTTCTAGCTTTTCATCTAAATCAAAAAATAATATTGGTAGAGAGAAAAAGAAAGCTAATTTTATTTCAAAGTATGAACACATTTAAATTTCAAAGTGGTGCTTGTACTAATACTTTTATATACCTTTATGCTGATTATGTAACTATATGATGTTAATTTTAATAGGTTTCTTAAATGAAAAAACAGTTTTAGATGTTATCAAAGTGAGGATGCTCTTCTTTATATCCAGCTTTTTCCCTGGAAAAGAAAAATATGGAAATAGAAAAAAAATTGAGGACTGGAAAGCAAAAATATATTTTCCACTACAAACATGACTTATAACGTTTAAATTTTCCATATGTAATCACTTCTTAATATCAGATTTTAAAGTTTGATGCATTAGTCACTGATGTGGCATTGCAGTGAAGACTTTTAGCCTACGGTGTACTGAATTTTTGTCAAGAGAGAATTATTTTCTGATTTGCAACTGAAAGTGGTGCCACAATTTGGGATGAAACCAATAACAATGGAATAGTAGTCCTAATTTCAAGATCCAAATACGAACTCGAAACGCAGTTTTCTTGTGTTATGGATACCTAATTCTGAATTAAAATATGTCCTTAAAGCAAAATTACTTGTCAATTGGCTGAACTTTGACTATCTTTGGAGCACTATTATCCTTAGAACTTTTGGAAATTGATGATGAAGTATGTGTTGTGGATTGAATTTCTTTTTGAGAAATCATGATATTAAGTTATATTTTACTATTGTTCCAACTAATTAATTGAGGATTATGCAAAATGTCCTTCAAAAGTATGTATTAAAATATAAATGAATTTTTAAGAAACGAACATTTGATGAAGATGCAGAGAGTATGCTAAAGAAATGGTGATACTAGTTCTTTTCTTTGGTCGCTTGGGGGATTGAATATCCTAATAGTTTGATAGAAGGGAAAAATGACATGCCATTTGAGTTAACACTCATTGGCTAATAGAAATTAATATAATCTACTGTATTCATATGTACAACAGTAGAGTGAACGCTTTGTTTATGAGTTATTGCATGTTGTCTTTCAGAGCTATCTGCGTGAAATTTCTATTATAAAGTTCTACTTTCCTCTCAGAAATCATATTTTTCCCTTCCTATTTTTTCCTTGTTTCAATCGGCTTCAGGTTTGTTTGGCCTCGTGACCTTTGCTATGTGCGCTATTGGCGACGAAATGATGATGGAAGCTATGGTATTTTTTTTCAATAGTTCCTCTTAAAAAAAAACTTTGTCAAATTACTTGAGTTTTCTGCATTCTTCTGTAGTTGTGTTATTTCGTTCTAGAGAGCATGAGCATTGTGGTCAGCAGCCAGGTTATGTGCGTGCTCATCTTGAGAGTAAGATACCTCTAATCTCCTTTGCTTAATGATTGGAATTTTTGATGTTAATGTTTACATGTTCATTTGCTTGTATTCTAATTTTTCTACAGGTGGGGGGTTTAACATATCTCCCCTGAAACCTCGGGGTGGTAGACCCAGATCACAGGTCCAGCATCTTATGCAGATTGATCTAAAAGGATGGGGTGTGGGTTATATGCCCTCTTTTCAACAACACTGTCTTCTTCAGATGTTGAATAGTGTGGCCGGTGCGTTCTGTTTCATTTATTTGAGAAATCGTGCACCAAGCTAAAAACTATATGCCTATCATAATTGATATCCTAAATATGTCCCAAAAATAAAAAGTACAGTCTCATTTGTTTCATTTTGATTTTTAAAATTTCTGTTAATTTCTAGTGCTTATGCACTTTTTGCTTAACTGGTTAATAAAATGTGATATATTCATCAATTTTGTTCCTTAGTATGAAGTAACAAAATCTGTTCTTTTATAATTTGACATGACTCATTAAACCTTCTAAGTTTGTTAGTCAACTGTGCCTGTCTTTTGTTATTTATTTTGGAATTAGTTATTACTATAGATTTTCATGTCAAGTGTTTCACACTAATATCTCATCTTTTCTTCTTTTTCAAATTTTTTGTATCGTTCTGTGAGCTAGTTGGTAGATCATGCTATATCTTTGATGAGTTTCTTTTTATCAGTATAAAAAATTGTTGGTTCATTCCTCAGGAGCTTGTTAACAAGTTGGATTTTTTTATTTTTAAAAAAATATATAGAAATATTCCTCATCCTGACATCTATTAGGATTCGAATCCACAGTCAGGCCGAACCCCTTATTGTTGGCTGGATTTCTTTTATTGTTTTGTGGAACTGATTGCTTAAATTGATGCCAGGTGGCAACTAGTTCACACGAAGGGGAGCACAATATTTTGGAGAAATATTGTGTTGTTTATTGCATTCTTTTGGTTGTTCAAATGTACAACTATTTGACAATTGTCAGATCCTCTTTGCCAGAATTCTGTTTCATTTCTTTCGTATCATGACAGGGCTTCGAGAATGGCTTGCCCAAACAGATGAAAGAGGAGCTCCTTCTAGGATTCCAATTATGGTCAATATGGCTTCTACTTCGGTTTCTTATAAAAGAAGCCTAAAGGCTCAAGAATCTTCTGTTCATCTTGCTCCTTCTCTTGACCAAATGAATGCTGTAAGCAGAAATTCCACACTGCTGGACGACTACTCAGATGAGGATGAAGAATTTCAGATAGCTGAGGAGGACCAAGAGGTATGTTTTAAATTTCTTCTAGTGCATAGATTTCTTCCATAATATATGTTCTGCTCAATCTTTCTGCTTGTTAACTTTTGTTCCTTGTCCTTCTGCTCTCCCCTTCCCCTTTTCTTAGGCTTATTCAACCAAGTCTGATAATGAATTGAGGAAAGCAGGTGGATGTTACAATCCATGTTAGTCATGTATTTTTGAAGTACTTATGCGGATGTGGTTATAGGCTAACATTCTTTTTCAACTTCTTTTTTTCTATGAAGCTTTGGATGAAGAGCCAGCTGATCAAATTGATTTGTCCTGTTTATCGGGTAATCTGCATAGAGATGACCGTGACAATGCTCGTCACTGTTGGCGAATTTCAGAAGGGAACAACTTCAGAGTCCGTGGCAAAACCTTTTGTCATGACAAGTCAAAGGTTCCACTATTATTTGGTTATTTATTCCTTTTAAAATGTAGAACTTATATTCTTTAAGGACTTCATTCCCTGTTATGCTTACTTGTGTTTCTCTGACGTATGTGTGTATAGATACCTGCTGGAAAGCACCTAATGGATCTTGTTGCTGTTGATTGGTTCAAAGACACAAAAAGAATGGACCATGTGGCTAGGCGTCAAGGATGTGCAGCACAAGTAAGAAGTCCTTTGGTTCAACATCTGTCTTTTACTCTTGGTGGCCAGAAATAGAAGTATCAAAGTGTTACTGTGTTGTGTTTACAAACAAAAGTGTTCATATTTTTCTGGATCAAATAGGTTGTTCCCTACTTATAGACTACAATTATATTCTTGTATATATATAATAGAAAGGGCATTTTCCAAAAATAAAACCTTTGGACTTTTGTCTGGCACATATATTCTCCAAGAGTTCACAAATTTTACTGTAAGATGAAGATGTCTACTGTGATATTTATAAGCAGAATGTACTGCGGGTTGATGTTATGCTTTCATATCCTGCCAACAATATTGAACCTGCTTTTGGTTGTTAATTTTTGAAATAAAGACACCCATCTCATCGGTGGTTTGACTCGTCCTTGAAAAAATCTCTATGATTTAATATTTTTAGAAAAGTTTTCATACTTCTTTAAATGTACATGGACCCCTTCTGTTAATTCTTTCTATCAATTTTTTTTTTGGAACTGCCACATGACATATTTTAATCATGCCATGTGTCACTTCTGTCAAGTTTTTTGATATAAAAATTAATAGATGGGTTGTACATGTCTATTGTAACATAATAAGAGAACTTTTTTAGAATATTAAACTATAAAGGGTTTTTGAGGAATCAAGCAAACCACATATGATGTCCATATCTTTTATCCTTCATTTTTCCAAGGCTATATTGTATGCATGTCTGACTGTCTTTTTCCAGGTTGCTTCAGAAAATGGGCTTTTCTCTGTGGTGTTTAACCTGCAAGTGAGGAGTTTATCTTATTTTCCAAGTATTGATTTGAACTAAACGTTCATAGTATGATAAAAAACATGAGAATTTTACTCTGTACAGGTACCTGGCTCAACACACTACAGTATGGTCTTTTACTTTGTAACAAAAGAATTAGCACCTGGATCTCTCTTGCAACGTTTTGTTGATGGGGATGATGAATTTCGTAATAGTAGGTTTAAGCTTATTCCATCAGTTCCCAAGGTACTTGAATTTGGTCTCCCTATGTCTGGAAAGTGAATTTGCTATGCTGTTGGGGCTTCTAAAAGCTGTCATGATTCTGGCTGGATAGTGTTATACAATCTAATCAACTGATTAGGAGCCATTTTTGAATTCTAAGCATGTTAGCGGAGAACACTTTTAACAAAAAATTTCAGGTGTGAGTGAAAAGAGATAAGTGAAAAGAAAAGAAATCGAATCACTTGCTAGCTTTACCTTCTTAGAACTTTTTCCGCCAATTTGCTTTTATGTAATTACTAAAATGAGTAATATGCACATTTTTGGCACTTAATTGTGCAGGGCTCCTGGATTGTTCGTCAGAGTGTTGGAAGCACCCCTTGTTTACTAGGGAAAGCAGTCGATTGCACCTACATACGTGGCCCCACATATCTAGAAGTAGACTTTTGATCATTTGCACATGACATTGCTTACAAACATATTTGCTGATATATCTGGTGGATCTAATATGGTTCATATATCTGTAGGTTGATATTGATATTGGTTCCTCTGCTGTTGCTAATGGAGTTTTGGGCCTTGTAATTGGGGTAATAACAACATTAGTGGTTGACATGGCTTTTCTTGTACAGGTACCTTTCTATATACTTGATACCTATTTAACATATTAATGTTATGTTTTGAAGGAATTAAAGATTGATATATTATGAGTCCCGTAATATATGGGTTTGAGGAATATAAATGAGTTGACTCAGTCTGACCTTCAACCCAAGCTGCTTAGGTGATAGATAGTTGTATGTAGGATGATGGAATTATCAACTTTTTACTAACATTTATCTGCTATGAACATTGCCATGAATTAAGACTTTTATAACCGAGGATTGCCATCTAGTTTTATGTTCCATTAAACATAATTGATGTTCAAACACACTGACATGAAATAGAAGGGGAAATGGATGTCCTCTTTTCTTTATTTAGAATTACCCAAAGACACACACATATATATCTTAATGTAGGAGAAAAATGGGAAACAATATCTTAGAAAGAAAACTAGTCTCTTTGGAGGATCATATGTAGAGATGGCGTTTGTAGTGTGATAGGTGATCTTATAAATTAAGAGGTCATTGTCCACCTCCTCAGAAATCAAAGAATCAGGAATAAAAGAAACATTAGCTGATTCAAGATATTTGTTTAAAGTAGGATAATAACACCGATACCCTTTTTGTAGGCGAGAGTAGCACATAAAGATACATTTTAAAGATTTAGGATCTAATTTAGTCACATGAGGATGAACATCGCATACAAAACAAGTACTACCAAAAATTAGAGGTCGAAGGGAAAAGGACATTATAAGGAATCTCACCGTGAAGAATGGATGAAAGCATACAATGAATCAAAAAATATGTTGTGGAAATAGCATCAGCCTAAAATGGTTTAGGAACATGTGCTTGAAATAAGAGTGCTCTGACTGTTTGAAGATGTTGATTTTTTCTTTCGACGACACCATTTTGAGATGGTGTGTCAACACATGAGGAGTGATGAAGAATAACATTTTGGATCATGTAGGTTTGAAATGATGCGGAAAAATATTCTTTGTATTATCATTTTGCAAAGTATGAATACAGACATTAAATTGAGTTCTGATTTTAGCACAAAAGGTAGTGAAATGTGAAAATGAGAATAATTTTTTATTAAAGTCAAGTCATACGAGAGAAATCACATACAAAAGTGACAATATTGAAATCCAGTTTTAGATACAACAGGACATGGGCCCCAAACATCAAAATTTGTTAATTCAAACAGAAAGCTTGCTCTTTTTGTTACTTGAGGGAGTGAAGGTAGACGATGGGTTTGGCAAACTGATAAGACTTGCAATCTAAGCAAGATACATTATAAAATTGGGAATATAACTTCTTCATCAAAGGTAAAGTGGGATTTCCTAACTAGCAATGAGCTTCGAAAGGAGTTAAGACACTTGAACAAGCTATACGTCTTAGCACTGTGTATCCAGAATGTATAGACCTCTTGATTCACGTCCTTTACTAATAATCTTCTTCGTTATAAGATCTTGAAAAGTACAATGATCAAGAAAGAATCAGATATAACAGTTTAGGGTACGAGTGAGTTTGCTCACAGATAATAAATTAAAGGATAATCCTAGTAAGTTTAAGATAGATGATACAGATATTAATAGAGTGGGATTAACATTGCCAGATCCAATAACAAAAGAAGTAGATCTATCAACTAAGGTAACATGGGAAGGAACTTATGATAAGTACGCTCCAGCTTGAAGAGGAGTATTAATAAAAGTCGAAGACCTATAGACTATGAAGTGTGTAACTAGGATAACTTTCTATTTATTCTTAATGTGATTTTCTTATAACATTGACTCTTGCTATTATAATTTTTAGATCTATAGCCTATGAAAGTGAATAATTACGATAATTTCTTATTTATTCCTAATGTTGACTTTCCTTATATAATTGATTCTTCCTTGTATAATCCTTATATAATTTCTTACGAGGGTCTTGAGATCGGATCAAGCCCTTAATTGCTTTCTTTGATACTTTCTTAATAAGGACAATGGAATAAAAGAGGAAAGAGTAGTAAAATACAATTATATTGTCTAGCTCTCTTCTGTTAAATTATCTAGTATGTTTGACATGAATATGCACTCAGTTAATGCTCATATGTTTGATTTTTGGTTTTGTTTTTTTTAATAGTCTCCCTACTAATTAGGAATAAGGTTATGTACTTTTGAATCTCCCTAAATCTTGCATTTCAGCAGAATTCTTATTGAGACATTGTTATTGTTATTATTTTCATGGCGATGTAACTTCAAAGGATTCATTTATGTCCTTGCTCTGAGTGTGGTAAGCTTTTAAGAAGTATCGTGTGCCATAATTTGCTAAGCTTTTAAGAAGTATCATGTGCCATAATGTGCTAAGCATTCCTCTGGGAACCAAATTAAGGTTGATTAATCGTCATCTATTCTTATCATTTCAAGAAATTTTGCATGTAGTGCTGCATTCATGATTACAGCAAACTATATTATCCAGGGTGTTTGATATCTCTTTCTCTTGCACGTCAGTTTTATGTTTTTTGTCCCTCACAGGCAAACACTGTAGATGAATTGCCAGAACGGTTAATTGGTGCAGTTCGTGTATCACATATAGAGCTCTCATCTGCTATAGTTCCAATCCTTGAGAGTGATCCATCATCGATCGACTGAAACTACTGACCTTATACTGATTGCACACGAAAATCATTTTTCAGGCATGAGAATGTGTTTGATTCACAATTCGGTGCCTTCACAAAGACTCTGGTTTTATGTTTTAGATTAAATTTTGCAATAAAGTGAAGAAAAACTGAAAAGAGGTGCACTGAGCAAACATATAACATCAAGAAGAAAAAGGGGGAAACGCAAATGGTACTCAAATAATAAGGAGAACGGAACCATTTCATCCATGAAACAGTTTGACAACGAGCAGGGTTAGTTTTAAGAGACGAAGATTTGATTTCCACCAGTTCATACTTTAGAAGCAGAAAGTGGAAGAAAATAAGTAATTGCATACGAAACCTTATTTGATTGATTCTATTTTTAGTAGGTATTGATCTTCCAAATGCGTTTTGCAATCAGCGCTTTCTTACATGATTGAGCTTATATTATATCCTATTTTAAGTCACAGTTGGAGTCACGGGCTTCCTGTACATGACAAGAATTGTACAATGAATTATTTGTATCCAATAATTGAACCCCTTGCATGTAATAAATTTATGTTGCGGCACTTTTCTATTAAGTTTTGTTATGTTGGTTTGCTGCAGAAAACGGTGTAGTAGTTGGCTAAGCCATGCAAGTAAAGCCAAAATTTCCCATTGATGTTGGGATGATTTAGTATGGAAGTCAGGCGTTTTGATATTGTAGTTTAAAGTGGAAGAATTGAGAATCGTGCTGTTAGCTCCACCAGTATGTATTTTTGTTGCAGCAATGATTGGTGCACCATCAGTGTAAGTTTTTCCATCTTACCGCCCAATGTTTACATGCAGCCTTCTGGTGCAGCATTGAAAGAAGCAGGAAACCCGCCCAATCCCCTATCAGAGAAACTCTCAAACTCTCCTGGGGCTTGACTATTTCAACAATTCATGCTACTCTCAATCTTCGCTTGATTAAAATCAAATTTATGAATACCGTACCGGGGTTAGTATTGAATTGAGTTCTAAAACAGAGCTGTACCGATATCGGTCAGTACCGAGTACTGTTTTGGATAATTTTTTAAATTTATAAACTAGTCCATAAAATTTTTAAAATTTACAAAATAGTTCATTAGTATATTGTATAATTGTACTGTATATTTTACTAGTTTACTGTTTATATCAATCATGTTTTTTCAAATCTTAATAATAAATAATAATGACAATTAATATGAAATAACAATAATTTTAAATATTTCACATAAATAATGACCACAATTAATATAAACAATGACAATCATTATCATACAATTATAAAATTACAAATAATACAAAGTATTAAAAATATTACAATAATATAATTTTATTATTTTAATAAATAATATTACATCAAAAGATTCAAAACATTCAATAAAAAGAATAATAAATATCGTTAAAAAATTTACAAATAGATTTAATGACGAAGAAATAATCAAGTAAAAGTTAAACTGAAACAAAAATATTACAGTTATATTACATATATAGAATTTAATATAAACATCAAATATAAAACTTGGAATTCAATCGTCAATGGAAGAAAATCCATTAAAACTGCACTGACCCTAGTCATCATTTGATACAAAATCTTCATCATTGAGAGGAGCTTCATTATCATTATCATTCAAATTTAATACACCAAA
This sequence comes from Erythroxylum foetidum, assembly GCA_026546835.1. Taxonomy (NCBI): domain Eukaryota; kingdom Viridiplantae; phylum Streptophyta; class Magnoliopsida; order Malpighiales; family Erythroxylaceae; genus Erythroxylum; species Erythroxylum foetidum. The sequence continues at coordinate 16,372,023 of JANZLF010000001.1, read as the reverse complement.
TAACATGTCAATGTTTTCTCATCCAAAATTATCTTCCATATCCAAATTATTCACATCAACCAAATTGGGTTTTTCAGAAATCCAATCCACCAAAACATTAATATTATTAATGACAACTGGATCATTTGAACTACTTGTACTATTAAGACTCCTAGTAAGCAATTAAATTTAATTATTAGAAAATTATAAGAAATTATATCAAAATTAATAATGATAATAATGAAAATAACATACCTTTCTCGAAGTTTTAAATTGTACAGAACATAAACCAAGTCATTCAACCTCTTATGCTTCAATCTATTCCTTTTTTTGAGTGGATAAATTCAAATGTGCTTTAGTTTCGTTCACATCCAGTTGCACTCACATATTGACTTAAAATCCGAACCGCAAATCTTTTTAATTCTGGATCACTATTTTCGAATTGATCCCACCAAAAAATTGCAAGTTATAAGATAACAAAAGTAATGATATAAACAAAATAAAGTTATAATTAATTTTCAAAAAATAAGAAATAGAAAATAAGTAATACTTGGAGAGAGTTTTCCTTTTTGTCGAATAACAATCTACACTCCAAAATTCCCATAAGAAAACTTATAAAGCTTAATTTGTGAACTTAAAAGATCTTGCATTGTGTCATAAGGAACAATTGTTGTAATTGTGAAAAACATTCCTCTACTAACTTCAGCTTGCTTTGTAAGATCTAATATAAAATACACACTAGGATTAAAAAATGTCTCAGCTGTAAATAATGGAGAAGAAAGTTGTCTTTCTCTTCTCTCATTAATGATTGAGAGATATGGTATATATAAAGAAGGTTTATTTTTCAGATTGGTCTTGATTGCTTCTGTCGCTTTCTTCATAGCATAAAAAATATAATCGATTGTTGACTTTTCTTCACTATCATCCAACTAAAGCACCCTCACCAAAGGCTCACAAACTCGGATAACAAATTGACATTGCTACCAAAATTCTTTATCTTCCAGTATAATACTACAAACCTCCATTTCAGCATTAGAACTAGCATGCTGAGATGCAACCCACTTATTACTTATAAACATTTATCTTAACTCTTTCTTCATCAAAACAAAAGACTGAAGTGATGCGAAATTTGTTGCAAATCTTGTCACAACAGGGTGACACAAATTCCTACCATTGGTAAATTCCTTTCTCATCAAATTCAAAACCCATGCACGATTATAAATGAATTTTGTCACTTTTTTAGCTTTCTGCATAATCTCATCAATAACAGGAAAATATCTAAAATCTCTTATATTCTTCAACATTAAGTCAATGCAATGTGCAATACAAGGAGTCCAAAAAAATGAATTATAGATATTCGAAAGCCTTTTCCCTGCTGCTTTATAAGCTGAATCATTGTTAGTAATAAACTGAATAATATTTTCCGGCCCTACTTCATTCATAACCTCATCAAATATCCTAAACAAAGTTTTAGCATTTCTAATAAGGCCAGATGCATCAATAGATTTCAAAAACATAGAGTCATTTGAAGAATAAACTAAAAAATTTATAATAGGCTCTTGTTTCCTATTTGTCCAACCATAACACATAATTGAATAACCATAAGTACCTAACTTTCTCTTCTTTCATCCAAATAATTTCTAATTTTAGAAACAGCACAACTCAAAAGTTTACCTCTTAAGTCATCAATCGATGTCCCTTTGTATCCTGGACTATAAGAGGCTATTGCATCTATCATAGGTTGATAATAATAAGACTGAGAAGCATTGAATGACAAACCTATATCATATCACCATCTAGTTACTGCCATATCGACATTGTGAGTTGCATCCCTTGATTGCATTGCACTATGAATTGAAGGTTGGACTTCAGGAGTTGTTCGTAATGCAAAGAAACTAGTCACCTGCCTTCTTCTCTTCCTCGCATCAGATTCTTCATGATCCTGAGGCTGAGATGAAACACTACTAGTGCCAGTACCATTTTCACCTTCAACATTTCCATAATCACCATGGAAACCAAAAAACGAACTTTCATTACCAATTTCAAAATTCAATCTTTCCCTTCTATCTTTCTCATATTGATGTTCATCAAGCAATATTTTCATCTGCCACTTCACATTATGGCTTACTTTTTACATGCTTCCACGTCTCTTTTAACCCTAGCTAAATGCCTTTTCAATCTGGTAATTCCTCCACCTTTCAAATGCTTATTACAAAACAAACAAATGGTGCGATTCTTTTGACCGGGAACTGTACCAGCGTGAACCCAAGCTAGATCACTGTATCTTCCAGAAGTAGGTCGATTGGTAGACCTGGCAAACGGGCGGGTGGTCCGGGTATGGGTACGGGTCTCATGGGTACGGGTCTCATGGGTACGGGTTCGCGGGTAAATTTATAGAAACGGGTAATGATTTTGAAAATCCATACCCTGCCCAGCGGGTATGGGTAGACCCGCGGGTTAC
>JANZLF010000001.1:16326473-16337699 GCA_026546835.1 Erythroxylum foetidum | reverse complement strand
TTTCCAAGAGGGAGTAAGAGGAGTAAGAGTGGAAGCAATTTGAGCAAGATCTACAAGCAAGGATTCTAAGGTGGGTTTCATGTTTATAGTTGAATAACGAGCCAATAAGGTTTTTCCAAATCAAGAAATAAAATGGTTTCAAGTATTTCGTAATTATGCATATACTGTTTTCAAATGATTTAAAGAAATTATTTTTATATGTGTATATGCTTCATGGATTGAATTTGAATTGTGGTGAATATACAAAAGAATTGCATTGTGAGACATGATAATGTTATGCCATTGAATTGTGCCATGGCATTTTGATTTGAATGGAAAGAAGAAAAGAACGTGAAAGCGTTTCATTTTGATAATATGATTTTGAGCATTGCTTATGTGCTTTGTTTGGGCGAGAGAGGAACTGTTTCGTAGTCACGTGTACATTGACAAAAGCCTTCTCCTGGCTGTCCGCTTATGGCCCATGAGATCCAAAAAGTGGACTCGTTTCGTTCACGGTGTAAACTTCGATTTCGCCATTTGTTTCACAGAACCATCGAGCCATTTGGTTGTGCATTTGTATTTGATGTGCATTGCATTTATGAATTGTGAAATTGATGCATACATTGTTGGCATTATTATACATTGGTTGAGAATTTGAAGAAATAAGAGTTTTGTGACTTTTAACAGGGATTGACCATGTTTATGAAAATGGTCAATGAGAATAAACTTTTGAAAGGTTTTGCTTGTTATTTTGTTATAAACATTTTACCCACAGAGCTAAAGTTTCCTTCATGAAAGATATAGTTCATCTTTTTATATTTCCGACGCTATAAAGTTTGTAATTTTTGGATGTCAGAGTTAAGAGAAATGATTGATACAAGTTATGATGTTGCATAGAGTGTATGAACATGATAGCTTTGGTGTATGATGAGAATTTGTGGTTTTGATGAATTATTTGAGACAAGATTTGAGAGATTGATGAGATTAATTTGATGTTTGAATTGTTATGAAGTGATTTTGCATGATAAGAAGTGAAATTATGAAGTTTATAAGTGTATATGTTGTTAGGAAGGAGGTAGGAAGCAAGAAAGAGGGTTTGGAGGGGTTTTGGGAAGCCCCATGTCCGCTTAACGGAATTATAATCTGTTTAACGGACCTTCTCACGTTAAAAAGGACCCTTCACATCGCCCATGTTCATTAAACGGACATAGAAGTCCGTTTAACGGACCTTCTCGGGTGAAATGGTGCAGTTTACTCGATACATGTCCGTTAAACGGACATGCATGTCCGTTTAACAGACATTCTTGAGAAAGATGGCAATTTTTGACACCGTTAAAGGCCGAATCAGACTTTGTAGTGTTCATAAAAGTTGTAACTCTTGAAGTCTAATTTCTAATGGTCCAAGAAAGAAGTAGATCAGATAATTGTGGTGAAAGTTATGGTAATTGCGCCAAGGGAGGTACAAATCAATTTAGGGTTTGAACATGTCAAATTCTTTTGATAATAACTCCCTCACCCAACCTCAAAATGAAGTGATTCTTGAGGAAATAGATTTATAAGACACGTATCTATCTCTTCACAAAACTTTCTATCATTTGGAGTTGAATTGAGAGAGTTTGCATTAGAATAAGTGAGAAGTCGGTCAGGAGGGCTTGTTTAGGGTAAGAACATATTTTGGTATTTTGATGATATCTTGAGTTGTAGAACTCTGATTGAGGCGATTCTTATTTCAAAATAAACAAGAGATATAGAGATATGATTTATATGAAGAAGTCCATTTGAAATTCTGATTTAAATTTTCCAATTTCTGTTCGCAAATAAGAGAAATGAGTTCAAGCATAGTGATTGTTTTGTGTGGGCACACCATGGAACACTTGTGAGTAAATTATTGGATGTTATTCGAATAACGATGAATTGATAATGTCTATTATAGGTATAAACAAAAAAAAATTGATGGCTATTGGGGTTTAATTCAATAACCCTTCAAGATGATGTGCACGCTCAAGTTAATTTGGATGGTTTTCGTAAGAGTTGGGTTTCGGAAACAGGATCCAACACAAAGAGCTAAACTTGGTTTCACTGGGTCTCAAGTTCGGCCTTAGGCCTGTTTTTTAAATAAAAATAGTGTTGCTTTTGTAAAAAATAGTATCGTTTTCTTTTATATTTAAAAGAATTCAAGCTAAGTTGAGCCAAATCGAGCTTTGAGTTGTTCGGACTCTGAATTGACTACCTCGAATCTATTTACCTTGAATCTATTGAGCCTAGGCCCGTGCAGAAGCTTTCAGGTGTCCATTTTTCGGCCTAATTTTTTTTCCAATTTTTACATTCTCTCTCTTTTTTTAAAAAAAGAGAAATTAATCAATTCAACAATAAAAGGAATTGTAGGTACAAGGTCATTAGGAAGGAAAGTGAGTGCAAGGTCTTGGGTTCGAGTCTCGGCAGCGGCAGTGTAGGAGCTCATCCAATGTGGTAACTCCTTATGTGCACTGAGCATTGGGCCGCCTTTCCGAGAAGCTGGCTAGGATCAAACTGTGATTTACCTCCCTCACACAATGTCGAACCGGAGTGTAGGGGTGTCTAGGGTGGGCGTTCCACCTTTTGAGTACAAGAGTACAAGGAATTGTAGGAGAACGCAACTTTTGAAGATCCAAAGTCTGATCTATTAGATGTATCTGTAACATGAGTTAAAGCAACTTATTTTTTAGAAGTGACTATGGAACCCATCAGCTTATCATAATCACATCCAGAAAGAAAAAGGTAGCTTTCTATTGCTTTTTTTGTTGTCTACGGTGACTTCCATTAAAAGTGATCGTAGTATCATCAAAACACTAGATTGTTATCTTCGTGCAACTTTTATAGTTTAATAATATCAAGTAGCTCCTTTTTCAGGTTAACTTCAACAGAAAGTCTTGCGAAATCAATTGTTTCTTTAATAGTGGTGAACTCATCCATGCGTACGAGGGTGTGTCAATATTACTTAAAAGATAATTTAAATCACTACTTCAGTAATCAAGGGAAATACTATGAAAATTCATACAGAATGGACCAAAAATATGGCTATATGTATCTAGTTGACTGTCATTCCCTTAAAAAGATGTGTTTCCTAAATATGTCGTTGATCAAACTATAGTATTTTCTTCATATCAAAAAGTGAGTTGAAGTTGAAAACAAAGAAGTTATTCCATTCACTATAACAGAAAGGACATTTAGTGACAGAATGTTTTCATTGCTAAAAATCCAAAAAGCGTCGCTAATCAATAAGTGTTATTTACAATTTGTTTTCATCGTCAGCACTTACATAATTGGTGCCAAGCAATTTTTTTGACATACTTTTTAAGCTTGACCATCTTTTATTGAATTCATTGTAACTTTTGTTCATTATATTATAATTTAGCCTTAAGCTACTAGTTCTCCTCTTGAAGATGATCAACAAATGTTAGTCTCCATGAGAATGAAGCAGTTGATTTAAGGTCTATGAGAATTTTTAATATGGGTTGAGTGTAGAGTTCATTAATAAAAATTAAGCTTGGATCAATTATTGCTAAAATGACTAGAACTAAACATTTGAATAGTTGACCCTTATCACTTATAAACCCTTTAACATTTTCATGTTTAGTCATTATGGATACTCTAACGTTCCCCCTTAAGTGCAACTGAGACTGAACATCTAGTTGTCACTTGAAATAAACACAGAGGTAATCAAACCAGGCCACTAGGATTGAACATTCAAACGGATAATCATCGACTCTGATACCATATTACAATTTTTAATATGGGTAGAGTGTAGAGCTCATTAACAAGAATTAGACTTGGGTTATCTATTGCCAAAATGACTAGAACTAGTCATTTGGATAATTGACTCTTATCACTTATAAACCTTTTAACATTTTTATATTTAGTCAATATGGGATACTCTAACAAAGTCAAACTCAAGCACATTGTTGCAAATGTCATCAACGTTTAGCTCATTTCCATCAGACAATAATATTTGCAACAACACCTGTATCTTATTCTAAATCAAAAAAAAATCAATATTTAATTCAAATATATTAGTTAGTACTACATTAAAAATAAACTTTAAAAATTTTTAAAAAATTATACTTACATAATTATCGTGCGCTTTTTCAGATATCAAGCCTTCACCTTCCTTATAGTATGTTTGTTTGTACAATGTGATCTTATCACACTATTCTCTATGTAATTCCTTCTGACTCTGTTTTATGAAAACAAGAATTGAAAACACAATAAATAATATTGTATTTACTGATATAATTATAACTTCTATGTTAGTGATATAGTTTATCTCTTCAAACTTTTTAACCTCATCCTATACATGATATATTTTTTTACGTTAAACTCTTCTTTATCTTGTACATAGCTAGTTAAATATATTTAAACTAGTAGTTTAGTGTTATCCAGATGTTCTTGTACTTGTATATATACGTTTCACTATTGCAATACAAGGTGTGGGATTCTTGTCTTTCTACAATCACATAGTATCAGAGCCATGAACACTTCTGAAACACAGAACTAGTTAGTCATGACAAATCAGTCTCCTCCCATCCCCACCAATATCCATCATGTCTTCTCTGTAAAATTGACTTTCATAAACTACATCACTAACATTCTAAACAAAGAACTTACATATTTATTTCGTACGGCAACAAATGATTTGAAGCCTTGATTGTGAGGAGTTTTCATTTTTTTCCACTGTTAACCTTGGCTTTCTCACACTTTTAAGAAATAGTTATTAAATTGTGTAACAACATTAATGGAAGCAAATGTGAAGAGATAGAAGACAAATTGGAACTTTGGTAGAAGCCCAACAATCACACATTTGGCTCCAATTTTCTTGAAGCATTCGTTTAAGAACATGTCTCCTTACCTCCTCATCTGAAGGAAAAGATTTGTAGTATTTATGCAATCTATAATAATGATACTTAGCCCTTTGTTTCAACAGTGAAGTCACATAGCTTGAAACATCAAGGTTGTCGATATCGACGATATTAAGTTTCATCTATGGACAACAAGTAAAAGTGAAATTAATCTTTAAATAAGTAAAACAATATTGTATAATTAAATAAATTGAAAACCCAGTTCAATAACTACTATATTTACTAGATACCATTTGCTCTTTTTTTATAATAACCTTATAAACCAAGGTAATCAATGTGTTTTAAGAACCCAAATAAGCTTAGTTCTTTGATTATTTGATTCCTTCTTCTTTTCAACCCACACTTTTAAGGGTTTACTTAGCATTTTTTTAAGAAAACAAAATCTATTAACATGTATTTACCACAAAAGTGAATGTCATATTATATGAATGATGATGATACATATATGCATTTCTATATGTGTATGCATAATGAGGAAACATTATTTAGACATTCTAGTTGTTGAATGTTATCCTAGTATAATGAATTGTCGTATGATTATATATGTGATGCATACTATCAATGAAAGCTTGATGTAGGCTTCTTTAAGGCCTAAAAGGAGTTTACATGTTATCCTAGAAGTTATGCCTATTATTCTCTTAATAGGATTGATCTTTATGCCTATATTGTGAGCCATATATAAAAACATGATATTTGCTATTAGGTTGAGCCTTATTGGATGAGTCATGTACATATGTATGCTTAGGTGTAAATACTCCATCTTCATTTATCATTTTAGGCAAAGGTTATTTACTATACAAATATTTCCCTTGAAAGATATGATTTTATAATTACCTTTACTTCCATAGTTATATCCTATTTCATGCTTAACATTGGAATTCTTTTGAGCTCCTAACATGTTTTCTAGTTTTTTATTCCCTTTAGTAAACTTGGACAATGAGTACTTAAGGGAATCTATCTCCTTTTTCAATAATTCATCATCACACCTTAATGCATCAAAGTCAAGATTGTCATTGATAATTACATTTTTGGATGTTTTAATGCTATGCGTTCACTTTTTACTTTTCCATTATCATTTATGCATGCAATCAACTATTTTTGAACTTCCTTAAGTTTTAAAGATAATTTATTTTTTTTATTACTCGTGATTTTTAAACTTTCAACTAATTCATTATATGGTATATCATTGTCACTACCATTTACATGGATTAAGGTTAAATGGTACCTCATCATTTTCCAAGCACATATGAGCTATCTCTTCTTTCGAATGCTTGCTTTTGGATTTACTTATATCATCTCAAGTTAATACTTTCTTCTTGTCCTTCTTCTCCTTCTTATAATTTCTTTCATAGTTCTTATTATCTTTGGGTTGAGGACATTGTGACTTTATATATTTGAGTTTTCTACATTTAAAGAAAATAATATTAGAAGAATTATATTTTAAAATCACTTTTGTCTTTTATGAAATCCTTTACTTTGGATAAATTCTTCTTCAATAACTTTTTGAATTTTCTAGTGTTAAGCTAATGTCTTCTTCTTTACTTTCACTAGTTAATGTCTCTTCCTCTTCACTTCACTTGTTTCTTCTTTTGAGACTTTAAATGTTAAATTCTTTTTCTTTAAAAGTCACGTTTCTTTTTATATCTCTTGGAGCCTTATTTTGTATGTGAGGAGAGATCTAATAAGTTCTTCCAATGATAGTATTGTTAGATCCTTAGCTTATTATATGGTCACCACTTCAGCTTCCCATGTCTTTAAAAGTGATGTAACTTTCTTACCAATTCGACATTAGTATAGTTTGTTTCAATATCTTTAAGAGTATTAATAATATCAATGAATCTAGCCTACATGCTAGAAATGCTTTCGTTGTGCTTTATTTGAAACAATTCATATTGATGTGTTAACATGCTTACTTTGCTCTTTTTAACTTAATTTTTACCCTAATAAGTAATTTCTAGCGAATGCCAAATGTCATAGATAGAGACCCTATTAAATTCATTTCTTCCTAAAGAATAAAATATGATGCGTATGGCCCTACTATTCAAGGATACTAATATCTTATCTTAAGGTTCCCACTCTTTCTTTAATTTGGTTACATTTTTATCTATAATTCATAAGAATAAAGGGAATATTTCATAGGTCTACACTTTTGGCCGTTAAAAAGAATCTCATCCTAGTTTTTTAAATAAAGGTAATCATTTTCATCAAAGAAAGGTGGTTTATTAATTTTTTGTCCCTCCAGGTTAAGTAATGATTATGATGGTCCTAAATACGTCATTATGATCAATTTTTCCCAGATTTTATTATAAATAATAGCTTAGCAGACCTACTCACTTATTAGTTCCTAATGATACCCAAGAAGAGGGTGAATTTGGTGTTTACAAAATTCAATAATTTTTATAACTAATATATTTAATTTATAGCAATCAACATAGATATGAATGAAGGAATTGTTTAATTTAAATTAATCAAATAATTAAACAATAATTTGAAGAGTATAAAGAGGAGAGAATGTAAACTAATTTATAGTGGTTCGATAAACAACCCTTATCTTTGTTCACTCCTAAAACTCCATAATAATACTTTTTTCAAGGTGAAGATTAACCTTTGTACAATCTTTCTTGATAAAAGGAACCCTTCTTACAATTTTCTTCTAAGGTGAAACGAAACCTCAATCTCACTTATATTACTCCCAAATATAATAACATATTGCCCCAACCAAATATTACAACTCAAAAATACCTAACTTTATTACTTGATTGATAACTCTAAAATGGCTCACTCACACAAAAATTACCTAATGATGCTCAAGTGGCAAAAAAAATATGTTAAATGTGTGTATACAAGACCCTAAACCTACTTAATACTAAAACCAATGAGAAGAAACATATTTAGTGTTTTGGGATCTGAAATATTTGTTGGATCCAAGAGTTATTTATTACAATGGCTATATACAATGCACTGGTTATCCAATATGCATTTACAATATTAGATTCACCAAATGTTGGAACATTGTATGACAGATTGGTTAAATAATGCATAAACCAATATTATAACAAACTCTTAATACGTTAAATTTAACAAATTTTGAACTATATTGATCAACCACTAACCTATATAGGTTGACCAATCACCCTAAAAATATAATTTTAACAACTTCAAATACTCAAAATCAATTCATTTAATCTAAAGATGACTAAAATACTTCCTAAAATATTCCCTAAAGATTGATTTGAAAGATCAAAAGGCTTTTATATTGAAATCAAAACCTTCAACGCCACTTAATGAATGTAAAGACTTATGCTATAAAGTAAGATGAAATGATTACGCATGGTAAACCTTTTGGATCATCAAATTAACAAAGTGAGCTTATAGATAATTGACCTTGATAAGCACTAATCTTCTTTTGTTCTTGTTTTGATCTTCATTTCATAATTTGTGAACTTCAACTTCTCTTGTTCAACTTCATACATTATCATCTTAAGTTTATGACTTTATTTTGTTATAATATTTTTTATTAAAATAACAAACACATTAGTAGTAATTATGTTTTGTTATCATTAAAATATCAATTAGAACCTCCATTGGTTCAACATTATCTTTATTTGAAAAAACCAATAATTAAAACATTTCTACATATACCATTAGAGCAAGAAAAGCAAAAGCTTGATATTTGATAAAAATATAATTTCCATAAATTGAATGTTTGAAACTATAACTTTAAATTTAGACAATGAATTCATAGTTCCACTGGTGAAAGGCATACTTAAGGCTATAAAGAGACCTTTTTAATCTACAAACTTAAATTAGACCAATTTTATCATAGCCTTTAAGGGTATATGTACATTTCTTCATTAAGGTGACTATGTAAAAAGTAATTTTTACATTCAATTGATGTAGAGGCCATGATCTTGTAGCTACAATAGCTACGAATATTCTTCATATAACCATTTTAGCAAGTAGAGATAAGTTATTGTAATAATTAATTCCCTCAATCTTGTTATAGCCTTTTGTTACCAACCAGACCTTAGATTTGTCTATTATTTTTTCTAGGAAGATTTGCACCTTATAAACCCATACTGACCCTATTTCTTCTTCCTTTCTTGTAATATTGTTAGCTCCTATATTTGATAGGCTTCCAAGCTTGAAATTATGTTATTTTCACCCATTCAAGTTTACTTGTAGTTGATTATATGAACTTGATTCTCATATATTTGATACATTTGCTAAAAATGACATATGAGATGTGGACATATTTATTGATACATTATGTGAGTAATTGTTTGTTGTGTGTGAAGAAGTAATTGGCTTAATAGTATAATAGGTGATATTTTCAACTAAACACTATTTGTTACAAAGTCATTAGTGTATAGGATCTTTTTCTATTTTATGGATTTATCTAAGAATTGCAGGCGTAAAAGGATATATTATAGGATGACCAAAAAGGCTAATAATTTTTTTAAGTTAATAGATTCAATTTGTACAGGATTATATTCTATTAAATTTGAATAAGTAGGATTTTGTCTGGTGTCAGGTAAAGAACTTAAAAATAGATATTCAAATGATGGTTCCTCATCTATAAACACCTGAGGTAAAGGAATCTCATCATTGGTATATGGTTTAAGTTTATGGATATAAATGTGTTCATAAAAACAGAATCTTTAGAGGTGAAAATTTTGCAAGAATGGAGGTCATATGGTTTATATGCTTTTTAAACAAGTGAACATCCTATAAAGATGGATTTGAAAGCATTGGTATAAACTTTTCTTTATTAGGTTGAGTGTTAGAAACAAAACACAAACTTCTAAAGCTTTTGAAAACCTACTAGTCTAGTTCTTTTAAAAAAACAACGGAGGTAGGAAGTTTGTTTATAGCAAGTTAATAAAACTAAAGTATTGTAGAGTATCAAATCCATATGGAACATAGTAGTCTATTTGTTAATCCTAGGTAAATAAAGAAAATTAAAAAAGATATTGTGAAAATAATTTATATTATAAAATTAATTAAAATAAGCTAATTAAATAGAGAAGGAAAATCAAGATTAAAAACATTAGATTTTCTAAATTCTCTTATATATGAAATTATAATTATCATGCGAGATTAATTATTTAAGTTGAAATGACAATTAACCTAAAGTATATATGCCCTCTCTCAAGACAAACTAGTGTGTTTAGCTAGGTAACTATCATCTTTCGATGTGCAATTCAACATAATCAAACTTATTTAGCATAGTTAATATTTTCATTATCATAGTAGTATAATTCTCTAGATCTAAGATATATATTTTCCTAGTGCATAGATCATATTTTTCCTTTTAGTCCTTTATGCAATCCCTAAATTTTAATATATTTTAATAAGGCATAAATTCATACAATTAAGTACGAAAAGAATAAATTCAGACAACAAACCAATAAATGATGCATTAATAATTTAATAATCTATCACTAGCGACATTCCTAACCTTAACTAGATTTTTAACCATTGAACACAAAAAAAAGAAAACAAGCTAAAATAAGATAATCTTAATATAAAAGAAAGAAGAGAGAGAAATCACTCGAAGAGTTGTCACAGACTCCTCTAAATGTTGCTCCAAATGGCTCTTTGATGTTAAGAAATCCTAAACTAGCAACTTCATGACAAAGGAAGTAATCATTAACCTTCAAAATCTCCCACTAAAGCACCCTAATAAGAGTACTTATAAATTAGGGAACATAATAGAGTTCTAAGATGATTAAACCTCGAAGTGTTTGTTACAAGAAGTGAGGTCAATTACACTTTTAGAATGGTGCTAAGTAGTGCAATATGGGTTCCCTCTAATTACACTTTATATCAAGCACTAATTTTGTCTTGGACAAAAAAATATGACTAACATAGTCAAACATGAATTTTGTTAGTCCTATATTTAACCGTTACTTTTGCTTCTCGATCAAAAAAATTGAGAAAAATACACTAAAATTCGTAATATTTTTTCAAATTCATTACCTAAAAAATAATTGAATCAAATATAAGAAAATATCATAAATTTCATATAAAATATGTCATAAAAGCAATGTTACAAATACCATACCAGGTTTGGTATGGAATTGGATTTTGATACGGTACTGTACTAATATCAGTTAATACCAAGTACTGTTTCAGGTAATATTTTAAATTTATAAAATAGTTCTTGAATTTTTTTAAAATTACAAAATAATTCATTGTCATATTGTACAATTGTACTTTATATTTTTTAACCTTGTTTCCAAAAATTATAATAATAAATAATAATCACAATCTTAATTTAATTTATAAAATTAATTTAATAATTATTAATTAATATAATTAAATTTAAAATATATTTTTAAAATATATA
>JANZLF010000001.1:16299242-16324108 GCA_026546835.1 Erythroxylum foetidum | reverse complement strand
TATATCAATATGGACTATTTTGCAATTTTTAAAAAATTTAGGGACTATTTTATAAATTTAAAAAATATCCCGAAACGATACCCAATACCGACCGATATCGGTACAGTTCCGCTCCAGAGCCCAATCCGATACCGAGCCCGATACGGTATTCAAAACATTGATCCACTCCCAAGAATAAGATGCTTCAGAAATAACAAAAAGAACAATTAGATATTTGTAGTTAATCTATATGCTAATAGTCACCTCAATACAACAAATCAATTAACAATTATAATTTTGAACACAAGCCAATATCTACAGAGAAAATAAGATTTAATTGCTATTGATGAAACTCAACTCATACCTGAAAATTACAGGAAAATGAAAACTTTAGAAGGTTAGAATATTAGCATAACCTATGAACAAGTCCTATTTAACGACAAAATCAAAGTTACATTCTCATATTCAGATCAAACGGTATGCAGCCTTCTCCAACCTGGAGTTTGACATCTTTACTACCCCTTGTCTCTGATCTGTCTTGGTAAACGTGGAAAGCTGAGCAATTTGGATCCTTCAATTCCATGATCCTACTGTCATTTTTTGGGTCTTCTCCATTTATATTCTCTATCAGGCCTGACATTTCCAAATTAAAATCTGTTAACTGGGATCTTTCATCTTTCACATTGCTATTGCCATTCATCGTAAGTGAAAGTCTCTTCTGCGCTTTATCTAGTATGGACTGCAAGTACTTCCCTTGTGCTTCTATTCTTACTTGTAGTATCTTCTGTACCTGTTAGAGAAAAATAAGATCAAAAGATTTACGGGATGATCTTTCATAAATTACAAAATTTCAGCAGAAATACTCATACGAGGAATTATCATACCTCTAGATGTTCTTGCAGTCTGTTCTGTACTTCGATTTGGCGTTTCAGAGTCTCTGTGATGGGCAGTTCTCTGTTCAGAATACAAGTCAATTAGTATTAGGCTGTTTTTTCAGGATAAAAGGAACAGATAAGAAATTTAAAAATATATATATATAATTGTAAATAGTAATTAAAGAATATTTAAACTTATATGAAAAATAAATGCTTTAATCTGCTATAACACATAGTGACCGTTCGATTGGTATATGTTTTATCCCATCTGAACAAGAATTTCATTTCCATTAGTGTTGCACTGTTTTATTTAGTTTAAAATTAAACTTTTGAGTCTTGATTTGCAAAGTTTACTTCTTGCTAGGAACAGTTTTTCTGCTAACATGTAAGCTACAGAAAGATTTCATGCAAAACGATCATTTTTCGTATTAGAACATATGTAAACCAATAAAAAGGAAAAGCAATTTGCATTACCCTTGCTCGTTCTCAATTCTAGATGAGCTGGTGCTTGTCCCTGAGCACTGATTGGTGAAATGTATGTATGAATCCCCTGGAATTTTAACTCAATAAGCACTTGAAACAACTCAATCGTAATTGTTAAGAAGATTTTACAAGAAATTGCTGGAGCTAATTAGAGAGGCGACAATCTCCTAATCTTCTTTGATGTTCGAAACAGTATCTGACTAACCCTTATTCTCTTTATTTTGGTCTCCAGCGTTTTGTCTCCTGGCCTGCAAGCCAAGCCTGTATTTCTGCACATTGACAGCTAAGTATAGTCATCAAATTGTTCAGAAAAGGAGATTAAGGAGATAACATTAGAAGGACAAGGGATATATTATAAAAGAAGTACCGTATTCAGGCAATTGGTACCTGCAAATGGCTCTTTAAGTGGTACAGTGTAAGACCCTTCAACCCCATCAACCTCAGCACTGACTTTGGAGTTGCTTCTGCATTTATAGAAGTTTCTTTAGCTCACTGATGCAATTTAACTTCAGTAGGGACATAACTGAACGTTTTTCCTTCAGAATTGACAAACTTTTGAATGCATTGACCAATTTTCAGACCCAGGCATCACTAAACTTGCTGATCACTACCAGTTAGCTCCACTTATCCGCAACAGACATAAAATGGGAAAACAGGAAAAAGAAGTGAAGTAAACCAACACCAATCAAGATTCTGGCAAGTAAACCAACACCAATCAAGATTCTGGCAATTGATTCTATCGATTAATTGATTTTCTTTTCATGCACCACAAATGTCGAAAAGAAATTATCGCATGTGTGTGTGTCTGTGTGTGTTACGGAACTTTGAGAATAAAATGAAGATTGGGCAGCAATCGATATTTTGACTTACTATCAGGGCCACCAAGTTTAGTGACTGCATCAACAAATCTATCATGAAGTTCGGCAGTCCATCTCAGCCTTGGCTTTGGGTCTCTAGTCATTTCCACCCCATTCTCGTACCCATAACTTCCTCCTCCTTTGCCTCCTCCGTCGATTATCCCACCAAAAGCTGTTCTTTCCATTATGTATAGGACAAAACCAGAAGCCACACAACCGTCACTTCTGCACCAAAAAGATATCGCCGACTCAAAGTTGCCACCTTTAGCTTGTTTCCACTGCTACCTCCACCCTTTTCCCAAACTCCAAGATCGCATTTCTTTTATCACTAAAGACCACACCAGAAAAAGAAAAGCAGGAAAAAGCTCACAGAAGCTGCGATACACACAAAGTGAAAGAAAGATGTTGAGGGTTGTGTGCATATGAAGCAAACTCTTTCCAAGAAGGTATTAACCACGTAGAGATGGGATTTTGTAACAGATACAGAATGAAAACCCCAACTACTTAATGTTTCAATCTTGTGTTTTACGATATTGGTGAAGAAACTTACACGTACGATGTTGTGTGGATGTAGTAGCTACAAGTAGTAGAAATCATATCGAAAAAGACAAGACCACGTTAAAAGAAGAACAACATGTAGAGGAAACCTCGGCGACGAATCTGAAGCAAAAACATGATTGCCGAAAGATTGGAATCTTTCGGGGTCATGCATTATTATACTAATGAGCAGATGAGCGTTAGATTGTGTTGGACTACATCCAACGGTTGAGAGGATCAGCAAAAGGACAAACGAAGGCCGGACACAGCCGCCACGTAGGAATATTCGCCGGCAAAGCAGGGCGGTCGAATATTCCAAAGGGCACGTGGAGGGCCTACAAATGGGGCAGGGACAAGATGGGGATTTTGATCCATGTGATGTGGTGGGATGGTTGCGGTCGTGCTTCAAAGTGGATGATTAATGTCAGACCTTAGACAAATTAAATTGAATAATGCGACAAACACTTGAATGTTTAAAGATACGGTTTATGAACTGTTGTAGCAATTAGGTAAAATATGTTCAAGTCACAAACAGATGCACTTGTCATTAAGTCCAAATAACTTGTCAATGTATTTGGGAATTTACACGAGACAACCTCTAAAACCTTTTCTAAGTGCAGTTTCATCTAAGTTCCTTCCTATGAACACCAGCTTGTTTACTCTCTTCTCTGCAGGTTCCCATGCTTTGCCTGGGCAGCCATCCAACATAGAATGCACACCCTGAAACAAAGTAGCACAACCATAAGGAGCAAGAAAAACTCGTTGCAAGATGAAACTGTACATGCCATTGTGAATTATCCATCAAATCTTTGTTCACATATTCCACCACTGAAAATCACATCCCAACTTCATGCATCTTATTTTATGTCCTCAAAAGCAGTTCGATGTGCGACTAATTATGCAAATCCAACAAACAACTTGACAGAACTTGAATTAAAGCTGCAATTTTTTCCCTTTCAATGGCTGTCCATATCACGTTTCTAGTTAAATAAAAATTCGTTACATTATGCTTCAACTTGTGCAGTCCTAACTTACAGCCATTGAAAATATTCACCCATGTCAGAAGGGCCAGTTCCATCGTAATTGCATTGACTTTTATCATAAGTTTGCATCTGTTATATTTTAAGGCACAATATCAAGAAGGAAGGATACCTGAAAGATATACCGCTGATCAGAATCAGACACAGATAAGACCCCTTTCATCCTGTAAAGGTCTTCTCCTTTTTCTTCAATTAGTCGCTCAAGCCAATCATCAAGCTGGTCCATCAAAAATTAAATAAGAACGTTTCCTCTCAATGACAACATATCTAACAAATTTGTTTTTATGTGCATTTCAATATTAACTGTGAAAATGATTGTTGTGCCCATGACAGGAAAAGAAAATTGAATTTCACTGACATCATAGTATTTTTAGTCTACATCTCATCGTTATAAACATTCACTAAAGTTGTAGAATGAACTGAGATAGCACAACGGATCCTATAGGAAGGGGCAGCTTTGCATACCTCCCTAATATGTAGCTGTTAACATTTAACAGCATTACATGCAACAAACATAGAAATTTGTTATCAAAAGAAATGCAAACCTCATCAAGGTCAAGAGTTCCTTCCGATACAATACTGACACTAGAGACAGTAGTATCATGGACATGGTCATGATGATGGCCTTTATGGTGATCTGCATTTCAAACCGTAGGCAGTGTAAGAGAACAATGCAAACAGGAACTGATTAATTCCAGGGAGATTTGCAGATTAGATGCAGGAAACAAAGGATAAATATGTCAGCTAACTCATTGGCAACAGGAAGGAACGCTTTGATGAGGGGGAGTAATACAGAGGTAAAGGCTCCTCTCCACACGTAAGAGTTCATGGGTTGGAGTCAGCACTTCCCTTCCCCCAAGGGCTATTAGGATGTAAGGTAAGCTTTAGAGGCAAAGACTTGACTAAATGCAGTTCTTATATTTACAAAAATAGGCTTCCATTGCTACGTGTAACTGGGAAGAAAATACATCGGCAGGGATCAACATTTGCTGATTTGTGACTCTTGTGAACACAAAAGGTCCTTACATTTAATGCAATTGCTTATAATTATTCCTCTCATTTCTGTCAATAGCAAATTTCCATTGCTCAACAAGGAATGGTAGAAAAGGAAATTGATCATGAGAAAATGGACACAATGTCGAAGGAAAAACAACCTTCTGATGTTTCATGCTGATGAGTTGAGCAATGGGCATTCTCTACCTGAACTTCAGAATCAATTCTGCAAGAATCCATACATCCAAAAATGTAACTTCATGAAACAGACATCAACTATATGAATGATGAGGTCCATATACTATTATTATATGCAAATACAGCAGAACAAATTGTGTAACCAGTCCATGATCAGAATCCCAGTTCAAACATATAACATAGAAACCTTTCAAGATCATATCCTCCAACACCCAAAACAAAGTCCATGTCAACAGATCCATATTTGGCTAGCTTAATTGGAGCCATTCCGTTGATATGCTGCCAAAAAGATTCAAACATATTAAGTTTTTGAAATTAAATGGATTTCATGAGTTAGATAACTGAAAAAACACAGAAAAATAGTTATCAACAAGTTAATAAACAACTCTTTCCTTCTTATCCTAATGTCGCTGCTTTGTAGATGGGGCATGATAGTAAATCACAAAAAAAATTAAGCATCAGAATAAAAGGAAGCCTGACATAGCAGCTTTAATTATGAAAACAGAAATTGGGGGGAGCCAAATATGCACAAGCCAAACCATACAAATGAAATGTCCTCTCAAATGGTCTTGCTGTCAGTACAACTGGAGATCTACCTTGATTCTCTGGGTAAGTCTACTTAATTCATCCTCAGAAGCCAAATCTATCTGCCAAAACAGTGTACTGAACAGTTAGCAGGTCTATGTTGAGGACATGAAAAGAATGTCAGTAAGTTCTCAACAGTAAGAAAGAATAAAGTAAGTGTATAACAACATATTTAAGAATTAAAAACAAATTCCACCTTGTTCAACACAATACGATCAGCATAAGCAACCTGCTCCACTGCCTCATTCACTACAAATCTTGGTTTCACCTCATTTAAATGTTGCAAGGCATGTTTGGAATCAACCAGAGTAACAACTCCATCCAGTTTCACATAGCGGGAAACAAGTTCATCAGAACAAAATGTTTCAATAACAGGGCCTGGCTTTGCTAGTCCTGCAAACATAGACTCAAAATTCCATCAACAAATAAACTAGTGATGCATTTGGCAGATTTGAAAGGAACTAGTTTACTTGACCCTGTCAGAAGCAATGGGCAATGTGGTTATAAAGTTGCTCTGGAAACTTGATGCAAAATGAATGAAAACCAATAAGTTCATAATCTAAAAATTTAAACAAAGCACTAAGAAGTCAAATTGTTCAAGTTAGATGTCGTCAAGAATGGTTGTCATGAGACATGCATGTTAAGTTCACATATTAAGTTGATGACTGAAAGCATAGACATAGAATTGTTTTAGTTCATTATTATATTACCTCAAATAATCACCCCATTAGTTGAGAAAAAGTAGTTAACATGAAAATGCACCTAAGATACAGATATCTCACACCTGTTGTTTCAATAACAATGTGATCAAATTTGTCTCTTTTCTTCTTAACCAACTCCAAGAGCATTTTGACTAGATCTCCTCTCACAGTACAACACAAGCAACCATTGTTAACCATGATAATGTCATCACTTGAAGAGGAATGGCTAGCAACCAAGGATCCATCAATATCGACCTCGCCAAACTGTGTTGTATACATCAAAATCTTTATTTAGTAAACGGAAGCCAACAATCCCTTCTAGAAACTACAGCCATGTGCTCGAGGACCATATAAACATAAAATGTAATAGACAAAAGTTCTCCCTGTAGGGCCTAATAAAGTAGTACTACATTAAATTCACAAAACAGCCATATCTGGTCTGAGGAGTTCGATGTCAATCACTGGAAGCTAGTGCTACATTTAGTACTCAAAATATAAGAACCCATCTTCCTGTAGGGCCTAATGAAATGCTTGTCGCCATTGAACCACAAATTCAATTAACTGGGAAAATGAAACAAAAACAGAAAGTCCAAATAAACAAGATGAAGAAGGTCCCATACCTCGTTTTCGATAACTGCAATCCGTTTGCCGTGTTGGGACGTCAGGATATGGTTGAGGAGACTTGTCTGCTTTTAAGAAACAACAACAGTAAGTTCAGTTCACGCAAACAATCCCTCACCCAAGCTCTGTAACTGAAGGTGCATGAGCACCTCAAAAAGATGCCTTTTTAAATTCCAAAAACCACAGAAACACTGCAAAATAAAAGCAATCATTCTATCTCTCTCCTTGTGTGTATGCATAATATACTCTCATATGAACCGAACCTTGCCCGAGCCAAGAAAGCCAGTGAGAACAGTAGCAGGAACGCGTGTATCGAGGCCGGGAGCAGTCGAAGAAGCTTCCTCTTGAAGCTTAGCATCGGAGACCGAGACCATGCTCCTTAAACTTCTTCGGGGGCATGATCCGAAATGCCCAGAAACCAGAGAATGAAGGTTTCTGAGGAACTGAGATGAAAACCGAGAAGGGTCTATCGACGAGGTAGTTTTAGTGATTAACAACCTCACCGCCATCTTTTTCTTCTGTAACTGTTAAAGGGAAGCAAAAGTGTCCGTAAACCCAAAACCCCAGCTTTGATAGCTGTCAAATAAACCTAAAACCTTGTCAGATCAAAGTCAAAGAAACCTCAAGTCAAAAACACTGTGCTTCAACTTAAAATCATTTTGAGTTGTATTTTCACTAAATAACATATTCATATTGGGCATTTTCATGAATCCATTTTATCAATTTCTTTTTGAAACTGAGAAAGAAATATGTTGTATTTTCATTTTCTGAAAATTATTCTCTTTCCTTCTTTATTTAGTGAAAATAATTGATAAATAAGTTTCAACGTATTTAAATCTATTTAATTTATAAAGTGCATGACTATATATTTGCCTCCAATTATATGATTAAACTTAATTTAAAATATAATTAAAAAGTATAGATTTAACGACACATCAACAACAACATTCAATATAAATCCTCTAATTTGTAGAATTTGAAGATGTCCGGTAATACACAACTTAACCACTAATTAATATTATTTTATAGATTTAAGCCTAAATTTAACCAAATCTTAAACTAAAAAAAAGTATAAATCCATCTATTAAGAAAAGGAATAAAAACACTTCAAGTAGGGTTTGAAATTTTTTCCCAATTGACTTACCAAATGTTTTTTTGGTAAAGCCTAATAACAAAGGGTACACTTTAGGAAATCTTTACCTGGAACAGAAAGAAATGAGAATGCGCAATGCATTTTAAATGATCATTGTACACTACGATTTTACAGGATGGAAATTAGGCTAGCCAGCAAGTTGAATGTTACAGCCATCGCTGACCAAGGAGAGCTTCTGTCAAGAACTAATGAATGAATGGTAATGGTATGTTACATCATGAATCAGAGTCCTCCACAACCAATGGATTTGCCAAGTCAAGGTAAGTTGAAAGTGAGAATTTTGGTGCAAGTTTCATCAATGGTTCATCCCCGCCGAGTTTTCGGAATGCCATCCCCAGGCAATATCCTAGTGCTCGTCCTACAGGAACTGCAACTGCATTTCCAATCTGACGATACCTGCACATAAACTCAATTTTGTTAACCGAGAAAATAACTGGTTGCAGCAACCATAAGACAAAATGGGTTTAAAAGGCCAAATTATGAAGGATTTTACAATATTTTCGACTTCAGTTAAGACATCTGTGATGAAGATGAAGATAAAAAATGAGCTAACCATGCAGTGAACCAACAATCATCCTCATTTAGCTCCCTAATTCTCCAGTAGGATAACTATGCAAAGTCCTCCCTAAAATTTGATGGCAGTATGGTACAGAAGACACATTTGATGTTTAGAATGGGACGTGAAGATATGTTCTTACCTTTCCTTAACTGTGCCACTGAATCTATAATAATCAGGAAAACCTTGCAGCCGTGCACACTCTCGCATGGTGAGGACGCGATCCTGCTCAGGATGTATCACTGCCTAAACACGAATATAATCTTATTACAGACATTATATCGGACAAATGTTGCAACCTTCAAAAAGAACATGAAGAGACCTGGCTGTGAAGATCCGGATAAGTAACGATAGTTGAAACAGTTTCATCCCACCATAATCTTGCATAGGGCCTATGAATGTGCTCAGATCAGCTAAATCTTTGAAAAATCTGATCAAAGAGACAGTATGAGGTCAAATCAAACCTTTTAGACTTCCCTTGCTCAAACCTCAAAGCAAAATCTGGTACCTAGAAATGTTGGTAAAGAAAAAGAACTAACATCAGATTATGATTATTTTGAACTGTTTGAGTGTGACATCTGGTGCGGAAAAGTTAGACTCATTGATTTACAGGAACATTCACCGGGGAATTACAGATTCAACCATTTTCAACAATCTCATTTCATTCAGTCTATTGCTACCAATTACCTTAACAGATATCTGCGCATGTGATACTTTTTAAGTCTAATCTATTTGTTTCAACTTGTTGAAACAATATGATATAATGTATATAAAATACAAAATAAATATGCAACTATGAATATCAGAAAGAAAATTGTTTTATCTGAACAATGGTGAAAATTAGAGGCACAGACAAGAACATTGTATTATGGAATGCTTGTTACATATGCAAGCAAAGAAGACCTGTGCCTCACATAAACACATTTGAGTTTGTAATTTTGAAGCAATAGACGTAGAGTTTGTAATTTTGAAGCAATAGACGTAAGCCTAGTCAACAAAATGGAATAAGCTGATTATTTGACGTATATAAGATCAATTTGCCCTTTTTTAAGACAAAAGGCCAGAGAACTAGGTTTACTTTAAATGAGACAAATTCCAATTCGGCAAGCTGAAACTAAAAGGAAAAATGGAATCTACTTTATGGGTCCTAAGTATTCTAACCTGGTTATTGCTCAGAGCTTTCTCTCCAGAAATGCATCATTAAAGATGATTGTGTTTACTCTTACACTACAGGATTATTGTGTTTACTCTGACAGTACAGGGTTATCTTTTGTTTGACCAATTTTATTTTGGAAATACTGCACACAGGGAACAGTAACTTGACAGTTTTTTTTTATCACATCACTAATCTCATTGTGGAAAATAAAACATAGAAAAAAAAATAATGAATAGTAATCTAAAAATTGCAGACACAAACAGCGATGGAAAGAACTCTAGCAATTAAGTTTCAAGAGAACAATCTTAACTTACCAGTGGCTTTCCAGATGGCAGCATAATCTTCTCTTGGGTGGGATCTAGCCGAACAACATTATCACCCCCTACAACTATGCCAGGGAGGTCCCTGAAATTCGATCCCTGAACAAAATTTCTAAATTAATATGGAATCAGAAAAAGGAATAACCAAAGGTTCATACGTGTGCAACCTTTCTTTTCGGAATCTGGCAAACTCGAGCATAGTCATCTTCAGTCAATGAGTAGGGTCGATGGTCATACAGTATATCAGTTTTTGCACCACTGTTCAGTGCAGAACCCAACATCTCTAACCACAGAAATGAAACAACTGAGGAAAAGTTTCAAAAGAAGCACAGAGCAGATTGGATTCTGGGCCTCTTGGGGCATGGGACAAAAAAGTGAAAACAATAACAAGAATATAAGAATATAAGAATTTTGCACAACGAGAATACAAACACTGGCAGAAGACAAAGCGATTTGGGAACCAATAAAGCATGGTCAGATTTTGTTCAAAACCTAATCAGAACAATATAAAAAGCTCCAATGTTGTACTTAACAAATCTTGTAAAACATATAGCAATTACATTACCATTTCTTGTTGACCTTATATATCTTTGGAAGTCAGTTTCAGGAGAAATTGCATATTGCATTTTCTCACGAGTTTCATGACTTGTGACCTATTAGTACAAAAGTGAGTGAGAATGCAATAGAATTTCATTAAACTAGTAAATCATCAATTGAAAAGTGGAAAATATCAGGTTTACTGCTGGGAGATCAGAAATGGCATCTTGAAGAACTATGGCTTTTTCTAGTTCACGAGGCTGGCCTTCATCATAAGCAACCGTATTACGCTGAAAAGCATGGAAACAACTTAATCAAATAGCTACAATACTAAAGATCCACCACTAGATGTTAAACTTGAAGAAGAAGTCCATACCTCAAACTCTGGTGGAGGCCAGTATCTAACAATAACATCATGGCTGGGAAGTGGAAATTTGGGCAGTTTCTGCATGGGGTAAAGATACAAAGCAATTAAATCCATGCTTTCAAGATCAATTTCCTTAGATGAAAGTTAGAACATTAAAATTTGGGAATCATCAAAAACATAGAGTTAATTCATAAATATTAATCAAAGTTAACCTTACTTGCACTTATTCAAATCTAATTATGAAAATTACTCCTTAGATTTTTGCCAAAATAGACACTACACTAAATTTTCTCTCTTTTTGTCCCTTGAACAACTTTTCAGAGAAAATAGAAACTCTTGATACTACTCAAGCTACCATGTAGTCATTAATGTTTTATTCCGTGCATACACTTAAATACCATCAACTTTCATTGCATGCTTATTAGATTTCCAGTTTCATGGACTAGAAGGTTAAAAAGGAAGGCCATAAAACAATGTATTAAGAACATTACTCAATTTATGTTCAGTAGTTCAAACTCTTTCAAAGTGCATATGTTAAATGTATTATAAAGTGTGAGAAGATGGGATTTGGAGTAATACTGGTGTACGTGGTCTCATCAGTACTCCTTAGATATCAAGGCGAACTATACCTCTTTGTAATCTAGACCTTTTGGATTACCCTTTTCCTTTTGTAGTCTAGAAGTAAATATATTTAATCTTTAATTTTCGAAAAAGAAAGTGTGAGAAGAAATCTGGTCAAGCAACACCCAACAATTAACCATCTTAACCCATGAAATAAGAAACTTGCCTCACTGGGATGAGCTCCCCATAGGAAAACACGCAATCGAAATTGTGGTAGACCATAACAACCAGCTGCAATGATGCCAAGCCTTGCTTGGTATCTCATGTGTACCAAACGACTTAAAGCATATCTCCCAAGAGAACCCTTGTCAAATCTTAGAATGTCACACACATTTTCCATCAACACAAATTTTGGTTTTAAGAACTGCACGATATCCATAAAAACTATAATCTGCTGATTTCTTTCATCCTTGAGGGGCGAATCAACATTTCTAAAACGATTATAGCCACTAATCCCTTGGCAAGGAGGGCCTCCACATATGACATCAACATCTCCCTGGAACATCTTGATTTGTAAGGGATGATTCATACAAAAAATTAAGCTTCTAACCTCCAAATAACCAAACTTACTGGGAGTGGCAAGATCTTGGATTTATATCCAGTTCTTACGAAATTCCGTAGACTTTTTACACAGTTCCTAAAAAATTAGTTACAAAAGAGTGAAAACCCGCAACTCAACCAAAAATTAGCAAATCACAGCATGGAATCGTACCTTAATCCTTCAATTGGTTCCCAAGTGTCTTCACTTGCATCAAAACCTTTCCATTGCACCTATAGAAACAGAGATAATCAAAGTGGGAAAAAATTCTGTAGTGGTAGAGTATACCTAAACTGTATAAACTGCAGTTCAGTTAACAATAAAATCCCATGTTTCTGAAGTATTTAAGGAAATTAAACTTTAATTCCTAGCACTTGAAGCAGATAGAGACAGCTAGATTAGAAGTGATACAGGTGATTTATAAAACATGCTACAATTAGCTGATAATCAGACCATATTGATGACTGATGTATGAAACACATTGAACTGGCAACAAACAAGAAGATTCTCGTGACCCAAGTTGTATCTCAGAGCTGCGCTAATCCTTCAAGCCATGTATTTTGGTCATTGACAACACTGGCTTCCATATTCAACATATTTCCAACTCTTCACAGACCACATTTTTCATACTCCTAGTTTTACTTATAAGAGCATATCATATGTTGATACAAAAGAGTCCTGAATCTTAAGCCGAAAACAACATGAACAGGATAAGGTCTTTGTCTCAAAAATAAGATATCATTTCTTTGATAGTATATCAAATATTTCTAACATCTAAGACGCCACAACCAGGCAGCACAATGACAGAAGACATACATTTTTATGAGATACCTTGAATTTTAGTCCATGCTTTCCTGTTTTATCAGGATCACCATAACAAATATCAACAAGTCTTGCAACCTCGAGTTCATCAGGGTCACCAGTTCCATTTAGAGACTTTCGATTTTTGTTGCCTGATCGCAAAGTTCGTGATTTTCCAGAACCACTGATCACATACCTTTTGCATAACTTTTCCCATTCCTTCAAGAGTTGAAGAAAATCTTCAGCTGCTTCATTTCTGACCTACACAGAAGTACCAGCATATCAACATATACCCAATGATTCACAGATGCTGCCAACCTGACAAAAGTCCTGAAACTTAAGGTGCACTCACATATGTCTCTGGATGATTTAACTTCAAGCTTTCACAGGCAGACTTATCACTATCGAGGGCCCATCTCTAAAGTTAATGGCAGAAAGCATGAAGCACAAAGCTAACAAAAATTGAATGTGGCATAAGAGTGACACCAAGAACTGAAACTTAGTGGTTTGAAATAGTACCGTAACAAGATCAACAGACGAAACTTTTGCTCCAAAGCACAATCCAGTCGACATTCCACCACAGCCAGAAAAAACATCTAACAGCACAAGTTCAGCTTTGGGACTTTCAAGACTATGAAATGCTTCCAAGGAAAGTTTACTGGTTGTTGTGCATACGTTCTCCACAGACCCAAGAACAGAGGACTCCTGTTGGTTTATTGCATTACCTACAGATATCAGGTTACGTATCAATTTTGTGCCAAGTATAATTGCAAAATGTGACCCAATTTTCCACATGATATTGTGAAAATTTATAGCCTATAATTTTGCAAAATTTCTAGCGACAGTTCCAGGGTAAAGCACATGACAAGATCAAAATCAGAGTCAAAAAATGAACAATTTTCTTGGGCACAAAATGAACAATTTTCTTGGGCACAACAAAAAGCGGACACAACAAACTTCTCCCCACTAGAATATGTGTTTTCATTGCTTAGCAAAATGCTAGCATCGTAAAATAACAGTTTTAGGCATCTAAGACTAACAAACAAATATTTCCTCTCAGGTGGGAGACTTATTTGAGGTCAACAGAAAAGACATTGAAAAGTTTACAAATTGAAAGCATCATAGAAATGGGGAAAAGGCAGGAAAGCAAAAGCAGAAGAAGATCAGATCTCTAAAAGGCGCTAAAAATTGTTGGTGAAGATTATGGAAATTTAGTATTTAGTATAGGAATATTTTTTATATATCTAATATAGTAAACGTTTTCTATATCCAACAATAAAATAGTTTAGGTACTATTTACAAATATTTTATTTAACCATTGTAGAATCTTCTACTTTCCTATTATTATAGATAGACAGGCAAAAAACAATGAATAATACACCTCATAACCTTTGGTGGTCTTTGCGTCCATGGACTTAGACTTCAAGACGAATGAAAAGAAGGCCAAGTAAAAGCAAAAAGGAACATAACCTTCAATACTATGCCTCAAAGATTCAATCATAAGCCAGGTTTTTGCCTTGGTTGTATGTAACAACCCCACTTCACCCACACCAAAAGTCCTTCAGACCATACTGGGTGAGATTGATTTACAATCTTTCTTCCAACAAAAGCCTTTGCTTTGCCCCCAATTCGTGTAAAGGAAAGGTGCCATAACTCGTGCCAGCCAAACTATGTTAATCAATGTGTAAATTATTTCTCTCCCTTCTCTTTATTTTCAAGTTCATAATTATTATGGATGAGCCTTTACCTAGCATTGAACATGTTAATCCTTAAAGAGTTCCATGAATAAAGTTTCCTTTTCATAAACTGAAAAATCCAAAGCCCTAGTTGGACAATCTAACAGTCCATCCATTGACTTCCTCTCACACAAACGCTACGGAAAATATCATTCCAGGACACCTATGCATCTCCATTCATAAATAAGATGGGCACAAAGATGACCATTAATCCATTCCCCATTTGTATTCCCATGATGTTTTGGGAGAATGTAAGGAGCATTCCCACCCTTCAATTCTTAGGGACAAATTAGCTGCTTTCAAGACTTGAACATGCACCTTTCTGGTTAAAAGTCCAAGATATTTGCACCATTGTACAAAGCAACGGCTGCAGTCCATGCAAAGATGAGTGGGTAGGGAGATGCTAATTTATAAAAGTAAAAGAGGCATCATAAAGAGATTTCCCAGACTAGAACATAAGACCATATGCAAATCTTACTATTATGCAGATATCTAAACAAAGCACAGATTAAAATACAAACTGTTATTGACATAGCACCATAAGCAACATGTCTAAATACTAAAAATCCAACGAACTGAGGAAATCAGAACACCAGCACAAACAAACAAACAAAAAAAACTTTATTTCAGTAACACGTTATATTAAAACTAGTGCAGATCACTTCAATAACTATGTGAACCGCAAACTCCTATTCAAAACAAATCTCCAATAATGCTATGCACCAATGTAGTATCAGAAACATGTACAAATATATATATACGTACACTAAAAGTGCAATAAACTGAAGAAATCAGAATGCCAACAAAAAAAAAACCTTTATGTCAGTGACACGTTAGATTAAAACTAGTGCAGATCACTTCAATAACTATATGAACCACAAACTCGTATTCAAAACAAATCAATAATGCTATGCACCAATGTAGTATCAGAAACATATATATATATATATATGTATACACTTATATATATAAATATACTGATGAGAACCACTTCTGCTCCAATAAGAAAAGTATTAGTAAGCTATAAGAACAATTAGAACTCAAGATAACATTATGCCATAAGTCTCATGATTTTGTTTTCTTCAAATGCATTTGAAAGCAGCTGCCACCAGCATGTGGAAACTGTAAATGAGAATTCAAGAAACACAGCAAGACATGGAGTAGGTAGTTTCTGTCTTCCATCCTATCAAAATAGTCTGCTTCTACATAATGGATTATCCTACCCAACAATTTGGTTCTATGTTATTCACTTAACCTTGATGCAAATCTTCCAATTCTTTATACTTTGATAACAATAAGCTCTCATGCAACTGACAAGGTTCAACATGAGTTTAACATATATACTTACCAGCAGGCAGAGTTCGAAATGTTGAATAGTCCACACAGTACTCCATGTCATAATAAAAGTCGAATAATGGAACTGAAAGCGATTTTGCACCTAGCTGAAACACGTTACAAAATATTAAAGAAAAGATCATCAGATGCAACTGAAAAAAAATTGACCTGGCCAAAAGGAAAAGATACCTTAATGCCTAATTGAAAATCCAGAACTTCTAATAAACTGCAGATTCATATAAAGGAAAAAAAATGAAAAAGAACAAGCATACCCTTGGTAATTTCTGCACAACAGTGATTTTAGAAATAATGCAATCAAGTGGGTTATCGTTCATTATTGTGGAAAAGAATACACGCTTAATGTCATGAAAAGCAGCTTCATCTTTCATAACCTGAGAAAACACAAATGAATGCATAAGTGTCAAAGCATGATTCATTTTACATAGACTGCAAATCAAAAAACCCAACCAGATCATAAGGTTAAATAACAATTACAAAATAATTTTTTTTAAGCAAGGGAAAATGTAATACAGACAGAAAAACTTTCAACAAATATTGAATCATAATGTGATAAATTCAAAAGCATTATTCGAAACAGAACCTAGATCCATAAGTAAGATGGCAATATTATTTATAGTTAACAAGAAGCACAAGTAAAACTTATAACTGACAAAAGCCAGTCAAAGTTCCTATTGCGAAAACATATCCTTACAGTATCTTCAGCTCTGTAAAACCATTGGACCCTGAAGTAATCTTCCATATCTGTTGTCTTGAAAAATTCCACTATTCTACCAATATGTTTTTGTTTTCCTTCTCCCTGCAAGAATTTTATGATAATATGTGTTGTTGACTTCTTAAGCAAAAATCACTTCTCTTCTTTAAACAAATAATGCAAACATCCAATCTCATGCACAAGTAACAGCATGAAATGTGAAACAAGATGTACTGATAAGCACCCCAAACTGTCAGCATGTTTTTCCATGTACAGTGAAGCACATGCTCATAATAAAACTAAAAAGCTTATTTAAAAATACCTTGTTGTTTAAAGAATTTTGGGTAGAGAAAATCCCAAATTGTTAATCGTAAAAGGCCTAGTACAAATTTAAAGACTGCAAGTTAATAGTAGCATTTGGATGAAGGTAGAATTTAAAATTTGTCAATTCAATAGGTGACGCTCCCTAATGAACAAAGAATGAAAAGTAAGGCAATATAATTATAAGGTACATGCATATCATAAGGCCTTGAAGTTCAAAAGCAGTTACAGATGACTGAACCTCCAATTAAAGACCACACAACAGCAAAACGATATATACGAGGAGAAAGGGGTTTTTGTTGTCAATGCAAAAGTAGAACGGTAAATAGGTGAGAGTGCTCTTCCCAGCTGACTCCTAGACATACTAAATAATGCATGTACTTAGGAAAGGAAACTGCAGTATTATAGGGATGCAAGCTGGATGCAGAATCATTGGGCTTAAAGCCACTCTAGGTGTAGTATGACATCTTCTTTCAGAAAATAGATGACCAAAGACATGTAAAATAAGGAAAAACTTGTTCAATGGAGCCCCCAGTATGTGTTCAACATGTTACAAAGGTGCATAAGTGCAGATAAATGTTAAATCTGAACAATGATTTGAAAATAGAAAACCCTCAAAAGGATTCGCTTCTGCAAAAATATAATCGGTATAATGCAGTGCAAATATATTCACATTCCCAGATATTATTCCTCATAGCTAGATTAAGTTTTATAACAGTAGGAGAATGAATCCAAATGTTGATAAATGCATAAACAAACGAAAATAAAGTACAACCAAATTTCGGAATGTTGAGTAACAAGATAAAAAAGTGAATATGTCTCTCCATCTCTTTAGATACCAATTTAAGCATATTCACCTTTATATAAGCACAATCCCCGAGACTAAATATGCACCCGTTAATTTCTGCTTGATTGTAATGGCATTCCACATTCCAAACAACTTTGTCTTCATCATTATCGTCATCACTGATAACACAAGCACACAAAAAGCACAAGCAAAAACCCATCAAAGGTGAACTTCATGCTGGTACCACAAAAACGAAGAACAAAAACTAACATGAGGAAAAGCTTGTGAGTATTGCTTACACTGACGGAAGCTTTTCGCATTTGAATCTTTGACTCTGTACACGCCAAGAATTTAGCATCAGAACCAGCATCAGTAAAATCAAACATTCCATAATTGCCAATTTAAATACTCTTATGAGTTTTGATCAGCACAACAAATAAATGCAAAGTCAACATGTGTTAACTCTTGACATATTATCACAATTATTTATGATTTTCTGAACCCCGCGTCTCAGCAGGACCAGTCAGTTTCTTGAAGTGAATCTAATATTTGATGTCTAGAAAAAAAATAGAATTGTTGATACTGAAGATAAAATCACATCAAAAAGCATATAACAATTGAAGAACTATGGATCACCTTAATCTCATACCGCCAATTCCACCTTTCTTCAGCTTCATCTTTAGGGACTGGATCTCCAATGAAGGAACAACGTTTGAACTTCTTACATGTTTTCCCTGAAGTTTGGGGTTTAGTCTTCTCAGAAGAGTACATCTTTGCAGTCCTTTCTTCAGCTGATTTAGACAATTCGGCAGTGAGATGACCTATTTTGTCATTTTCGGAATCAAGACCAGAGTCGACCATTATGGTGCATTGCTTAGAAAATTTTTCATCCAGCATTTCAACAACAAAATCTTCTGAGTGAGTTTTGATCCCCTTAAGAGGCCATTCTCTCTCATAATCGGATAATCCACAAGAATCTGCACATTCTTCGTTTTCCCCTGAAGCATCTAACTGAATACTTTGCAACAATTTATTGTTTGATAAAGTGGCAACAAAAATTTTTGAAGATTGGTTGTTAGGACTGTTTTCAGTTTCCAAAGTACATTCTGTCGAGCTTCTCAGTTGCGTTTCTTCACAGACTCCTGAGACATGACATGTTGTAGGCAAAGCTTTTACGAAATTGTCATTTTCAATAAAGTCTGACTGCCTAAGAGGGCTCTTCAACACATTTTCATTCAAGCCGTCCACATTTGAACCAACTTTTCCTTCTTCAATTTCTTTTTCTTTCCTGCAGGACAACCAGTGCCACAAAGATTCCCATCATAGGTAAACTATCACATGAAAGGTGAAAAATGAGATGATAAAATTGAGTAACAGATAATGGTGATTGTTACTTACTTCACTATCAAACCTTGACACTTGGACCTTTGGCTCTGAATAACCATAAATCACAAGTAGAAGTGAAGATGTAAGTTTGTTTCTTGTTGGGTACATCCGTAAGTGCAAGTATTGCTTAAAACATCGTACACTTTTCCCAATTAAATTGATCTACCTTGGAAAACTAAATAGAGCAACAAAGCCTCCAGAATTACAGGAAACTTTAGTAAATGAATAAAGACTCACGTTAGCAAATAATTCAGACTTGAGTAATGATGTCAAAAACCATATTAGATGAATCCCAGCTTTAAATTCAAACCGAGGTTTGGCAGAAAGTTGAAATCATTCGAAACTCTCTGTTTTTTTGGCTTGGAACTTTTGGATCAAATACTCAAAGATGAAGATAAAAAACAAAGAAAATTGAGGTAATAACATCCAGACTAAACAACCTAGCTTGAGTTGATCACAAAAGAACATCATCAGAAACAACCAAGCACAAACCCGTTACTCAAATGTTTTGTTTTTCCTTTGACAAAGTTTAGCTAAAAAGTCGATCTCTTACGAGGCCCAAGATATTTACTTTGGTCCCACTCTTGATCAAATCAAGACTTGTTCACCAGTACCAGCAGTTTGGTTCACTTATTAGTTTTGGTCTTTGTTTCCTAATTTTTATCTTTTAAACAAAAAGAAAAATAACATGTTTAATTTTTAATATTAATATAATTACATTTTTATGATTAATAATAATTAAATATTAAATAAAATTTAAAATTAAGTAATTTTATTAATTAATTAAACAAATAATATTAGTTTATACGTAATAAATGTTAATAAAAAATATTCTATTTTAATAAAATTAAATAAATAAATAATTTATTAAAAATTTATAAACTAATAAAAAACCGCAATAAAAACAGTTAAAAAAGAAATACTAGAGTTACAACACAAACAAAGAAATTAACGACGGAAAACATCAGAAAATCTTGAAGTTGCCTTGAATTCGATACTGAGTGATCCACAAATCTATAGTAATCTTTTCTTGTTAAAACTGAAAGCAAACATTTCCTTTTTAGCTCCAAAGCAAATATTTGGAGCATCATCAAGCAGTGAAGGACCAAGCAACTTTGATGATTGAATGAAATGAATTGATTCAATTCCCGTGTGATTATTAATACCTTGAAATTGTGTTTTCATGCTATAGAGTTTACTGTATCTTTAAATTTCTAGATGTTTTCTTAGTGTGACAAAAAGAAAATTAGAACCAAAATAAATGGATATCCAATTCCAGGATTAGAATTTAGGTGACGTCAAGCCAACCCAATTGAGGACCCCCAAAAGAAGATAAGTGTAAAGCAAGGCTCTTAGGGTTGAAAACCCGAAGCAACAAAAATCGGCAGCAAATCAATAAAAGACACGAAAGGCAACAACTTCCCATCTAATAACGAGAACTCAGATGTCGCCGACAATTGTCTGCTAGTATCTGAAAAAGAAATCAGCATTCTGCTACAAACCGCCGTCGGTTGACCACCGACAGGCATTGATAAATGACGGCAAGCCTGGACATTAAGAGCCCAAACGAAGCAGAATTGAAATATGTAAACATGCAAAAGTGGAGGATTACGCTACGTACCTTAATTGTAGGGGACTTCATCTTGAATTTACGAAGTCGAACACGAGCACAAGATGATGGAGTCAGCCTCGGTGACCTTCTCACGTACATTTCTTCGAATAGCTCCTCACCATTCTTAAGCTCTCTCTTTCTCTTCCCGCCAGCCTTTTGTCCGAATTCAACCACACTGGTCTCTGCACAACCGCTTCTCAACCTCTGAGACCTCGTCAAGCTTTTGAATTCAACAGTTCCGTTCGAAACGTTTTGCGAAATGGGGGAACAGAATCTTGGAGATCTTCTCATTTGGATGTGCCATTTGTTGGATTTCTTTACACGGTCACCCACATTGCGGGTTTTAGTAGGAGATGGGGTGAATCTTGAGGATCTTCTCAGTTTCTTGGGGTCGTAGCTGTTCAAGGGAACTGGTTCGCAGCTACTCCCATTATCAACCAAGATCAGATCTAAAGACTCTGGAATAGTCGGTGAGCTCATTGTGAGCTCCACAGAAAAAGGGCTACGAATCCTGAGAACTAAAATTGAGAAGAGGCAGCGACGTTTCTTTAAAAGGAAAATTGTAAAAAAAGTGACGAATGAGGAAAATTGGGTAAGATTATTTTGACAAATGCCACTAACAGCAAAAGTTAAGCATCTAACTGAGGGTTTAACTATTGGGTTAAGCCCAATTAGAAATTTTAAAAAATAAACTTTGAAATCTAGATTTAGAATTTTATTAAAATAGACCAGTTTCAAACTTTATAATCTCCCACATAATTAAATACTAATGACTATTATGATTATTTAGTTAAATTAAATTTATTATTTGATTTTAATAACTAAATTAATATACAATAATACTAAGTAGAAATTACTCTTAGTCACGAGATATAAAGATGTCTAGTAATACGCAGTCTTACACCTGATTAGTAAAGAGACTGTTTTCAAATCATTGAATGGATGAAAATAAAAATAAAATAAAAAAAGAAAATGAATGGTTAAATAAATAAATAATAAATTAAAGGAAAATTAGAAGAAAACCCAAAAATAAAATAAACATAAACATAATAACAATAATAATAATAATAGTAATAATAATAATTGGAAAAAAATTAATATAATAAAAAACCTGATATATATATATATATAAATAGTAAAAATAATTATAATAATAGAAATACTATTAATTATAATAATGATTCTAACATTTATAATCTTAAAGATAATAATAATAACAATAACAATATTAATGCTAATGCTAGCGCTAATGTTAATAATAAAATATTAATAATAATAATAATAATACGTAATTGTCACTAAAGTTAACTACAATAGGCTATAGTTAAAAAGTATATGAGAACTGATAGAGTCTCTTAACGAGCGATCTTTTATTTTAATTTTAGTATACCAAAGTTTTTTTATTCTGGATCATATTTTTAGTAAATTTCAACATTGTCAAATAATTAAATTAATTCACACTCAAATAACAACAATTTCAATGTTTGAATTCACAAACAGTAAGAATAAGACTCTATGCTATCAAATCTCTCCATACTTCACACTTTGGTGAGATTTCAAGTGTGTTGAATTATTCATATTTCTTAAAGTTCACAATCTGATTTACATTCTCTAGTTACTTCTATTTTAATTATAATAAGAAAAACAACAGATAAAACTTTTTTTTATTAAACATAGAGTTGAATCCTTTTTCCACCTTCCTGTAGTATCAATTTCAAGGGGCAGGGAGCGTCACTGACGCAAGCGTAAGGAGTGCAATGCATGTAGGCGGGGAAGAGCGAGTTCTGATTCTGTTTAATTTTATGGTGTCTTATTGTGTTCAGTAAATTTCAGCCATTTATTTATGTGAATCCTGTATAAATCTCGCATAAATAAATACAAATCTCGTATAAATAAGTGGCTGAAATTTACTACATATAATAAGACACCATAAAATTAGACAAAAAATTTTATCGAGAAAATCAGTGCATTAGGGTACTGGATTTCAAAGTGAGAATGCACATGCACGCTCGTGTCTGACTCACGTCACGTCTAATGTACCGTTGTAGACACAGCATCATTGGGATGCTGAGTATTGTAAATAAAAGCTTACTATTAAACGAACTCATTGATTAATGAACAGTTGTAGACACTGAAATCCGAAGTATGACAGCAGTTCCACACATCCAAAAATCATCAGATATCAATCATTTTTTGTTAGCCATGGCTAAAATAAATACGAGTCTTCCAACCACAATTCTGAGCTGGTTCATAAGTACCTTCCTCTCCGTCAACTGATTGGCAGACCATGCCCAAGTGACAATTTCAACCACAGAAATTAAGTCGTTTCATAACTTTGGCATAAGCAGTGGGAACAGTAGAAGGCCGTCTAAGTCTACGTTTTGATTTCTTTGACTGCATAAAAGAAACTTTATTAGTTTAGAAGTAAACTAAGTTTCAATGCAAAGAGGAAACCAATAAAAAGCTCTCAAATGAGGGAACCCTACCTAAAGGCAAGTAAATAATGAAATACAAGAAGCATTCATCATTCCAGGATGACGAATTCTAACAGGCATTTTCAGGAAATTAATAGTGCAATGCGTGTCAATATAACTGTTCAAAATGGCAAGCAATATGCCGTGGTGAAATAGAACCATCGAAACAGAACAGGTTGCTTACTTGCTTAGATCCCTAACTTCGTCAATAGACACGCATTATACAACCACCTGGCTCTTGCTGCCAGATAAAAACTAACTAAATGGACTTCTATAGAGAAGAACGTAAAACTTTGCCACATCCATTGGCATTTCATTTTTGCTAATCACATGACAACTTTTTGCAGGGCAAAAGTTCATGGCATTCCCACTTTAAGATGTCCCAAGTTTCATGAGGCTGTAAATGAGCAGAGAAAAATATAAATCGGTGAACCTCATCCAAGGTTGACAGCATCACATTGTATATTCTCCGGTGGTTTGACAGATGCTGGATCTTTAACTTCGAAATGTAAAATATCAGGGTTATTCTTCTCATTCATCATCCCAATACACCACAATGCTTCTACATGCTGTAGATAATAAATACACAGCACATTGCAAACTCTACTTTCCATATCCAAATAATTCTTATGTTGTGTGATTCAGCATGTTATATGATTAAATCCATGAGAAAAGATTTCTTTTCCAAAACAGCCTTGGACATCAACTTGCTCAGGATGGGGCAAAGAAATGCAGAAAAAGAAGCATACCTTCTCATGTGCATTATGATTTTTGCCCTCCCTCCAACGACGAATTGACCCATCATTCATAGTCCGAAATCGCAATTTGTAAGACCTGACAAGTATGTGTCAAAACCAGTAGTTCTATAAACCTAAAGATGCATTAACAGCCAGAAAAATAAACGACTTCAGCAGCTATGTGTCAAAACCAGTAGCTCTATAAACCTAAAGATGCATTAACAGCCAGAAAAATAAACGACTTCAGCAGCTTAAACCTACGAATAAGACTTTATCTTGATTTTTTTCACTTTGGATGTGATTGGAGTCATTGGCTTTTTCCTCTTTCGCCGCTCCCGTGATGAGACATGCCGCACATGCACCAACTGTTTTCATATTAAAATGTTAATTCCAGTGAAAAGCTCAACATTTTCATAACAAAACTATACAAAATTATCATCCAAATGGAAAATTTTTAGGTCAGTCCTCCCTAGAGCTAATCTCCCGCGAGGTTACGACCAGTTAGCATGTTGTGATACTAGAAAACACTCAAATGCTAGCTCTCGTTTATCCAGCAACGACAAAAAGCCCACATTACTCATCTAAAATAATGAAAATTGATTATCCATTTTTTATTTTTTATTTCGAACAAGTTCAAAGTTCACGAATTGCATCAACAAGAAATTTCATGGGCAATCAAACGGACAAAAGGTGAAAAGGTTATGTTAAAAACTCTAATATTTCAGTTCAACAAGCAAGAACAGCTACCGAAGCAAACGAGGATGATTCATGAAACACCAAAGATAGAAAAGCAGACACTTTCTAAGAAACATTTTAGTGGCATTTACTCAGTAACCTTGCAGTCAATA
>JANZLF010000001.1:16283589-16297893 GCA_026546835.1 Erythroxylum foetidum | reverse complement strand
GCATGTCATCATGGAGCATATTTCATGTATTTTGGATTTAGACTTATTTGTATTATGTATGGTTGATGACACTTGTTAAACTTCTTTTAGCTTATAATGGCATGAAGCCCCTTGGCTTATGAGGTATTTATTTCATAGTTTGAAGGATTGGGTGTATGACATTCGTGTGTAAAATGTTGCATGTACGAATCAACTTTTGTATGGATGTTGGGATCGGGTCCAATGTTTCGAGTCGCCTGTCGCGGGCGCAGTCCGAGGGGCCACCTCGGGAACAGGATTCCAGGGCCCGGGCCCAACACTCCGTTTCTACCCAGATATTTTCTCATATCTAAGAGGACGATAGGCTTAAAGATAAGATCTGGGTGGGCTTACCGTAGTTTCCAAGATTTGATTTTCTCGTTGTTCGCATCTCTTGTCTCTTTCGGATCTGGAGTCGTTGTGTTAGAATAAGGTTTACTGTATCGAAGAACAAGAAGGTATCATCACACAGTCACCCTAAAAGTGTTGCCCCTCACTTTGAACATGCAAACGCAGAACGCCATTATCTCACCGGATTCTGATCTTCAAATAGCTAAAAAAGTCCAAATAAGGGAAAGGGAAGAAGACCCCCCCCCCCCGGCACCAGTGGAACAGAACACTCACCTCAATTATAGTGTGGTGGTCTCTGGTCACTCCGACCATGGCAGTAACGCAAAAGAAATTGAATGGCCAGAAGAGGAGCCAATTGAAACTGCCAAGGGCGATATCTCATTCATTCAAGGAGAATTTGGACTGGGGCTAGAAGTCTCAAATACTTTCAAAAGTAAACTCGACAAAGCTTGGGAAATAGTTGTTGTGGTTAAGTTGCTGGGACGTAACCTGGGTTTTAACATGTTAAAATCCATATTAATATCCATGTGGAAACCTAATGGACCTATGAAAATAGTTGATTTGGACAACTATTTTTACCTTGTTAACTTTGTGGAAAAGGAGGATTATGTGCAGACACTCACATAGGGTCCATGGATCATCTCAGGACATGTCCTCTCTGTTCAACCATGGTACCCGGACTTTTGACCTTTGATTGGAAAAATTACGTACATTGTCACATGGAAGTGTTTTCTAGAACTCCCCGCAGCCAGGTACCACCCCTCAATCCTCACCGCCCTCGGCAATCTAATGGGTCGCATTATTAAAATTGACAATAACACTCAACAAGTTTACCGAGGGAAGTTCACTCGTATGGCTGTCAACATAGATCTAAGCTCACCTCTTCGCTCCATAGTCGAGCTAGATGGAGAACACATCAAGGTCACATACGACGGGTGTCTTCCCCAAATTTACTTCGCATGTGGTTTGATAGGCCATGGTGCACCGTCTTGCCCCTCATGGTCGCGTGAGCAAACTTAAACAACGCCCACCATCAAAGGACAGACAACGCTCAGCCACTCAGACAATAGAGGATAATCTTCCACCGACAACCTCCGATAAGGGGATTTCGACTCTTGGTTGCAGATACAACGTCGGCCTTGACGATCGACAGCTGCTCTAATTGTAACACGAAATGACAACCGCATGAGCTCCTCCCATGTGGGATCAAAATGCTAGAGGTACTTGGCCTTATCAGACATCGAACCGTTGCTTTTTAGTACGGATAATCCCTCAACAACAGTAATGATTCTCCCTCTAGCAACCCATGCTCCTTCGCAGTCGGACCTAATATAGGAGAATTCCCTAAATCTCTTGACATTTAGGGATATGAGACAGAAGCGAATTTCATTTAAGGAGCAAGCTAACTACTCTGCACGCAGCGTCAAGACGACGCCGTCCACGCCCAATCCATGCAGCGTCAACACGATGTCGTCCATCCCCAACCCAAGCAGCATCAACACGTCACCGTTCTATCCCACCCAAGCAGCCTCAAAACGACGCTCCTAACCCAAGCCAGGCCAAAGCCCAACCTGTCCCTCCTCACAACCAACCCAAGGACCATACTCATCAGGCCTCTCTCTTGCAGACCCATCAACCCACAACGCCAACATCCCATAACCCATTAACAAACCACGTGGTCATATAGATCCCTTCCCACGCCAATGTGATACTACAAGATCGAAAATCACTCTCCCCTCACACGAGGAATTGGGTCAACGGGACATAGAGGAGGACCCTGTCGAACAATGTGTTCCTACAACTTCGACTTTGATAAGTCAAAAATACATGATACACCCACCGTGGCCCCCGGATACAGATAATATTTCCTAGGACACAAATGTACTTCATATTGACTCAAATACTCAGATGGAGGAGACTCCATAGGATACCACGATAGACCAGCTTTGAGAGTCGATTGCTAAGGAAGTCAACTCTCCTATAGTTTAAATATCCCCTTAAAAAATTGTTTTATGCCGATTTTCATCTGGAATCGTCAAAAGGCTAGAGGCGGGACCTTTAAGCCCATCATTAAGAATTTTATTCGAATCCATAAGCCGTTTCTTGTTGTTTTGGTCAAGCCTCGGAACAAGTGGAGTCTATGCTTTAAAGGTTATTCGGAATTTGGGATTTGGCCACTCCTTTAGGGTAGAAGTCGAAGGCTTTTCAGGAGGCATCTGGCTACTTTGGAAGGAAGATATCAGGGCCCTTATTCTGCTAGCTCACCGACAGTTTGTGCATGCCAGCATTGAATGAGACCACTTGTCATTCGACTTCACAGCCATTTATGCCAACCCTACGTTTTCGTTACAAAAGTACGTATGGCAATATCTGAGACAGATTGCGAGGATCACCTCAAAACCTTAGCTGCTGGGCGGGGACTTCAATGCCAAATTGGAGAGCCAGGATAAATATGGAGATTCTCACCTCCAACCTATTGTCAATTCCTAATTCAGTGACTGTGTGCACAGTTGCCATCTCTAGGATCTGGGTTTTTTAGGGCCAAGATTCACTTGGTGTAAGGGACAAATTCTCGCTAGATTAGATCGTGCCTTTTACTCCAATTCTTGACATTCCGCTTTCCCTAACACCAAAGTTTCTCACCTTTCGTTCCTGAAATCTAATCATCGGTCTCTTTTAATTACTCTAACGAACAGCGTGCACCCCACTCCGAAAATGAGGCCTTTTAGATTTCAGTCTGCGTGGCTTACTCATAACAGCTTTGATCAAGTCGTAGCTGCGAATTCGCATCCTCCCAGCTCTGATTTTCATGGCGCAATCAAAAGTTTCTCGAAGAACTTACAACTTTGGAACACTACCACGTTTGGCAACATTTTCTATCAGAAAAAGAGACTTATGGCCAGACTTAAAGTTATCCAAAAACACCTTGAAGGCACCGACTCGAACTCTCTCTGGGAGCTGGAGGAATACTTACAGTCCGAATTGAAATAGGTCCTATACCTAGAAGAATTCTTTTGGCACCAGCGATCCAGAAGCTAGTGGTTAGGCCAGGGCGATAAAATACCAAGTTCTATCATGCAGTTACTATGGGCTGACAATGGCACATGCAGATTAACTCCTTAAAAGATGACCAAGGGAATGAGATTTCAGATCCAGCGAGCATTAAGAGACTTGTGCAGAAGTATCTCGAGCAGTTATATATGGTCGACAGCCAGTAACCCTCAGACTGGCAGATTTATGGCCATTTCCCTCTCCTTCCTCCCTAGGCGAAAGATGATTCGGACAGTCCAATTAGTCCTAACAAAATCAAAATGGCTTTCTTCTCCATGGCTCCAAACATGGCACCGGGATTTGATGGATTAACAACTCTCTTATACCAATCTTAATGGGACATCATCGGCCCTTCTTTGACCTCATTCTTATAGTGCATTTTTTGGTATAAGACTTAGGAATTAGAACTCTTCCTGATACCGAAGATCCAATTTCTCACTTTGATTAAGCAGTTCGATCCTATTGCTTTATGCTCAGTGCTCTATAAGGCCATTACCTAGATCATTGTTACTTGTCTCAAACCTTACCTGGACGACCTAGTTTTCGCAATTCAATGTAGTTTTGTCCCAGGGTGTTTAATTACGGACAATATAATCATTACCCAAGAAGTCATCTACACCATGAGATAGAAAACGGGACGTAATGGGATAATGGCTATTAAAGTAGATCTTGAGAAAGTGTACAATAGGTTGTTATGGAATTTCATCCAAGATACTCTAATCGACATAGGAGTTCCTAAATCGTTGATCAATCTTATTATGAAGTGCATTTCCTCAGTCTCTTTTCAAGTGACTTGAAATGGAGAGCTCAGTGACACCTTTGATCTGTCCAAACGTATTCGACAGGGTGACCCTATATCGCCCTACTTGTTTGTTCTCCGTATGGAAAGACTTGGTCACTCCATCAACCACGCAGTGTCACAAGGACGATGGCGACCTATTAAACTTGGAAGAAATGGACTATCTCTCTCT
This sequence comes from Erythroxylum foetidum, assembly GCA_026546835.1. Lineage (NCBI taxonomy): Eukaryota > Viridiplantae > Streptophyta > Magnoliopsida > Malpighiales > Erythroxylaceae > Erythroxylum > Erythroxylum foetidum. The sequence goes on along the minus strand of JANZLF010000001.1, from coordinate 16,293,502 downwards.
CATCTATTTTTTACCGATGATCTCATCCTCTATGCTGAAGCCTCACTGGTTCAAGTTTCAGTCATTCGGGATGTTCTGGATTCCTTCTGTGCGGCTTCTGGACAACACATCAGCTAAGGAAAATTTTGGTGCTATTTTTCCACAAATACTCTTCCCAGGATGTCTCGCTTCTTCAAACTGATAACGAATCTTGGAAGATATCTTGGAGTTCCTCTTTTACACGAATGAGTAAGCAAGCGTACTTATCAATACATCTTGGATAAGGTTTACCAACGATTGTTAGGTTGGTTAGCCAACCTATTGGCTTTTGTCGGACGCATCACGTTGGCTCAATATGTCATAACGACCCTTCCCAGTTATACAATGCAGACAGTTAGACTACCCTGTCGCCTTTGTGATGAGCTAGAGAAACTTCTATGGCAATTTCTGTAGGGTTCATCGAATGGAAAAAAGGGGATCCACTTAGTCAACTGGGAGGAAGTTTGCAAACCGAAAGAATTAGGGGGTCTTAGCATTCGAAAAATCTACGAGACCAACGATGTCTACCTAGCTAAACTAGGTTGGACCCTGCTTGCAAAGCTACATGCATTATGGGTCAAAGTTCTCTATGCCAAATACAACTTTGACATCACCAATATCCCCAACTCGTTCGATGCAACCGAGGGCTCAATGATCCGGAGGAGCATAAAGGCAACTTGGCACATCGAGCTTCAGGGCATGAAATGGATGATTGTAGATGGCACGAAGATGTGCTTCTAGAAAGACCCTTGGATTGTTGGGGTAGGACCTCTCATTATCCATACTACCACCCCAATCCTGGATGTATTTACCAACTGCAATGTCCAACAATTTGTGTCCACGGATGGTGCGTGGAATTGGAATGTTATTCGTAATTACCTCCCGACGTCGATTTGCTAGGCTATAGTCAATACTTTTCTCCCAAAACCCTTCCTAGGTTAGTATAAGTTAATCTGGGTACTTTCCGATACTGGACAAATTCTCCATAGCTTCCACATATTCCATAATAATAGGTCACGACAATGCCTTGCCTCAGGGTATTTGGAAAGCAATCTAGCAGTGGAAGGGACCACAACGCATTCGTTCCTTCCTCTAGCTCCTCGCTAAAGACCGGTTACTCACGAATCAACAACGTGTACATTTACACTTCACTACGGACGATGTCTGTTATCACTGCCAAATGGTAGAATCTTCAGTTCACGTAGTGCGAGACTATGCCAAAGATCTTCAAGTGTGGCACAAATTCCCTTAGCAAATCATTTCTTCTGACTTTTTTACTATGACACCTCGGGAGTGGATCACTATGAATCTCCAAAATCGTCAACGAGTGCTTGGACGTGACTGGTCGATTATCTTTGGCACTACTTGCTGGTTCCTTTGGAAATGGAGGAATTTGTCCCTCTTTGATGAACACTTTACTTGGCCTTACTCACCGGTTTCTCTTATTTTGTCTTATGCAGATCTAATCCACCAGTCCGCCATATGGCAAAGCAGATCTGATGTCGGACATCGCCCTCGATAGGAACAACTCTTCGGATGGAGCAAATCTCCCACGAGATGGGTTAAATTAAACACAGATGGAGCATGTAAACGTTCCTTGTCCACAATCACAGCAGGAGGACTGCTTTGAGACAATGCAATCAACTGGCTTGGCGGCTTCACTCAAAATCTTGGTTGGTGCTCAACAATGTCTGTAGAACTATGGGGTGTTTTTATCGGACTTACGCTTGCGGGGAATCTGGGCTATCGTTCGGATCGAGCTTGAAGTGAATTGTACCACAATGATAAATATCCTTTCTTCCTTTGTCAACAGTTCACGGGCTCTCAATCCCATTGTAATGGGCATTAATGAGTTGTTTACTTGAAGCTGGACTGTTGTTCATCAACACATATATCGAAAGAGCAACAGAAGAGCCAACTGGCTTGCTAACAATGCAGTTCAGTTTGATATCGGCGTCATTTACCTAGACACTACACCCATTGGGTGCTACTCAGTCATTCTAGAGGATTTATCAGGGATTTGTCTCCCTAGACTCATAATGTAATCTGTTTTGCTTTCTTTCCATTTATATATATATATATAAAGATTATTGGAAAAGGAGTTGTCAGATTTTAAGGTTATTTTCCTAGATACCTGCCTAATTTATCTGTCAAGGTTAAACTAATTTAGTCTGCTAACAATAACTGAGAAATCACTAACTTTTCTTGCTTTAATCGAGTGTTCCTTAGTATAATATAATCTGGAAAAGATCTCTAATGCCTAAAGCTTATTAGAGGAAGGTTGAAGACCAAAGATAGACTGAAGGGAGCAATAATCATATTTGTATCCTACGCTTCACATTACCGCTAAGCTAATCACTTACTCTTCAAATATAGGTTTTTTTTTCAATATGGGCAATAATATAACACCAAATGAACTTAGTTTACCTTGAGAATGATTGGAGAAATATTTTGGTTTGAGTTGAAAATCTTTATAAAATGATCGGAGAAGATAGGAAACGCTTGAATCTAATGGTAACTTGTTCTGTCTATTTGATTTGGTTTAAAAGAAACCAAAGAATCTTTAGGGATATTTACACAGAAAATATATGTTGTTACAAATAGGATTTATTTTTAGATAAGAGAGATTATGACGGCTAACTAAGTTGCTGATAGCCTAAATTTTTCCATGAAGCATAATTGAAGTATCGAGTAATCAAGCCTTGTTTGTTTTAATTAATTTATAGATTTGTTGCGAGAACTGATTTCTTAACCTTATAGTTTTATCACTATTGTTCCTATACTCTCTTGATTGCCTAGATTGTCTTTTAGCATTTTCAAAAATATTTATTTATTTATCTTCCAAAAAAATTTGGATTATTAGTAAACAATGGAGATATGACGTTCCAAAATGAAAAGTTTAAATTGAATATTTTGATATAATGAATGATTAATTTTAATTTAAAATTCTCTTTGTATTTCAAAATTCAATAAAAAATTTGTGTAATTTTTTGTCAATTATATTTTATAATATAAAAATAATTCTTTTTAATAATTATACATTTTTATTATTGATAATCTTTATTCAGAATTTATAATACAAATTCCAAGGTAAACAAACCTTCATCAAATTCTAAAATTTGAGGAAACTACATCAAATTAGTGATTAGTCCTTGAAAGAAATATTAAAATAGTCCAATCACACTTTCTTAATAAATTTATCTATTTTATCAAATTTTGTTTTTCCTTAGTCCAAATACTATTCACATATGTATAGAAGACATGAATATCCACCAAAGATGTCTAAATTAGGCACTAGATACGATTTTAGAGAATCAAATGTTGGATGAGGAAATAAAGAATCAGCAATCTTTGAGAGTCCACATCAAATCATTTCTCTAAACAGTAGAAATTGAAGTAATTGACGTGTAGTCTTCTATAAAACTTGGGCTTTCTTGGTTCTCCTTTCCAGTTACTAAAAAAAAAAAGGAATATCAATTAACCAAAAAATATAAAATTGGATCTCCAAGAGTTATAGGTAACTATACATTTTTAATCTTTGTTTTATTATAACTCAAAGATTTAGAATAGTTAGAATGTAAGCACAATAATAAGCATATCAAAAGTTGTTGTCGTTGTTGTTGTTATTATTGTTATTATTATTATTATTATTATTATGTAATATATGATTAAAGTACAAAAGTGTATATTTGTATTTATACATAGCAAATAATAAAATATACGGGTATTCTTAATTACTAATTCCATCTTTGGTTTGTTATTTGACATTTTAAAATTTTAATACTAACAACTATGAGCTGCGAGGCATTAGCTAGCAATTATCAGTTAAGCCAACATCAAACTTATTTATCACTTTTTATCTATAATGTCACTTTGGATAATCAGGTGACGAACCAGTCACGCTTTACAAATATCTTAAGTCAGCATTTTGTGTAACTGGAACCTGGGGAAGCGTTGGCCCCCCTAGTGGACAGCCAAATTGCGGTGTTCATAAATGGTAAACAATGTTTAAAGATTGAACTTACAGATTATTTTTCACAATTGCTGATGAACAAAGGCGATCTAATTATTTTTGCATACGCTAAAAAATTTCAGAATCAATCTAAAAAACCTACTTCTTTCCAGATTCTAAGGAGCTCCTTCATGAATGGACTGTTTTGATGGCTCTGCCATGCTATTGTCCAGTCCTTGTACAGGTGAGCCAAAGTCGTCTCCTTCCTCGATGACAATCCTAGCTGCTCTGGCTCCTCCTGTGTCGCTTATGTTGCTGTAAATCAAGATTAATCCGCCACCCACTGCAGTGCAGAATGTGATGGCAAAACAAGTGCCTGACTTTTCAGGCATAGCTGATGCAACTGCAAAACCTGCACAAGTTCCGAAAGATCTAATCCATGAAAGCCATGCAGAAAAAGCACCTTCTCTACCATGGGGGGCACAATCTAGCAGAAGAACCCTCCCAAAAGTATACAGTAAACCAACTGATGTGCTTTGTAATCCAGCAAAAATAAGTATATGAAGCCTCTGCCAAATCTTTCCTCGAAAGTAGAATCCGAATCCTGAGGTGACTGCTGATAAGATGAAACCGAGCAAATACATTTTCATTCCATTCGACTTGATAAGTAGCTGTAGTGGTTGCACCAGTGGCATAGCAACCAATGGAAATGTGAAATAAGTTAACCAAAGAAAGAGTATGAAGACGGGTTTAATGCATAATTGGCCTATCAGATAGAGCACCACAGTAGTGAAAATGCTCATTGTTGTGAACGAGGCAAGGAAGGCAACCACAAGATTTCCGAAGGCATGTGGGAACTTGAAAATGGAGACGAAATGAGCTATTGACGAAACGCGAGAGAAATTGGCTGGACCAGGCTTGAAGAAGAAAATATGGGGTATTCCAAGAATCCAGATAATGCCACTGAAAATTGAGACAATCCAGAGACTAAGGAACTTTTCATTTTTTCTAAGCATATGGTAAACGAATGCTGATATAATAGCAGAACCTAAGCTACCAGCAGCAGTGGCGTACAGAGAGAGCCAGTTAGATATCCTTCTGCGCAAATGAAACTGGCTTTTCTGAAGGCTTGGTCCTGTGAAGCCTCGAACCATTATTCCAAGGTGTCGGGTATGGCCTGTGGTTGCAATAATGTAAGCTGTGACAATGGCTGTAATATATGGAGGGAACATCCATGTAACTTTGAAGAATCCAGTAGGCAGGCAAAAGAATGCCCCAGTGGCAATTGCTGCACCAGAAATTACTGTCTGTTTCTTGCCATGGTCAAAGTGACTGGAAACGGATGCAATAATTATAGCAGCCAAAAACAACCCTATAGCCCATGAAAAGGAAGTCCACTCCATTGGGGAGAATTTCGACTTGCTGACTGGTATGGTTCTAAGTGTCAAAGCTTCGTACCTGCAATTTGAGTACAACATATCCACTTAACAAGACAGAAACATATGACTAAACTTTTGGGACAACGTTCCACATTCTGTCAATTTTTTCGTAAACCCTTGCTGTATTGCAATATTCAGTGGGCACCTGAAAGGTAGCCGAAATGGCTCATTCACAGTTCAGATAGCAAGTTATTTCAATCCAAGTCAAACAACTGCACATATTCAAATGGGGTATAAACATTACTAATCCTAGTGGAGTCATCTTTGAGAAACCATGTCTATAATATATGATCTGCTTGTGGAAGTAGGAATGAGAAGCTTACAGGTGCATTTCATTATTTGTACACAACAAACCCCTGCCGTTCCTGGCAGGTCGCTCAGGCAGTTTCTTGATCGGACTAATATGAAGTGGGAACAGAACCGGTAGAAGAACTGTATGAATGAAATAGGAACAGAACTCGTAGAAGTACCAAATCCAAATCTCGGGTTTACTTGGACTATCCACAACCTCTGTGCAACCCTTATAAGCCTCTGAGGCCCTCTCAATTTTCATTGCAGTATCATGCAAATCCGGTGTCGCGAGATCTTGCTCAACATTATCTTCATTTGGCCTCGAGAAGGAGACCTCTTGGTCAGGACTTTCAGCCTCTGTTGGACCCTCTAACATGTCGCTCCTGATCACTATGGATCAAGGGACCCTTTTGCTTGACTCAGCAGAGAAACTCAATGCACAGGCTAGGATCTAGAAAGCATTGGAGAAAGTTTGATATAAGAATGGATAGAAACCCTGTTTTGGTAAAGCCTACAGGTACAGCGCCGGTTTACCACTTCGCTCATCTACAGCTGGTACTCGGGCTTAGCCACATAGAGATTTTTACGAAGCTTTCGACAAACTCAAAGTGCATCGATTTCTTTAAACAAAGAACCGAACTTGGCACCATGCCAAGCTGCATCGATGTCTTTAAACAAAGAACCGAACTTGGCACCATGCCAAGCTGTCTTCTTCTGCAAACATAGCAATTTACGGCACATATTACCACGGCGGGGTTTCCTTTGCTCGAAAATGACATGATGTGTAGAATGTGATGATAATAGACAGAAACTGTCAAGACAAAAATTCTTGTATTGCTCATGTTCTGGTGTAGGTCCTTGTAAAGTTCGGGCATGCAAATTTGGATCTTCGTTGAGTGAAACTGAAGATCGATGTAAGCTCTGTCAGCTTCTCTTTTTGGTTCACATCATAAAACGGTGTCGCTTTTTCTAAAAGATGATCATCTCGGCTTCATTGCTGCTTTGGTCGAAGAATGATTAATGTATTACTAATGTTTATTAAATAAAATAATTAATTAAAATAAAAACAATATACGACTATCTGTTAAATATTTCTTACTGTATAATCAAATAATAATATAATATTTAAATTTAAATTTAAATTTAAATTTAACATAAAAACTAAAATTATAGTAAACAACTAAAATTATGCTTCCTAATAAAGTAATATCTCATCTTCATAAAAAGTTTAAAACTCTTTGATACTATTTAAAAATTAATACATTTTTATCTAAATTATGTGCATAAGCACCTTCTACTTATTTAAATAAATTTTAAATCATTAATATCTAAAATTATTTTTATTGTAATAAACTATACTTTTAGTTTGTAAATATGTTTAAAATAGGAAATTAATTAACTATCAATATATGTTTTTTAATTTATTCATTATAACAAATACATTTCTTTGTAAAGCGCTTTTTCCAAATTTATTATAATCAAAATCACGCGATGATTTTTTTTCGTTGATCTAAAAATTACAAGAATTAATACAATTAAAGTTGCTTGGATCATATGTTCTTTTCTTACTAAACACTCTAAATGTATAACAAAAAAATAAAATTAACAAAAAAAAGTATAATTATTTTTAGAATAAAATTCAATCAGTCTTCATCCTCAACTTATAACTAATGAAAATAAGGTCATTAGGTTTTTGATATCTAATTATGTTTATAACTTGATTGCATAATCTAATAATAAGTTTGTTTCATTGTTATGACATTTTCACTAAATAATCTCCATTATTCATCTGTATTTTAAATTAAAATTTATGAAAATATAAAAATATATTATTAATAAATAAACAATGAAACTGAAAGTATGAAAACTTATTAGATTGCAATTCTTTCAATATAAGTTTTTCCTTTACAAATAGTCTACTAAAATTTCCTAAACCTTCACGATACAATACAATTTCATTGTTTGTTTTTTTTACTCTTTATGAGAGAAAATATTTTAGTATTCAATTTTTTTAAAATACCATTCATAATATCAACATCTATATATGCATCTTGCTAGGTAAGTAATAAGGGTTGAATAAGTAAGATGCTAAGTAGATTCTTTTGAGTAAATTACTTATCCCATTTTCATTTAATAACATTTATATAAGATTTGTTCAATTCTCCTTTTCTTTTGAAAGATTCATAATTGTTTCGTGAACTAGATACATACTATCATATATATACTCAAAAAATGGTTTCTCATTTTGAGTCCACAATTCTTAACAATCCTATAAGTAGAGATACAATCTTCACAATAATTAAGCAAACATCCTAAACATTATTATCTAGAATAATATAATAAACTGCATTTCCTTTTACACTTATTTTATAATTTATGACTTGAAAAAGGCTAACTTTTCATTAAAATTTTAAGTACTTATTTATGATCATAAACAATTTTCAAAGTTATAAATGCAGTTGTAAACCTTATAGCAATATGATGCACAATCTTAACCCAATCTTCGTACTTTCTTAATAAAAAAGATAAAAAGATTATATACAAAAATTATGATCTTATATGCAAATGAATAAATATTATAAATATGGTCTATATAGCCAATATTGTTTAAAATGTGATTTGTCTAATAAAAGTATCAATAGACTTAATAAAAGTTGTTCTAAAATTATTGTAAACTAAGAAATTAATTAAACCTCTATGTCTGTGATCAATCTACTCATTTGTCATAATAAAGCATCCTATTTTCCCCAATTACACTTATCTATATCCATAATAAATTGACATTCTTCTTGTTAAATTTCTTAAATTATAAGCCACATGAATCTCATAATAAAAAGAGTGTCTTAAACCCTTTCGCTTCATTGCTATGATATCTATTGTTTCTAAAAAATATGATAAATTTAAAGCATTTAAAGGAATACATATAAACCAAGTTTTTTTACATAACAAAACAGTATCCTTATCAATCGAAGTACTTTTTGAACTAGGTTAAGAACCATGAGTTGTTCTAAAAGGAAAATAAGGATCTGAGTCAATAATAAATTTTCCCCTTTATTTAATAATTATTATACTTCATTATCTCCAAAAGATATACTATAAGTCTCAATTTTTCCCTTTACTTAATAATTGTTATAATTCATTATCTCTAAAAGATGTATTACAAGTCTCAATTTTATTTTATTTTTACTTGTTGCTGCAAATCATTTTTAGTCCTCTCACATTCTTTAAATAGTAATTTTCTGTGATAAATAATATTACCTTGAACAACAACAAGATATTCTTTCAATCCATAAATTCCTTCCACTTTAAACATTTTAACGAAAAATATACATTTATATTGAATAGTTCAATTAGATGTTTGGGAAAAATATTTCATACTAGATCAATGTTAACATAAAAATAAAATGTTAGGTTTACTAAATCTTTATCTGATGATTCCTTATTATTTATTAAAATTTCAACATAAAAATATAAAAATATAGTTTACAATCTAATTACGATAATAGTAAAAATCCTTTAAAAGTAGAAGTTTTCTTTCATTAAAGCATATTGTTTCAATTTCATAAGATAAGTATACAATCATAATATAAATCACTCCTAAAAAAAGATGCAAGCAATACAATATACAGGAACCAACAACCTATGACATTAATGATTCTGCTTTTGCTTTTACTTTTACACTTGCATTTTTAGTCAACACAATGCCTATTTTAGATTTAAAGCATTATCTTGCATCTTAAAATTCTTAGACTCATGTATGGAAAATAAAATTTCAAAAGTTTGACTTTAAGGAAAATACGTTAAATTTTTTAACTATCATTCTCATTATTAAACTACAAATGAAGAAATGAGTTGATGATAAATGATTTTTATTTTAAATATGAAATGTTAGAAGAACTTGATAACAGAATGTCCACTATATTGACAACAAAATGCACAAACCAAAATTTAAAAAATTAGGGAAACCCATCAAGAAGTATCACAATGAATTTGTTATTGATAAGTTTAGCTAAAATAAAAAAGGTTAGAATTTTCAACCGGGTCTCTTACAAAATAAGAGGCCTAGTGTTAGATCCTTAAGTCATGATAACGAAATTGTGCAAGCATTGGCGAGCCTTGACCAATGTTTAACACGCATGTAACACCCGCTATTAACGTTACACCGAAATAAATTAATATTGAGACTAATGTCATTAAAATCAGAGCAATGAAC
>JANZLF010000001.1:16271571-16283489 GCA_026546835.1 Erythroxylum foetidum | reverse complement strand
AATAAATGGGTCATGCCGAATTTTTAGTAGAAGTTGGGCTTACTACGGGTTTTGGTGACATTAAGCCTACCCATTCCCTAGTGCCAACACAGCCCAAAAAGGTGGGTCGTGTCAACGCAAAGCAATGGAACAAGGCAAGGACTTGCGAGGAGGTGAGGACGAAAAGGGGTAATGTCAAGCATTGACATGAATTGGTATGCATTGGCGAAAATCTTCAACTAGATGCAAGACCAAAAAAAAGCTTAAGATAAACTTTGAGTGGAAGGTTAGCTGGATTACATGCATGACGAGAATATGTGAGAGTTCCAAGGTTACTTAGCAAGTAGATCAAGCATGGTGCAAGTTTGGAAGAGTTTCAGAACTTGCACAAGCTGACATGGTTAAGGCTAAATTTTTGATGGACTAAGGACTTTGTGTGTGCTCAAGTGAACGGACTATGGCTAACAAAGTTGGCATAGATAAGTATTGGACGAACCAATATGCTATTAATTTGGATGACTCATCATCAACGAATCGAGATGAGGAGATCTTAGATGATGTGGCGGATAAGATCACAGTGGATGAACATCGATTTTAAAAGATAAATATCACGTGGAAGGATCATCTGAAGATGGAGGAAATCTTTGTGGATATGTATAATCATTCCTAGATAATGTAATATTTTATCTTGTTATTGTGATGTAACTTAATCCTATTAGATAGAATCTTAATTGGATGAGGATGTCATCTATTGGTTAGTTTGATGTCATCTAATAAGGATAAGATTGTGATTTTAGCTAGTAGAGATCTATTAAGATTCTAACGTAGTCATCTAAAGATGCCTATAAATAGCTCATTTGAGCCTTACTCTCATAATCAAGAAGTGAGTGTGTGAGACACTTAGAGATTAAGAGAGTTTTCCTTTGTATACTTTGAAGGAAGTAATGAAGGTTGACTTTTAGTTATATCTCTTTCTCGTGTTCTTATTGTTGCCTTTACTATTCTAGTGCTTCTGTAATTTTCTTGCGAGTATGAGAGTTAAACAATTAAGGGTTGTGAGGTATTCGAGAACAAGTAGGTTGGTTGAAGATCACGAAGGAAGGCTGAACCTTCCTTTGAATGAACGAAGTGAGATTGTCATGCAAAGGGGTTGGCGCGACTAGCAGATAAGTTCATGCTTAAAGGAAATCTTTGTAACAGCTGGTATCAGAGCCAAATTTCAAGATGGCAGTAGGTAGCAATTTGACAGAATGTGTCAATTGAGTGAAGGCACTCATTAGGTCTATTCCTCAAGGGTATGAAGAGGTGACTTCTTATAATATTCGATTCGAGATGTTAGAGGCATTAATCCAACAGTTGCAGCATCAAATCGCAGAGCTGATGAAGACATAGGGGGATTCTACATTTGAGATCACGATCCTAAAGCATGCAATTGCAACGCGGGATGTTGGGCATGTTGAAACACTTTGGTAAAGGTATGAGAGTCATAAGTTTTCGACAGCACGCGGAGTGCCAAAGAGCTCAAAAAATTTTTGTGGGATATGGAGCAATACTTTACGACGACAAAGGTTTCCAACAAGAGAATGTGTCAATCATGGCTATGTATTTGATGGAAGATGCAAAGTTGTGGTGGAGAACGAGAACCCCCAAGGACATCAGTGCAGGTAGACCTCCCATCGACACTTGGGAGAAGATGAAGAAGGAGCTAACGAATCAGTTCCTCCCTAACAACATGTCATGGATCATGAGGGAAGCTTTGAAGAAGTTGAACCAAGACAACTCAGAGCAGGAGTATGTGAGAATTTTCACATTTTTTATGTTGGACGTACGAAACATATCAGAGGAGGACAAGTTGTTCAACTTCATAAGTGGTTTGCAAGGTTGGGCACAAATGGAACTTTGAAGGCAAAACGTGAAAGACCTCCCAAGCGTGATAACGACTGTGGATGCCTTGGTGGATCTTCAAATGCCACCACCGATTCAAACTAGCTAAGAGGGCAAGAGGAATGGTGAGATATGGAATGACTCGAAGAAAGGAAATGAGAAGGTAGGTGAATCTTCTCAAGGTAATAAACGACCAAAAGAGATATTGCTTGTTTCATTTGTGAAGGGCCGCATTTTGCTCAATAATGCCCAAGATGAAACATGGGTGAAGAGCAAGTAAATACTATGGTTGCAAAGGATTAAAGAGAGGGAGAGGGTGACTCAACAAAAGAAGTCTACCTCAACAGTTATGTTGTGTTGGGCATAATGGGTCTTATGAAGGAGCGTTTGAACAAAAGCAAGGAGATACCTGATGGAGAGGGAACATGGTACATGGGAAATGTGTCAGTGGCTAAGGAGTCTTCGAGGGAACCACATTTGGAGGAGTGTCAACAGATTATTTCAACGTGGGTGTTAATTTCTTTTTGTGGGGTTAGTTTATTAGATCCCTAAGCCATGATAGCAAAATTGTGGGGGCATTGGCGAGCCTTAACTAGTGTTCAACACGTGAAACAATAGAACAAGGCAAGGACTTATGATGAGGCATGGGTAAAAAGGGGCAATGTCAAGCATTGGCATGCATTGATGGGTATTGGCAGAAATCTTCGATGAGATGCAAGATTTGGAAGTGAGACTAAAACAAGGCTTGAGATGAACTTCGAGTGAAAGGGTAGGTAGATCACACACATAACGAGATTATGTGAGAGTTCCAAGGTTATTTAGAAAGTAGATCAAGTATGGTGCAAGTTTTAGGAGAGTTTTAGACCTCATACGAGCTGAATTAGCTAAGGTTAAGTTCTTGATGGACAAAGGACTTAGTGTGTGCTCAAATGGACAAACCATAACTAATGGAGTTAGCATAGGAAAGCATTGAATGAACCAGTGTGTTATTAGCTTGGATGAATCATCATCAACAGATAGAGATAAGAAGATCTTGGATGATGTGACGGATAAGATCACATTGGATGAACATCAGCTTTCAGAGATAAAAATCATATGAAAGGATCATCTGAAGATATAGGAGATCTTCGTGGACATGGATAATCATTCCTAGATAATGTAATCTTTTATCTTGTTATTGTGATGTAGCTTAATCCTATTAGATAGAGTCTTAATTGGATAAAAATGCCACCTATTGGTTAGTTTGATGTAATTTGATAAGAATAAGATTGTGATTTTATCTAGTAAAGTTCTATTAGGATTCTAACTTAGTTATTTAGAGATGCCTATAAATAGCTCATTTAAGTCTTGCTCTCATAATCGAGAAGTGAGTATAGGAGATACTTAGAGATTGAGAGAGAATTCCTTTGTATACTTTGAGGAAAGTAACGAAAGTTAGCTTTTAGTTCTCTTTCTTGTGTTCTTATCATTGCCGATATTATTCTAGTGCTTCTGTAATTTTCTCGCGAATGTAAGAGTTAAACATTACGAGCATCTTGGAGCATTTAAAAACAAGTTAGTTGAAGATCACATAGGATGGCTGAATCTTACTTTGAAGGAACGAAGTGAGATTGCCGTGCAAAGGGGGTTGGTGTAACTAGCAGATAAGTTCGTGATTGAAAGAAAACCTTTGTAACACCTAGGAAGAGGGATAGATGAACTCTTTAAAATTAATTTTTTCAGAAATAATCAAAAATTTTACAACCCTAACTTTAGAAAAATCTATACTATAACACCAAAACTAATCTAAATAATAATAAAATCTATAATACTTAAAGATTAAATAGTGCTTGTGATGTTCATTCTTTTGAAAAGTTAGAAGTTTGTGAACCTAACCTTTTCCTTATTTAAATTTATCACATTGAAATAACAATTACACACCATGCTACTTTCTGAAATTACTTAACACCATAAACAAATTAAAAGAGTGGAAAATAAAGAGTTGATTCAAGGTAATTCTTTCTAGCCAAAAGATATTTAGGCACTCTTCAGTAAATGGCTTAACTCATACACGTATCTATTATAAGATTTTATGCTATTAGAACCTTTTTTCTCTCCCATCTCTCTTTTTCTGCCCGAGAGAAAAATAAAACTAAAATAGACCTAAAAAGAAATAAAACAATGTCCAAGTTATAAAGGCCTCTTACTTTTTTATAGGATTGATTCATTACAGAAAGCATAACATCTTGAAATTGATTCATTTAAGAAAGCATAACATCTTGAATTAAGTTTCTTTAAAAAAGAATATAGGTTGTAGCGTAAGCAAAGTTATTATACTCATTATAGATCTCACTTGTTCTACTCCACTTAGTTATTATAATATACAAACTCAAAGTCTAATTTTGCCATAAATGTTCAACTATGAACATTTTATTGATATAGTGGTAATCGTTTTTATGATCAACAAACTTTTCATCGGTTACAGACATTTACATCTATAGTTTGATTCACTAAACCATGTAAAAAATTTAGATATAAGCTCATTTAAGATTTGTATGATATCAAAATAATTATCATATTAAATATTATGTTTTTTTATATGGAAAGAAAGTTTTCGAATATATTGCACAATTTATGAAGAAAACTATTTCATTTCTTATAATTCAATATGCCTTTTTACCATAAACTTTATATGCGACGTGTACATTCAAAACACATTTCTATAAAAACAAAAAAATTAAATCATACGTTTATAAATAAAATTTTTACATTGAATATTTAATAAAGCAAGTAGATCCAGTAGATTTAAAGAAAAAAATCAAAACACATTATAAGTTGCATAATTAGCTAGAATAGAGGCGTTAATGAGAGAATCAATAATCACACACTTAAAAAAAGTTTCTAGCTTTGCTCCTTGATCCACCATTTGCTCAATATAATTACTAGCTAGAACAAAGGCAATAGTTGGATCCCCTTAAAAAGTTCTAAGCTTTCCTCTCTAATCCACTAATCGTTTCACACAACTATCAAGTATTAAGTATCTTTATGAGTTTGATGTTGATTTTATATACATATATCATATTTTGCTTTATAGATGATGATAATGCATAAATGTATTGCTTGAACTTCTATATGCTATGTATAATGAGGAATCTTCCTTCACTATTAACAGTGTTGAATATTTTTCTAGGGTAGTAAAATATCATATCATGATTATATGTATGATGCCAACTATGAATGGAGGCTTAATGTATGCTTCTTTAAGGCCTAAAGGGGTATAAGTAGGTTTAAATGTTATTATAAAAGTTGTATCTATTTTCCCTTTGAATGTATTGAACTCGATGCCTACGTATAGATCTATATATGAAGCATAAGGTTTGTTTTAAGGTGGGGTCTAATGTACATTTTGCGTGCATGTTTTTGTTTATATATATGTGTATCATGCTTATTTTCTATCTTAAGGTCTTTATTACACACACTTTCTCCCTTGTTAAATGTAATTATGATATTAAATTCATTTCTATCTATTACTCAATACTATACCTATTACTAGAATTATTTTGAGCTTTTAGTATGTCCTTTAGTTTTTCACTCCCTTTAATGAATTTAGATAATGAATCATTAAGAACATCAGTCTCCTTCTTGAACGTCTCATTTTCATACTTTAATGGATCCTAATGTACGATCGTCATCAATGATCACATTTTTAAATGCTTTAATGTTATACAATTCACTTTTTGTTTTTTATCATTCTCATTTATGCATGCATCCAATTTTTTTTTAACTTTCTTAAGTTTGGAAAATAATTTCTTTATTTTCTTACTTGTGATTATAAACTTTTAACTAGTTTATCATATATTAAATCATTATCACTATCACAAAAATTTGAGTTAGATTTTACCTCATTATTGTCCTTAGTCGCAAAGCACATATGAGTTTCCTTAGCCATAAAGCACATATGAGTTATCTCTCCTTCTGATTGCTAATTTTTTAATTCACTTGTGCCATCATAAGTTGAGGCTTCAAGTACTTTCTTTTTGTTTGTTCCTTCTTCTCCTTTTTAAAGTTTCTTCCATACTTGTCATTACCTTTGAGTAAAGGACATTGTGACTTCATATAGCTGAATTTTCTACAATTAAAATAAATACTGTTAGAGGATTTATGTTTTTGAATCATTTTTATTTGCATCGATGTCCTTTATTTTAGAGAAAATCTTTCTCTTCAAAAACTTCTTGAATTTTTTAGTGATAAAGGTGAGGTCTTCATCATCTTTTCGACTTGTAGATATCTCTTCTTCACTTGATTCCTCCCTTGAGACTTTGAATGCTAATCCTTTTTCTTCATAAGCATTATTTCTTCTTGCATCTCTAGAAACCTCATTTCATTTGTGAGAAAAGATCCAACGAACTCCTCCAATATTAGTGTCGTTAGATTAATTCTTCTTGTATGACTGTCACTTTAGCTTCTCACATCTTCAAAAATGACCTAAGTAATTTTTTTTACCATTTTAACATTAGTATAGATCTTTTCAAGACCATTAAGAGCATTAATAATATGAATAAATTTAGTGTACATATTATCAAAGCTTTCATCATGCTTTATTTGGAACAATTAATATTAGTATATTAATATGCTTACTTTACTCTCTTTAACTTAATTTGTGCCCTTATGCATTGATAAGCGATTAATTGAATATATTTTTATACTCATATTTAATGTGTTTTGCTTGTTATTTGAGAGTTTTACATTATGTTTGGTACTTATTTTTTTAAGTGTGTTTTACAGTAATAATTACGTTTATAAATTAAAAGGACAAGAATCTGAACAAAATTGAGACTTTGGAGATGCACATCCGTATACAGGGATCGTGTAAGCTACTGTAAACGTGTGAAGCTTCGAAGATGTTGATTATGATCGTTTGATACGCGACCCTATATGTAGTCAGTGTAAGCTTCTGAAAAATGTGTAAAGTTACGATTTTGAAATAAATTTGAGATAGTCAATCACTTGCATAGTGGTGTAAGTGTCACATACATAGCCCTATATGTAGCCCATGAAAATATGTAAATTTACAATTTTGAAGTAATTTTAAGATAAATTAAATTGTCACTCACAAATTTGTGTAAGGGACTGTATATATTTTAGAAACTCTAGTTTCACACCTTAACAGAAAATTATAAAGAGTAATATTAGACACCAAATATAGAGTAGAAGACACAATTTTGAACCTATGAGGAGGAACATGAAGATTAGTTCAAAAGATCCAATAAAAAACAACCTTTTATCCAAGTTTCAAAAAGTTAGTCAGAGATAAAATAGGGATATATAGATCTTGAATTCTTTTATTTCTAATTGTCCTTCTAAATACTTGATGTTTACTTTGTTTTTTTGTGTTTATCAACTAAATTGTTTAGTGCCTAAGTGTGATGAACCCTATGCTGGGATGAATAGTATGATATAGTCTTTTATTCAATAGAATTTAATTGATTGATTTATTAAGATTCAATTATGCGTTTATATTCTTGAATTAATATGTCTGGAATATTAGTTTAATTTTTGATTTTACATGATTGAGATTCTCTTTTATGAATAGATCTACCATAATTAAAAGGAGTTGCATGCAATCCTAGAGATATGTTGACATAAATCCTTTTAATTAGGGTCAAACTTAATAGTGAAATTCATGGATCGAGTAATGCAATCTTAGGAGTTTTAACTAGAAAGAAGTTTTAGTTAACCAATCGAGAGTTAGTTGTTAATAGTCTTGAGACATATATTAACATAAGATAGGAATTTTCAAGGTCTAATAATCAATAATTTAATTATATGATAAAGGGATAGTGTTTAAGATGCCTTAGGGTGATTCATCACCTAGGTACTACTTATTTGATATTGTTTAATCATAGTGCTTTCTTTATCCTAGTTCATTCCTGTGTTAAAATTTAGTTTAGTTAGTTTATTTTAGTTTTAAATTAAATCCATAGCTTGATTTGATAGTTAGATAATAGGAAAAAGTTCAATAGTAGTTAGTTTAGTTTGGTTTTAAATTAAATTCCCACTTAATGATTATGATTTTGCATAGAAACCCATATTGTTAAATACCCTCTTCAATGGTTTCTTCCATACCCATAACAACTTTAAGTAACTACCTTATGCTTTTTAGCTAGATCATAGGCTTGTTGTAGATTCTTAGGAGCTTATATCTTAATTAGGTACTTAATCTCTAGCTTTAATCCCTTAAGGATCAAATTCACTAAATAAGAATCAGGCACCACTAATTTATGCAATGGAAGGTCAAATCTTATGAAATAATCTCTCATAGGCCGTTTTTATCGTAGTTTTTTAAGCTCATCCACAAGATCCTCAAGCATGGTCCCCCCGAATATCTGCCCTAACACTAGTAAATACTCTCCCTAACTAGGATCCTATATTGAACCTATTCCTTATGTAGATTTGATGCTAAGCTAAAGCCTCTCTCTCAAAATATATGGCAGCAATTCCAACCTTCAACTATAGATGTAACACCCCACCCTTGCAGGATACGTACTTCCATATCTATTATGGATACCAGACTCATTGATAACTATCCTATATCTGTCGGAGATACCGGGCTTATTTTACATAGTGAGCCTTTGGCTCTTAAACACTTTATGAGCTTGGAGCTCTTTTTCACAATCTAAGCTTTAAGCTCTTTTTCAGTGGATACTCTAGTAACAACAAAGTAATAAATAAAAGTGAGTCTCACGTGCATTGCATATAAACTTGATATGTATGTTTCAAATGAACAAAATAAACTATGTGACTGCTCTGAATATGAATTATGAAATAAGTGATCCAAAATGATATGTGACGCTATTTGATTGTTAATGTAATGATGTGAATTGTATGAGTTATGTGATGAGTGAGCCATCGAGGATGGTCACTCACTGAGTTCGCAAAACTCACCCAAAATTTGTAATATTTTTCTAGCTCAGAAGAGTTACCTGTTAGGCAAACAGGAGTATAGTCACTACATTCAAGCGAGAAGTAGAGGTCGGCATTAGTTTGCGTCTACATTTGTATTTTCTTATTTTTGTATCAAATTGATTCTTCGACAAATTATTGTAAGATGTATATTCGAATATTCTGTTTTGTAATAACTTCCCAAAGTGGAAAGATTTGTAAATGAGAATGATCTTGAGTGTAATAATAATAATAAATGTGATTTTGAAGTTATAAAAGAAAAGAATGGGCCCGAAGTTGACTATTGATTTCCGCGTACGCATATAAAAATTGTTTTTAAAAAAATTTATACTAAGTTTTCGAGAGTTTAACCGTTCTAGCATGCCACCCTTGCGGGGTACGTACTTGGACATCACTCAGAATGTCAGGTATGTGTCTTGCGAGAGTGAGGTGCTACAATAGAGATGTTTTATCCAGATAAAAGAATTGCTCACATTTTTTGGGCTCAATTATTCAATCTCTCTTCTTTGAATATTGGAAATTCAGTTTTGAAAAAACTTGTTGGCAGTTGATAATGATAAATGTTACTCGACCCTCATAATATGGAATAAATTTGATTATGTTGTTTTTATTTCCTTATTTTCATCTGATGCATTTCCTTCATTTCCTTTCTTACTATTTAATATAATAATAATGATGATTTTGATAGTACAAGTAAAGATTATAATTATAGACATATTAGAGATGTTATTACTGTACATATTATGTGAGTTTGTTCTTTGTGTATTGGGAAGCCATCACCGCAATACAGACATGAAGGATGACAAGGTTTAGACATTGGAGGATTTAGCAAACCTTATAATTTATATGCCTTAAGCCACATGAACTCAATAAGAAAAAGATAAATATTTGAATGATATTGGAAGTAGATATTTAACTGAATGCTTAATTGCTTGCTAAATAGCTTGTTTAATTGGTAAAATGTTGGCAAGTGAGAGGAGTTAGTTACCTTTTATATTTAGAGTAGAAGATAACATTTCACTCATCTTGCTTGACTTAATTCTTATTTGACTACTTTTATTTAAAATTTTACATGCTAATATATAAATTTAATTCTGACTATTTATAATTTTTTCTATGATGTAAATAATATATTATAAAATAATTATTTCAATTTATTATTAAGCACAATGAATTCACATTGCCACCCAAATTTCAAAATATTATGATTTATATTTGATTTTATGAATATTAAAAATAGATTATCACTCTTATTACGTATCTAGTTGACAATTTAAATTGGTGTTTTATAGATACTTCACACATAAGTATAATGTTAGAAAAAAATTTAATATTTATTTATAATTTTTCCATAATGGAATTCATATTGGAATGGTCATATATAAGGTAACTTAATAATGAAAGCATAAGCTGTAGAACTGAAATATGATTAAGAAAAAGTAAAATAGATATTCACTTTTTTTTGGTTCATTTGTAGACTTTGTAAATGTTGGACTCCGTTCCTGAAGCCCAACAATCCGGAATATCATAAGACGTGAGCATATTATCCTGTAAGGTTATTTCCATAGAATCTCCCTAGCCAACACCAGTTCATCTTCATTCTTATAGCATCCCAAAAGTTTCCTATTTAATCAATATAGATCAAGATATGATTAAAGAGCCAAATTATGATCATAACTAAGTCATGTTTTTCAATCGTTTCCCTCACTTTCCTTCCATCAATCTTTTTCAAATCAACGCCAAAGGCTAATAATTTTTATGAGAAGATAGAAAAATATGTTAAGAATCTATGGGTTCAAGAATCATCTCATTCAAAGCTCTACAGATAAAAATATCATCAAAATACCGAAGTATATTCAATATAATATCCAATTCATACTCTTTAGACATGTTTTGGTACAAAAGGCATAACTTTCTCTGGAGATATCAGATTAAGGTCATCTTAGGACAGTTCAAACAAGACTTCTAGATCTATAACTTCCACAAAAACTCCAAGAGAGATTTTGTCACAACTCGATACCACATCGAGCCCAGGATAACCGCCGCATACTTGGGCTAAGGATACTTACAGTATCCTTAATCTGACCATGCAAGGCTTACTGCATATCTCTTTTTTTTTGTGAAAATTTTGGGCAGCCCAACGGCTGTATTTTAAAAAAATCCCAAAATCTGCAAGTGGTTTTAACCACACTTGTATATTCAGTTCCAGCCATAACATCCGGACTCTCTAGTCCACTCAAAACAATCTCAATCCCAAACAATCTCAACTCAAGGCAATCACAATAATAGTATCAATGGTTCATACATAGAATCTTTTACAAAACCCAAGGAAATCAAAAGTTAACTCACAAAATAAAAAAAATGTATTTACATAAACACAGTCTATGAACCACTAGACAATAAAAGTACAAAATGGGAGACTACCCATGTGCGAAAATACCCTGAAAATATCAAAAAGTCACACGATCTTCATAGAGCTTCAAGCTCACTAAATTAACCTGCATGGTTGGAAAGCGAAGGGGGTGAGTACAATAGGTATTCAATGAGCAAGAAAATCATATATCACAAGTAGAATTGATTCATTCCAAGATAGTATAGATAACCTATGAAATGAATATATATCACATAGAAAACACATAGGCCCAGCCTATGACTCAATGTATACTGGTTAGGAACCATAGGTCCCAATTCCAGTACACAAAAGCATGAAAACATCATATGTATCAATCAAATCTTGATAGGAAAACCAGTGTTAGGATAAGCCAAAACAATCATGTGTGACACCATTAGTCAACCAAACTAATGTGCACACCCATCGGTACCCGGTGTTGGTTCGACTTTCATCCGTGGTGAATCCGGACTACAGTCGACAAGAGCGTTATGACCATAGGTGATAACCTCGTCGATGTCCAGACCCTAGGTGTGGAATCACCTGCGAGTCCCGTAGAAAAGTGTCAATACGGCGACTCGACTTTCATGTACCAGAGTCAAGGGTACGGAGGTCGCTTAATCATAATCAGGTGTACCCAACACACAATTGGCCAATCGTTTTCTCACCAATCACAAAACAAATCATGTCCAATTATTAAGTATAAAATCAAGTAAGGCACCAT
>JANZLF010000001.1:16240749-16263256 GCA_026546835.1 Erythroxylum foetidum | reverse complement strand
CTCTGCGTGGATACCGTTAGAGACGGTCTCCTTTGGCCGTTATGGTTTGAGTTTGTTATATAGACACATGGATCCTGACTTTCGGGAAGGTCCCGGAATAAAAATTTTTGTTTTCCGCACCGTGTGCATGTGATGCACACACCAGGATTTTCCTACAATGATTAACATTAACTATATTAGAATCATAACAAACAAATGAAAATAGTGAAAATATAGTACTTTTCTTTTCGAGTCAGTTCTTAAATTTAGCGCAGTCTTTCTTCATGTGTCCCTTCTTTTTGCAGAAAAAATACTTTGATGGTTTCTTTATATCAGACTGAGAAGAAATTTGGCATTTCCCTTGTTTTTGGCATCATCCTGTCTTTTCTTTCCTGAAACAGTCAAATTCGCCCTTTTACCTTCTTCCATGAACAACCTCTCCGCTTCTTGCACACATATGGTCAATTGTTCATTGATCAACCACTTGTCCTTATGTGTGTTATAAGAGATTCTGAAAGGACCGTATTGTTGGAGCAGAGTATATAGAATGTAATGTACCAGGAAATATTCTAATATGGTAAAGTCCAAGGCTTTTAGCTGAGCCATTATGTCCCTCGTACTCATGATATGATCATGTACGCTCTTTATGCCAATGATCTTCAAGGATGACAACTGAATAATCAAGGTGTTGGCAAGGGCCTTATCAGATATAACGAATTGCTCATTAATGGCCTTCAATAAATCTTTGACTTTATTATGTTGTTTGACAGAACTACGAATACAAGCAAATATTTTGGTCTTTATGAACATCACAGAGAAGCGATTAGACCTCTCCCATTTTTCATAAAGAGCAATGGCATCCGGAGTATTGGTTTTAGTTATACTTGGTAGTTCATGTTTCCTAATAGCATAATCTATATCCATCCAGCCCAAATGAAGTATAATTCTCTCATTCCACACCTTATAGTTGTCACCCCTCAATTCAGGAATATCACACTTAATATCAGAAATATTTACAGTTTGAGTAATTGCAAGTTCAAATATACATGCTTGTTATATATAATTTGAGACCAATAATAATTTATGCTTTACCAATGTAAATCATGCTTTTAATACATGAATCTAGTGACATAAGACTTGCTTGTAGGCTAAAGTTCTACTCAATTAAATTCATCTATAACTTTATGACAAAACTATTGAATTATATTCAT
The DNA here is from genome assembly GCA_026546835.1 of Erythroxylum foetidum. Taxonomy (NCBI): domain Eukaryota; kingdom Viridiplantae; phylum Streptophyta; class Magnoliopsida; order Malpighiales; family Erythroxylaceae; genus Erythroxylum; species Erythroxylum foetidum. The sequence continues at coordinate 16,262,066 of JANZLF010000001.1, read as the reverse complement.
TTTCTTAATTTCTGTGGGTAGATTAAGAAATATAATCCGATATTTCATCATAATTAATCATACAATTATAACAAAATTTCTGTAGGTAAATTTTATCATATCACGTATGATTAATTATATTTAATATTTTAACGCGATCTTAAAATTAAACACATAATCCTAATTAATTAGATATGTTGTGGCTACTCCCAACTAATTAAAATCATACAGACCACTCACATTACTTTAAGCTTAAATAAAGCCTAAACATTTGCATCAAGTAATTAATAATGCAAATAAATCAAATAATAATGCAAAAAATTATTTAATCTAATTTTGCATGTATAATGATCATAAATTTATACACACAATTTTCAATTAATCATATATAATTTGTGCAAATAGTTAAATAATTATAACTAGCATTCCAAATTTAATTCAAATATTAGACATATAAATTAAAAAATTAGTGTTCACAAAATATTAATACCAAAAATGATTTTATAATTAAAATCACAACAAAATGGGTTAGGCACTTGATTAACCCAACAATTACAAACATTAACAGAATTAATGAATTAGTAATTTTAAAAAATGATAGATCATCATCTTCAACCTTCAACTGGGTCAATGTGACCTGGCTCCAACTCGATGGCAACTAGGTGTGTGATAGTCGCCAGAAAGTTTAGTATGGCAGTAATGGGACGGCGACGACGAGTCGAGGAGCGTGACACATTAGAAAACAAATCATACGATATTGCATGGCTGGCAACGTCTGAAGGTCGCCATGCACTATCATCGTTGTGCCTCCTCCCTTCACCATGTTGTTACCAGTGGGTGCAGCATGAAGTACCAAAACACGATTCCAACGTCCATCATGTACACAGACGTTGAGATTTGTTAACAGAACATGCTTAGCTCATACAACAGAAATGAAAATGAGAAACAGAGCATAACAGAGGAATATTTTCTCATACAGTTCAGATGCAAGGCAAAGGCATGTTGGCTCTTATACCAAATGTAAACTTAAGCATGCATCTTAAGACATAAAATTATTAAAGTATAAACAAAATACATGCATGCTATTCACAATGTTCAGCAAATGGAAGGATAACAGAAGAATACCTCCAGCCATTGCACCGATACTGTCTAGCAATGTTTGAAACTTTTCTGATTCTTTTAGCCTCTGATCTCCACAACTTGATGGTGTCTAGTGATTGTTTCATGAAGCTGAAAATAGGGACCAAAAAATATATAATCTGTCGCTTTATCATCTCTGCCCATCACAGAAGATGAAAATGATGATGTACGGGTGTTTGCATAATTAACGGGTTAAACCATTAAATGAATCATATTCTAAATAGTAGGGAGATTTTAAAAAAAATCTTACAAAAATTGCATTGCATACCAAACGTTTGAAACAATGTCTTTGTGAAAGTGCACACCATGTAACATCTTACTAAAATGAGCAACAAGTGTTTGAGGAAATTTTATTGAGAATTTAGTCAATGAATTAATATTAAGCACAAATTGAGAATTTAGTCAATGAATTAATATTAAGCACAAATTGAGCTACAGAGATAAGATGTCCCAACTTTTCTAGTGCCATTGTAATGGTAGATAAGCCATTATAATGGTAGATAGATTGCTGGATTTTAAACCAAACAAAGATAAGAAGAAAATCCAATGACAACGAGAATGACAAGTTCAATGGACATAACGAGCTAAATTATATGTAGTGAATAATATTATACAATAGATTGCCCAAAAAAAGATCAAATTGAATATATCATTGGTCAAAGAAGAAGTTTGGTGAGTCAACTTTACAACAACAATAACACTTGATATAAAACTTGCTGATATGAAAGATTCAATAATACGTAGCCTTACTCTTAACTAGTAGAAATATTATTTCCAAATGGCTCGCGTAGAAAGAGAGAAAGAGGGAGACAAAGCTAAAGAGAGAGACAGAGGTGATAGCCAACTTTAAGCATAGTAAAAAGGTAGCCATTAATTGTCTGGACATCAAGTTTAGGTTAATTGAGTTTTGAAGTGAACTCGGTCTTGATAATTAGTTTGATTTTAACTTAAATTTTTTAGAAAGTTTTTTTTTTGGGTGAGAACTTGATCAATAAATTAAGTTTAAAGCACATAAACTTGCAAGCATATTAGATTAATTCCAATGCCAGACTCAACCTTTCAAATTTCTACAATATAAAAATGAAGGATATAGTTTATTAATAAATATTGATAATGATTGTGTTATCTTCATCATATGAGATAAATAAATATATGAAAAAAGCGAATCTATACAAAAACAGCAGCAAAAGTGGAGTTTGGGGAGTAGGCAGTTACCGCTAACAATATTCTTAAATTTTGTCTCGATTACATGTTACCACTCACCGCAAAGTTGAACATTAGATGTAACACACCATCAGCGCATTATAGTCTTGTGGGGATCCCACCAAGTACAAAGGACGAGGAAGCATGTTCATTAATCATTTGGCCACTCACAAGCATGCCATTGCCAGTGAACAGTTCCTTTAATAAAGTGGTAATGACTGATGTCTAGTAAAGAATAATAATAAATAACTTGGTTAAATTAATAAAGACTTTGAAAACAACTTTTACAATTTTAATTGTTGGATGATGACTCCGAGTGGGTTTGAGCGTGACAGAACAGGAAAAAGATGCCCGCATAACAAATGGCCGCATTATGGTAAGTATATGACAAGAATTAATGCAGGAAAGTTGCCGTGACGCCACGTGATGCACAAATAGGCAAAGACGTATGAGAAAACGCCAGACATCATGAACATGTCAGAGCTCCAGGAATCTGTTTGGACGGACGTGAAGTTTTTAATAAAATAGGATAGTTTATAATAAAATATAATTATGATAAATAAATAAATTAATAAAAATTATGATTTACATATAATAAAATATTATTTAAATAAAAAATTTATAATATAATATAATATAAAATTGTATTTCATCTTATATTTTATTATAAACTCTCAAATTTAAAATTTGAAAATTTTATTATTTACGATAAAATAAAATATAATATACAACTTCATCTTTTACTTAATTATAAGATCTCATATTAAACAATAAAATAATATTAGACTCTGGTCGGGTCGGTCGTGCAGGGCCTGAACTCAGACGACCCGTGGGCTGATCGGTCCATTCTTTGAAGATCGGTCTCATACCTAACGTCTATGTCAAGCCCAAGTCCGATCCACGCTCTTCTTAGTCCGTCCGCATGTGAGAGACTCTCATACACACGTAAAGACCTAAACCTAGTTGTTGCTCCATATATAAGGTATAATTATATCGTAACAAGGGTACGTAATCACAAACCTAGTTCTCTCGTTTTTACAGCGATCTCACCTTTACCAAAAGACTGACTTGAGCGTCGGAGGAGCTAATCGGGACACAACCCCCAACGTGCCTTCTTTATTTTGCAGGTACCTTCACGTCGAACTCACCACCGAAAGCAGCCAACTTATGGATCCGAACGGCAACGTCCAGTTCCGCCAGAATCCGGCAGAACCAGACTTCATTCTATTTCATTAATCGTTAGCCTTTTAGGCTTTAGCCACTATGCCTAGAGTTTCAAAACTTGAAGCAAAAGTCTTCCCCTTTCCGTATCTATATATAAAAATATAAAAGTTTAATTTATAAATTACGATTATTAAATAAAAAACATTAAGTTGTCAGAAAAAAAGGGGCCTTTTGATTATATGGATTTGAGGAAAAGCATAAAGAAAATAGAAAGAAACAGAAGGAATTTTTGAGCAGAAAGCGATTCTTCCCTTTTATTCATCCAAAGCTGGTATGGACAACAGCAATTCTTACCATATTTAATGATGTCCTACAGAGGAAAGCTCAAATCCCTCTGCTATATTATCGATTGACTGAAAAATTCGATAATGATTTGAAAGAATTGATTATAAATCATTATTTTTATTTAGTTTTTAATTTTTAATGTAATTTATTATTATTAAAAATTGATCCATGTATGAATTTTTATAAATTAATATTTTTATAAATTAAAATTATTTAATCAATTTTTGTTTAATATTTTAATTATTAAATTTTAAATTCTTTAACAAATAACGATATTTTTAAATTATATTATAAATTCTTTCATTTTATTCCATTAGATTGAACTTTTTAACTCTAAACCTCTTATCTTTATCAATTTAGCTTCTAATTCGATTTTTGTATTTAACATCAATTCGTGAAACTCAAATAGATTAGCCCACATTAAAATAGAAGTCCTTTCACAATATTAGATCATTTTGAAAATATTGGACAATCATTAATTATGATTTTTAGTTTTAATAAATTTAAGGTTATACAAATTGAATTTGATCCAATAATAATCAAGTAGCTGATAAATAATTTGAATTAATGAGCTGAAGTTCGATGAAAAAAATGGACCATAATCAGTATAGATTGGACTCGTATTGAATATATGATAGGAAAGTTGAATATAGAAGTTATATATATATATGGTTAAGATCTCTTACAATCGCTTAAATAATTTGTTAATGTTTGAATTTTCTGACCCGTCAAGAGGTTCACGTGTTAAGAAAGGCATTAATTAAATTATGTTCTTGTGATTAGCTTTTGTGAAGGTCGTTGTGAAAACAGATTTGTTTCGGCTCCGAAAAATTCGTTAGAAATCGGGTATTTTTCGTATGCACCGTTCATTATTTTTCATGTTCGATCTTGGATATATAGCTGAGTCTCGTGCTACGTACTATAATAAATATTCTTAAAAAATATAAAATTAAAATTCTTAATACACCCTATACTTCTTTGTTCTTAACGTATCATAAGATTTATTCTCTACTAAGAGAATTAGGTGTATTTATGGAATACCTCCATCCAATAACCAAGATTAAAAAAAATCCTAAAAGGCATTAGACAATTTTTTAAAGAAGTAAACTAAAATTTGAAATGTGCACTGCCGTGCATTGTGAAGAGAACCAGAGTGTAGATAATCTGGCTACTCTAGTCCTCATGACTCACTCAGGCATTCATTTTTTTTAAGAGCCTCTGCTGCTTACTCGGGATCTCTATCAGAAGAACTTGCAAGGCGCATTGTATAACCGAACCTTGGGCTAGTTTGATTTGGTGTTTTAGTTTCTCTCTTGTATAAATAAAAAAATAAAACACTACCAGATGTCTTTGCATAAGAAGAATTCATTCCTAAAGAACCTCAAAATCTCGGAATTTGATATCCAAACAGTCCTATAGATTTGAGCTTGGACGTTATAATGATTTAGGTCAAATTAAAATTTAAAAAATTAAGATGAAATTTGTCTGTTTAAACTTTAAACTCGGCCCACATTGTTATGCATAGTCACGAGTCACTTAATTTCTGACTCTTAGAAGTTCTAGCTAGTTTTTAGGCATTGATTTGGTACGTCGACAGTCATGGGTTGGTGAGCTTTTCACCTTATTTACAAGATAGAAACTGAGAAAGACAGTCCCACCATTAAACAACGCAATCAAAAGACAGAAAGAGACCCATTAACAGACAATAACAACCAAATACAAATGACTTTTCACATGATTGACTCCGCTAATGCCTCACATGCACGTGAAGATGAAAAAAAACAAAATCTTAAAACCTAACTTGCCAATCCCTAGGATATTGAGTTTTTTTTTATACATAACTCAGGGTTCGAATTTGGTTCGACTATTTGAGACATATGAGTTACTCTCTTAAATTTATAGATGGATAAATTCGAATCTGATTCTAGTCAATATCAGAGGTACCTGCATCCAAAGAATATATTATCATTATCAGGAGATTACATCACCTCAGATAGAAGCTACTCCTCTCAAGATTCGAACCCACAATTTCTCTCACAATTCTCTCCCCTCTCCACCGCTAGGCTATTCGGACCGCTAGGCTATTCGGTGAGGGACCTAAGATATTGAGTTAGAAAAACCAGAGAAGCACACAACAGCAGCATGCATCTGACAACCTTTTAACTAGATAAGGCGTCCAGCCAGAACAAAAGGGTAACTCAACTCAACCGCTTCACACAAAAAATGTAAAGTATGTTTAAAGTCTTGGAAATGAGTGCTTAAAGATTATATTCTTTCCTTTCTGTTCTTTCCATTCAAACGTTTGCATCACCGTCTCCTTTTCCTTTCCTTTCCTTTCCTTATCCGTCGTCTGTAACTCCTCCTCTCCTCCCCAAACCCTTCATTTTCACAGCCATCCTTAGTCTGCATATTTCCCTTCTCCATTCTTCACCCTCTTCTCTCCAATGGCTACTCTTCAGGACATTGGGGTCTCAGCTTTGATTAACATACTCACTGCTTTTGCCTTCTTGCTAGCTTTTGCCATTCTAAGAATCCAACCCTTCAATGATAGAGTTTACTTTCCCAAGTGGTACATTAGTGGAGGAAGAAGCAGTCCAAGGAGGGGTGGGACTTTTGTGGGCAAGTTTGTGAACCTAAATTTCAGGACTTACCTCACTTTTTTGAACTGGATGCCTCAGGCCCTGAAGATGAGCGAGTCTGAGATTATTAACCATGCTGGTCTTGACTCTGCTGCCTTTCTAAGGATTTACTCTCTTGGGTAATCTCTCTTTTCCTTCTTCCTTTTTTTTTTCCCTTGTTCTTTTTGAGTAAGAGTATTTTGTTTTTTAAGTTCATGCAATACCCTTTTTTTTTTTCCTGGGTGCGAGAGGTGAAAGTTGAGGTCTTTGTTAGAAATTTGGACTTTTGTCCTGCTGTTTTACCGGGTACTCGCAGTTGGGCTACAACTACAGGGTTTCTTAGTTTACGTCGTTTTCTCCTTTTGCTTTTTTTTTTTTTTTTGGGTTGCTTGGTAGAAGACCATTTAACAGTAACATTTCTGAATCCCTGTTGCGACTTGGTGTTTCTTTGTCGAGGAGATTGTATACTATGGAGGGAGAACCTCTCATCTGAAGTTCACCGAGTTTTATGTCATGAGTAATACTCCCACTAGTATGTAAATTTTGCATTTAGTTTATGAACTCTGTTGCCTGCTTGTATGTCAAAATATGCAACTTATCAGTTTCTAGGTAAAGATTGGGACAGTACTTGATTTAACAATATAACAATATCTCGATGAACAGACCAAAGTTGCGGTCCAGAGTTTGGAGTTATATTATGGGTTAGAAATCTTACTTCGAAATTGAGTGTGGTTGAATGTTATCGCTAATGTCGCAATAAATTTCCAGACACTGGATTCAAAACTTGGATGGATGTACTGGCACATTAAATGAAGAAACATGAAACACTAGAATATGTAGTATAAGTGATAATTTACACACTGGGTCGAACTCTTCCTTGGGAAATTAATGTGTGTGAACTCGCTAACAATGATCAAGCATTATGATGCAAAATATTTGCTGATAAACATTGTAAAATTGATATAAAAGGATCCACATTTCCAACCTCAAGGATTAGGGTGGAAATGTTTTATATTGTCTTGCTCTTTCATAATGCATGGTTTAATACTGATCAATGTTCTGACAACTGATTTTTCTGCATTTCTTGCAGGTTAAAGATTTTTATACCGGTTTCGGTTGTAGCACTTCTTATACTCATTCCAGTGAATGTCTCAAGTGGAACACTGTTCTTTTTAAGGAAAGAATTGGTTGTGAGTAATATCGACAAGCTCTCAATATCAAATGTTCGTCCGAAATCTATAAGGTAAGTCTATTTCTTTGTGGGCAGAGTGCATATGTAAAGTAACAACTTTTGTTAAAGCAGAAATAGTCTCAACAAACTTCATGCTATCTGTCTTGGTCAATTGCAGATTTTTTGTTCACATAGGACTCCAATACTTGTTCACCATATGGACTTGCTTCATGCTCTATAAGGAATATGACAATGTGGCATTAATGAGATTGCGTTTCTTGGCTTCACAACGCAGGCTTGCTGAGCAGTTCACTGTGAGTTGAGCATTTCAGCAATATTACCAATTTGACTGAAAACAACTACTATCTAAATTTTAATTCCCCTCTTCTGGATATTAACAGAGCAAATTTAATATCTTCAATTTTTTTCATGATCTTATTGTATAATTCATCTTCTAATCTCACGTACAAAACTTTGGTTTCATATTTGTTTTCGGTATGGTTTCTGCCGTCTAAGTCCTGGAAAATGGATCATGAAGCTACATGGCTTCAAGGACTTCTCTTGGTGTTGTTCTTAATCTGTTCGTAACTTTTCCAGGTAGTAGTCAGAAATGTGCCGCATATTTCTGGTCAGTCAACATCGGACACTGTGGAGCAGTTTTTCAAGAAAAACCACCCAAATACCTACCTCTGTCAGCAGGTACAGCTAATATGATTGATCTATTCTACAATTTTCTAGCATTCTGTGTGAAAACTAGTTTATGATCCAAAAGTATGAACAAAAATTGATATTGTTTTCAGGCAGTCTATAATGCAAACAAGTTTGCAAAGTTTGTGAGGAGAAGAGATAGGCTCCAAAATTGGCTTGACTATAACCAGCATAAGTTTGAGAGGCATCCAGACAAAAGACCTACTCGAAAGGTAGCTTCTATCTACTAAATTAAGTTTAGATCTGTTGGATTGCTTACTGTATATGAATAAGTGCTCATAAGTTCATGTAAAGTGGGGTGCATTGCCCATTCCCTGTGCACAAGATAACTAATCACTTGTGCTCGATATCTGTCTTTGGACTAAACTTTACTGGCTAATACATAAAATCTGAAAATTGACAGAATATCCTATATTTGCAAAACATTACACTAAACAGGCAATTGGATGAAAGCTAAATTGTACAAGAGAAATTTGCTTAACTGTATTTTTTTAATTGAATAAAGCATCAATCTGCTCAAACTTCCATTACTCGTATCATTGTCTCAGAATCTTACGCACCATTTGGGTCATTTGATTTATGCTTCAAACTTCTTCATTTTCAGACAGGATTTTGTGGGCTCTTTGGTGAAAGAGTTGATTCTATTGACTATTACAAGCATCAAATAAAGGAATTGGAAAAAAGAGTAAGTACTTCATGAGAGTCATTCCAGTTGCTATTCTTATCACATATTAACTAGGTAACAGTAGTATAATTATTTGTGTAGACTGATTTTGACTATTTTAAATTTTCCTTTGTTTTCTAATGCATGTATCTTTTGTTTTTTTTTATTTCAGATGGCATCAGAACGTGAGAAAATTATCAAAGACTCAAAATCCACTTTGCCAGTTGCTTTTGTTTCATTTAATTCACGTTGGGGGGCTGCTGTTTGTGCACAGACTCAACAAAGCAAGAACCCTACATTATGGTTGACAAATTGGGCCCCAGAGCCTCGTGATATCTATTGGCGTAACTTGGCTATTCCATTCGTTTCATTGACCATCCGGAAACTTATTATATCTGTATCAGTATTTGCTTTGGTTTTCTTTTACATGATACCCATTGCTTTTGTGCAATCCCTTGCAAATTTGGATGGACTTGAAAAGGTTGCCCCTTTCCTCAGACCAGTAATAGAGTTGTAAGTAAGCAAATCCTGTTGTTTGTTGTTATAGTCCCTAGTGACAATATTTACAATGTGTTACTTTTTCTTTTTATTTGCTTATTTAATTCATTTGATAGTATTCTACAGAATATTTTTGTCCTTGTTTCTTGGAATTTGAGATTTCTATGCTTCATCGCAATTTAGAAAATGCAGTTGACTTATTGCTTACTTAGGTTTATTTGGTCATATTGCTTGCCTTGTTTTTGCACAATAATGAAGTTTCAATTTGGTTACCATAGTGTAGTGTGTTTGGTTGTTGCATGGTTTACTAAACGCTTTGTACAGTATTGAATGTCAGATTGATTGAAAACACATGTCTGCATGCGAACTTTAGCTATTTTAGTTCTACTTGTTACCCTGAGTTCACTGGTAATGCAGGAAATTCATCAAGTCATTCCTACAGGGTTTCCTTCCTGGTCTAGCTCTGAAAATATTTTTGTATATTCTACCAACAATATTGATGATCATGTCGAAATTTGAGGGATATATTGCACATTCAACTCTAGAACGGAAAGCAGCAGCCAAATATTATTACTTTATGTTGGTGAATGTGTTTTTGGGGAGTATAATAACTGGAACAGCTTTTGAGCAGCTTGATGCCTTCCTTCATCAGTCACCGACTCAGTAATATTCTACTCCCTAATGGCATGATATGTTGTTATTTACTCTTTTGGTAGATATTAGGTGTATTCTTAGGCTGGTTTTCTATTGCAGTATCCATTATATTCATCCACCAAGTCATTTATGTTCCCTGATAGAACTTCAGTTGAAACTTAACTTCTAGATTGTACCAACTTTTGCTAACTATTTTTTTTGAAAGCATGTTTATTGTTTGGAGTCTTCAATTGATAAATCATATGTCCTTCGTTGATGCTTTAGAGGCTATTGTTGCTAATTGGCTCAACCCCGATAATATAAAAGATCTTGCTTAGGGTTTAGATGCAAAGTAATTCTTCATAAATGTTCTTTTTCTGGCTTCTAAATTATTTCCAAGTGATGTTACATTCTAAATTCTTGAGGAACCGTTCCAAAAACTGTAGTTGCTTGATTGCCTGCTATCATTTGAATGCATGGATATGACGCATATTTGTTTATTTTTTCTTATTCCCGGACTGCTGTTCTTACTAGTCCATCTCACTGTCTTAAAATATAATGGGCGTGCATTTTAAGAAAGTCTTGATTGATTGTTGCACATTTTTCATAGGCGTTTTATGTGCTCTTTTAGTGATGAAAAGCAAGACATAGTAAATGAAAATGCTTATTGGAGCATCATTGCATGATATTATATTTTTTAAAAATTATCATTGCATGATATTCTCCAGCCTTCTCTAATTCTTCTCATTTTCAGTTTCCTAATTGAAGAATATACAAGAATCATTAACCTCTTTGCATATGACAAGCATAAAATCCTGATATTAGCATATACGATATTTGACCCATTTATGATCCCCTAGTAATCGAAAAGAGCATTTGACATGAACAAATCCTAGTATGTAGATCTTGATTTATCCCTTCTGATTGGAAAGTAGACTTGGCATGAGCAATGACAGTAACCTAGTATCTATAAGGCAATTTTATCTAAGGTCCCTAATGAGTAGCTTGTCTCTTAGCTTATAGGTCTTGACTTACCCAATCTAAGGAAATTGATACTTGTCATCCGCAGAATTATTCTGTTTAGTACCAATCATAATCTATGATGCATCCATTTATTGCAGGATTCCAAGAACAATTGGGGTCTCAATACCAATGAAAGCCACCTTTTTCATTACATACATAATGGTTGATGGATGGGCTGGTATAGCTGGTGAGATTCTTCGGTTGAAGCCTTTGGTCATATTTCATCTTAAGAATGTGTTTTTGGTAAAGACTGCTAGAGATAGGGAGCAGGCAATGGACCCTGGTAGTGTGGACTTCCCTGAGACTCTCCCTAGTCTCCAACTATACTTCCTTTTGGGGATTGTCTATTCTGTGGTCACTCCTATCCTGCTTCCTTTTATAGTGGTCTTCTTTGCTTTTGCCTACTTGGTTTACCGTCACCAGGTCAGTTTATTCTCCATGCTGGTCCTACTTTTCCATCTTCCATTGTATATTAATCATGACTTGCAAGTTCAGTTGACATTGGATGCTGTTTAAAAACCTGTGAGGAAATTAATTGACATTGGATACTGTTTAAAAACCCATCACAGAGTTACGTATTCTGATCTGCTATATGCCACCAATTGCTTAACTTTGCAGATTATTAATGTGTACAATCAGAAGTACGAGAGTGCCGCTGCATTCTGGCCCCATGTACATAGCCGGATAATAGGAGGCTTATTGATTTCTCAGCTTCTATTGATGGGTCTGCTCAGTACCAAAAAAGCTGCTAACTCCACTCCATTTCTAGTTGTATTACCAATATTGACAATAGCCTTCCATAAATACTGCCAGAGTCGGTTCGAGCCTGCATTCAGAAAGTACCCACTTGAGGTATTTTGCAATCTTTGTGCGGTCAAATTATGTTTACATCAGAGGCTGCTTGCGTGTGTGGATGTTTGCTTTACTCGTTTCTTTTGGTACTTTTATAGGAAGCAATGGAAAAAGACATATCAGATCAGACTGCAGAACATGACATAAATTTGAAGGCATGCTTGGCTGATGCTTATTTGCACCCGATTTTCCATTCATTCGAGGAAGAGGAGTTAGTTGAGGTCAGACTCGACAAACACAAAGCACATGTTACTATCGAACCAGCAAGAGAAGTCAGCTCTCCATCTCCTCCGCATCATGTCGATCATCCTTCTTCCTCACCGCAGCATATCTATCATCATTCTTACTCTCCAACACATCAAGCCTACGATCCCCCTCCTCTTCCTCGGCATCTCCAGTATTCAGCATTCCATCCTGATTACATCTATGAAACACCTTCACCGACTCATTATGCATACCATTATGAGAATAACCGTTATGCTCCATAGAAGTGCTGCTAACTCCACTTTCTTCCCATTCTTTTTGTCTACTTAGCACTGCTAACTTGAGCTGTGTATCTTCCATCTGTAATTATGGGTTTCGAAATGTAAATCTCATCAGTTTACGGTACTTGCAACATGCTTGTAATCCCACTGGTGCTTCGTTTGATTGCCAGGGAAATTCCTTGGTTAGAATCTAGCAGGAGACACTTAAATGTTAAGAGGATTCAAGTTTTCCCTCATTGTGTAATTATCAAACCATTCAGCAGGAAATCCGCAAGTTGTTTGATAAAATATACATGGTCACCAAATATGATTGCAAACCTTACAGTCGAAAGACCAGGCATTTTGAGTGTAAAAGCCACTTAATCTCGTACTCTCCATCCCTTTCAGGTCCCAGGCCTTGATGTCGACAATAAGGAGTTAAAACGGAATCATTTCCCTTTGAGAAAGAGGAGGAATAGTCTGTTTTTTCTCAACATGTGGGTAGATAAATGAGATTAAATCTTAGTACCCAAAGAAAACAAGACGGGACATGAACGCCAGAGACGACCAACTATGAATCAAACATCAGAAAACAGGTATTAGTTGATACTAGATCAGGATCATTTCAGCATCCGGTACCAGAATGAAAAGTGACTGTCTTTCAAAATTCCCAGGTGAAATCCTCTAAGTGTCCGTCCAGAAAAGCATTTTAAGAGGAGGAGAATAAATAGAGCAAATGAATCTCATCTCCAGAGAGTCGGGCGTTATTTTATGTCCATACAAAACTTTCAAGACCCCACCAGGAATTTGAAATTACTTCTTCTCTGTCTTCTCCCCCACACAAATTTCTGTATGATAGCTTCTCTATGGCTACTCCTCTAGCTACACCCCCACACAAATTTCTGTATGTCATAGCTTCTCTATGGCTACTCCTTTAGCTACACCTCAGTATTTTTGTACCGTCAGAAGTCAACACAACTCACGGCAAGTGACTTACAAGCCACTGTTGTCAGTGAATAGAACTCATGTAAACAAATCAGTTCTTGCATTTAACGATGACCAAAACTCACATAACGATTCCAGTTTGCAGAGGTCTTTAATACACATCAGAGGTTTTGAGCCTAATCCGAGATTCTTGCAAATGCGTTCTCCAGAAACTTGCTCTGCTCGAACGACTTTGTTGAAATCTACGAGCACAGATGGCACCCCTAGCTCTTCCTCTCTGTCTCAAACTGTACGTACCAAATCCGTCTATGGTTTGTTGTTTGTTTGTCCAAAATTTTGTTCTTTTAAAACTCGTTTAGATGTTTTTCATTGTTTGGATACCTATCCAGTCTTTAGATGATCATGCTAGGTGATCGGAGTTCTTCATTTGCTTGTTTCTCTTGGAATTATCCTTGCAATGGATATATTGTTGAAAAAGGCGTTTGTGGCTGCTGCTATTAAGTTCCCAAGTGCGCTATTTGGCATGTTCTGCATATTCTCAGTTCTAATGGTTCTTGACACTACTATTCCCGCCGCTGCTACAAGTTTGATGAACTTCTTCGAGCCAGCCCTTTTGTTCATTCAGAGATGGCTTCCCTTGTTCTACGTTCCATCGTTGGTTATATTGCCACTTTCTGTTAAGGATATCCCTGCAGCTTCAGGAATCAAGATTTGCTTCATAATTGGTAAAAGAAAAGATTCCAGTTTACCATGCTTTATTGTAGTTTGACTGTTAAGATCATTTTATCATTGCAAATTCATATCTAACAATATTAAGCATTCAATAACACTACCCAACTGTAGTTGCGGTATGATAACTCTTCAAGTGATTATGGATATTGTCATGCTTGTTTCTCTCCTAGGTTGAGTATGCATGCGTTGAGAGAGGTAGAGTTAAGTGCACATGCTCAGTTATAACTGTCTTTGAACTTTGCGCAGCTGGAGGCTGGCTTGCCTCACTTTGCGTGGCAGGATTTGCTGCCATTACTGTGAGAAAACTTGTAAAAACAGAAATGATGGAGGCTGAGCCAATGTCCAAACCGTCCCCATTTTCTTCGGTGGAAGTTTTGACATGGAGTGGAATCTTTGTTATATCATTTGTTGCAGCATTATTGTACCCAACTTCACTAGGGACAAGTGCTCGAACATGTCTACCATTCTTATTGGCATCCACTGTGTTGGGTTACATGGTTGGTTCCGGGTAAAATGCTAGTGTCCCCATAAGCACGTTGCGCATTGACATTGATAGGAATACTGTTTTCATTTGTAACCATTTGCATTTTGATTTGTCTATTGTCCTCAAGTTTGTTGTATTTTCTGGTTTCCAGGTTTCCTTCTAATCTGAAGAAAGTTTTCCATCCTATTGTTTGCTGTGCTCTGTCAGCAGACTTGGCAGCATTAGCCTTTGGTTATCTTTCACGATCGGGACTCGATCCTGTTCTAGGTACTACCTTAACATTTTAGTCAACAACTTGTTCATTATACTAAGAAATTATAGAGGCGAACCAGTGGGAACTGGAGGAGCCATATAGCTATTTGGTGAGTGTAGTTTTTAGGGACATTACCCACAAACACATGTTTTAGCTCTTGATCAAGAATTGTACAGAACAAAACATGACATACCATCCAGGGATTATGGAAGTATCACAATCTGGATAAACCTTCAAACTGTATTAATATTAAAAAAGTATTATTGGTTGATCTTGGAGTTATGATTTTTTCTTTGTTGTCTAAGAATTCAAACATGATGCTCTAGATGACAAGAAGCTGGTATCATGTACTGCAGATATCTTCAAATCCAAGGACTCAGGATCATGGGCCAAGTTCTTGCATATAGAAAGATCTTTTGTCCTAGTTGCTAATTATCTAATGAATTCGTGTATATAAAAAGAATGTCTTTTGTCCATAGCAAGCTCTCTGTCTCTCCTATTTCACTGTCTATTTGCAGACAAATTTCTTCATCAAGATTATTTCATAGTATGCTACTTCGTACTTAGTTTACTTACACCTTAGTTTCTTAGTTTATTTACATCTTAGTTTATATATTTAGTCTACTTACATCTTAGTTTATATATATGTTAATGTTTCTCTGAATGTTATCTGAACAGGGTATTATCTGACGAAAGCATCATCTAATCCTGGAGCTGGTGATGTGCTAATGGGATTTCTGGGATCGGTTATTCTTTCATTTGCCTTCTCAATGTTCAAACAGAGAAAGGTAATAACAATTATCACATTCAAAGGTAGAAATTTTAGCAGTTTATAACGATTAACAATTATCATATTCAAAGGTAGAAATTTTAGCAGTTTATAACAATTGGAATTATCAATCACTGCTTCGATAAGTTTTTGGACAAATTGGTTCCTTTTTACTTACAGTTAGAACTATTTAAGAAGCTTATTATTTCTCAGCGAAAAGTAGTTTGGGGAAAACATTGTGGAAAAATATCAAGAATCTATATATATTTTCTTGCATTATACTCTACACTCTGATGCATTCAAGTGGAGGGTAACAGAATTCCAAAAGAGAAAAGCAAGACTAAGAAGAACACAGCAGAAGGTAAAGAATTTACAGTGGATAGTATTGTAAAGATGAGGAAAAAGCATGGAAACTTGACTGAAATAATCTGTATTTCGTTGGTAGAAATCACAATAGGGAGGAACTAACTCCCAATAAAATACAAATGAATCATGACAGATGATCAATGGAGTCTCAGCTACAGCTGTTTTTCTGCACATTACTCACTTACTGAGTTTCTATCGCTGCTGTTTCATTCTTGATTTCTTAGTTCAGCTGACTCTTCCATTTATCCTGCTTGGCTATGTTGAAGCTTAGTAATACCACAATTAAGCCCATTCTAGTTTGATGAGCGTTTTATCGTCAGACTGATCTAAACTATTGAGTTCCTGATCATGCAGCTTGTTAAAAGACATGCAGCTGAGATTTTCACATCTGTCATCTTATCAACCTTATTCTCATTGTACTCTACCGCTCTTATCGGACGTCTTGTCGGGCTAGAACCAGTCTTGACTATATCCATTCTGCCCAGATGCATTACTGTGGCACTAGCCCTCAGTATAGTCTCATTCTTTGAAGGTATAGTGATCTGTTGTATATATTATATATATGCCTACTGGATTATTGCCAACTCTAGAGATACTAATCCAAGAATTTTCACTGTAGGTGCCAATGCATCTGTCACTGCTGCGGTAGTTGTAGTAACCGGTCTTATTGGAGCAAATTTTGTGCAAGCAACACTTGACAAGTTAAAGTTTCGAGATCCTATTGCTCGGGGGATAGCAACTGCTTCCAGGTATTAAATGTTTCTTACAGTTAAATGAAATGACAGAGCAAGATCCTAATTCAACCTTCCTCGAGCTTGAGCATGAGATTAAGCTTGAGATTGCTTTGGAAGTGATAATCATGGATGATTCTTGCTATACAAAATGTCCAACATCGTATCCAATATGCAGTTAGATAACAGCACTAGCACTTTCTATTTCCCAAGAAACAGTTAAACTACCTAGTGCCATAATACTTGTTCTTGTCTTGAACCAAAAGTTTCTAACCATAGTAGCGTCCAATCTTCTTGATTTGCAGTGCTCATGGACTTGGAACAGCAGCACTGTCAGCAAAAGAACCAGAGGCACTTCCTTTTTGTGCCATAGCATATGCTCTTACTGGTATATTTGGCTCTGTAATTTGCTCTGTTCCCGTAGTTAGACAAAGCTTGTTGGCAATTGCGGGCTGAATTCTAAAATAAAGAGATGTATGTACAAAGATTATAATAAATAAAATAAAATGTAAGATCTCATAAATACAGAAGAAAATATTGAAATAATTATTGATGTTTGTTAATAACAATTATTCATTTGTCAAATTCCGAAACAACCTCTATTAATTAAGAGTAAAGTTACGTAATATTATACTAACTCTACATTTTAGTGGAAGTTTGTACGAGTTGTTTTTATTGTTATTGTTGTTGGTATTAATTGTTTAAAAATATTTTATAATATTTAAAATGTTAAACTTGAATCTTTTATAGATTCTTGTTAAATTATTTTAAATAAAACTGGATGTTAAATAAACCTAAATTTAGTAACAAGTCTATTAAAATAAATAATTAAAACTAAGTAGATTTTTTTATTTTTTACCGACTTCGATTTAAATTAAACAATAAGAATATCTTTTAACTCATGAACTGATGATCCGAGCGTGGTTCGCACGAGACAAGAGGCAAGTGAAGGAGAGTAAGGCAAGGCAAGTTTTCGAGATTCGATAAAACATTATTAACTAAACAACTTCTTCGAGAAATGAGCAGCTAGTGCTCTAACCGCGAGCATAGGTGAGAGAGACTAGGCAGTAGAGTAGTAGACACAACTTGCCATCTTAGTTTGGTTCCATAACTTGGAACTAATAAACACTCCCACTCCCTTACTCTCAGTTACTAAAAACAGTTTTTCGGAGGCAGGGTCCTTGCTTAGATCTTCCAAGCTTGTAAGCTCCTTTTATCCTAAAAATTCTTTCTTTTGTGTAAATTATTTTGTTTCGTTTTAAAGGTTGTCTCTTTTTGATGCTATTTCCTTTTTTTTTTTTTTGCGTAGTTCATGGTGTTGGGCTAGTATGTTGTGCTTTGGTGTAGAGTTTTTCGTAGTGATTTTTGAAGCGATAGGTGGATTTCTTTTAGTGGGTTTTAATTGGTTTTCGGATTATAGGTTTTGTTATGAGTTTGATCTGTTTGGTGGGAGCTGGAGACAGTGTGCATTTTTGCTGTTAGTGCTATGGTGTTATTCTTTACACTCAATCATCTTGTTTCCAGTGAATGTCTAACTCTTATGTTGGGTGAAGTCAGTTGATTGAACTGGCTAGTTTTCCACTTCCTTTTAGTATTTTCCAGCAATGGATTGGGTTTATATCATGTATGTTACTACTGTTTGAAAGTTTTGTTCTTTGTAGGTGATTTTAGCCATTAACAAATTAATGAGGTTTTACCCTCAATTTCATGATTCTCTCGTGGAATCTCTAGTGAATGGATGCCTATTTATGAGGTTTTAACCGGTGGCTGTGTCTGTTGGGTGATTGGTTGGAGACCCTAGAGTTGGGGAGGAAGGGGGCTGTTGGGTTAGAATGGCAGCTTTTTCTTTCACAGAAGGGTAAAGTCTTGTTATTTTACACATTTTTCATGGCTGACTACCTGGGCCCCTGTGTAATTATTATGTGTGATAGTTACTAAAGACAAGTTCTAATCATCTTCTAACAACTTGTGTGTTCATTGATGTCCATTTTTCTTTTCTTAGCATGCTTTAATATCTTTAATCAATTTACTGATGGAGGTTTATAAATGCAGTTGTAGGTTCAGTGTGTAATATAAGTATGCATTAGAAAATACAGTTGGATGAGTTTTCTTCAGTCTTTTGCTATGCGATCCATTGTGCTATAACTATATCAATTTCTTCTCAAAATGGAATTTAAACTAACGGGTTTAGACGTTTCCACTCAAATCCTGAACATGGGGACATTTCTATTTTCAACAAAAAGTTATCCTATATATTAATGTTGGTTTATTGTACATTTTAGAATCTCAGAACTTTGGAAATTAGGCATCACATCCTTGGGCCAGTTACTGGGTTGAATTTATGTATCGATATTGCATTTGTCTTAGGTACTTGATTGATGATATAGAGTGAAAGGCAATTGAATGATGGAATTTTGATGTTTTTAAAACAGTTTCCTGATCCTGACTTACAACTGGTGCCGAGGCATTGATTAAATAGTTCTGCAGGAAGATGGGGACATATTCCAATAGAAACCATCTGCCACTGGAAGCTAGTTCAGGGGCATCTGTATCCCACTTTACCTGGTTCTATCCAGGAAGCTTCTTATCTGCTTCAAAAAACCATCCAAGGCCACCTTCAGGAACTCAATTTAACCCACAGCCAAGTCTTTCTGTCCAGCCTCTTCGATCTGTTACTGCAACGACTGAGCCTGCAAATAATAGCAACTCAGTGACTATACCTCCAAAGGCAAAGAAACAGAAGTCCTCCTTGAAGGCTTCTAATAAAGTTCCTGTCGATCCTTTGAGGCCTAAGCAACCAAAAAAGCATTCTTCCAAAAAGACTAAGGGAAGGATCATTCCTGAAGCAAAGCGGGAGAAAAAGAATCTAAATATCGATATTGACCAAGCAAATTTTGATTTCTCTGGGGTGCCTACTCCATATTGTTCTTGCACAGGTGTGGCTAGAAATTGCTATAAGTGGGGTGCTGGCGGATGGCAATCCTCGTGCTGCACTATTAGCATTTCAGAATATCCCCTTCCCATGAGCTCTACAAGGCCTGGAGCTCGTATGGCTGGGAGGAAAATGAGCAACGGGGCATATTCGAAACTTCTATTGAAATTGGCGGTGGAAGGTTATGATCTATCCCAGTCAGTTGACTTGAAAGAACACTGGGCTAGACATGGCACCAACAAGTTTGTGACAATCAAGTAAAAGATGTGGAGAGATGGTGTATAAATTTCAACTTTAACTCCCATCATCCGGTGAAATGTAATTATTGGTGTGTTGTACGTATGTCTCTTTTCTAGTTTGTAGATATAGTGTTCTAGTGCTTACCAAATGTCTGGAACCATTTTCTAGTATGAACCATGGATGGAGATTCCTATTACCATGAAGGTTGTTTACCGTCTTGTAAGCATCCTGTTTGTTTGCTAGCTTTCTCTGTATTATTTTGAGGAGTTAATGATCTTTAGTTCATGATGAATGCATTAACCAGTTTTTGATTACAGCTCCACTAGTCTCAACTAATTTTGTTGATGCATTGGGAATGGTAATTATAATAATTCGTGTTCTTGTATTTTACTTTTCTGATGTACTAGTGACGACGACGGTTTTAACTTAGAAAAATCAGTATAAACACCTGACGATTGTTATTCTTTCTGGCGTCAAGCAGATCAACACTCATGAGGCATTTTTGCATACAAGTAAATCCATAATCATGCACGCCAAGTTGAAGACTCGTGCTTAAATCATTCTTTTTCCAACAAACAATTTGTAACTGTCAGAAAGGAAATCAAAGGATGTTGATGAGGGGGTTTTTGCAAGCAAAGTAGTAGTAGTAGCATAAGAAGAATCGAAATTTGGTGGTGAAGATCCATTCTTTTATAAAAATTCTCAACTGCAATATCATCTTTGCTTTTCATTCTCTACATTATACAGATACTCCACAGTATTTCAACATGGAATAGATTTCATTCTTATGGGGGATTACCTAAGAACAGAAAGGAAGGGGTTTTGGATTAAGGCAGTTTAATATTTTAGGCTTTTGTGGCTTCTACTGGGGTCTTGACCTTGCTGGCAACAATTTGCTCAAAAAGATCCCTTATTTTCAATCCTACGATCGTTTGGAAGAGACCTGTTCCATTGTTACTTCCAGGGAAATCAGCATGCTTTAACATTTGTTGGGTCACTTCTCCATAGAATTTGGTGGAGATGTTGCTCAGGTGGCTTTCAACATAGATCAGCTCATCTAATCTATCAAACTGTCCATCCATCTCTAAAACAGACACCTGGGATTGAAACACAAGAAAGAAAATAAAAACTTTTGAGTAGAATTTGTTTTACTTTTCCTGGGGGTGCTAAGAAAAGAGGAAGTCCAGACTTGTTCAGTGCATTAACTCGAAGCACTTTTCACATGGCTTGTAATGCAGATCAATAGAGATTCATGTTTAGAAGTTTTAAAGCAGATACCTCATGTCCATAGTAAGTATCGGGTTCATAGTAGAACTTGATGCCTGCGACGAAAGCTGTACAAGAGAAAAGCAGCCGATACAAAAATCAGACGGAAGAAAGAAACATCAGCTTGAGTTAGTTAC
>JANZLF010000001.1:16225818-16240649 GCA_026546835.1 Erythroxylum foetidum | reverse complement strand
ACGAACTGAACCCCTTCTTTCATTATCAACTTACCTCTCAGGATCTTCCCCTCATTGTCATCTGGAATGAGCTGGGTTGGCAGAACTTCTATAACAGCATCAGCATATTGCTTTTGCGGATCTGTAACCAGGTCATATATGAAGAAGCATAACTATGTCACACACCATTGCCATAAACAACACAAGAATCCATATGAAGTTAATGAGGAATCTTCATCTGGAAGAAACAATGCTATTAATATCAATCCACTTCAGAGTTTAAGGAGAGGCGATTATTAGAATGATACCAATATAAGCATCAAAATCTGGCTTGCGAGCTTCAATGCTAGCTTTAATGCTTTCAAGACTGTGTCCTCGCTCTGCCATATCTCGCTGCATTTATTCGTTGAGATGGTTAGTTCACAAACACGTAAAGTATATCACCATGAAAGACTTCTATAAAATCTGCGGGAGGGGCAAACCTGAATCTTCCATGCAAACTTAACTTCATTGCTGATGTCCAAGTAAATGCTAAAGTCCAACAGTTTTCTTACACGCTCATCAAACCTACATATTTTGGTCAGTGGAATTAGTGGATTCACAAAACATTACTGTAGAACTGAAGTGGCGATTCATTAATGTAAGTATTTTTCTTAGGGACCAAAAGCCTCAACAGATTCAAACTTGCAACTGAGTTCAAGAGCTTGCTTTAACAATGTCTACTATAAGCGTTTTGCTTGTTTCGTTTCCACTTCACAAACTATCGAGCAGCTCTTCTTACATTTCCTATGACCCATGTACATTCGCGGGTCAACAAGCATATAGTACATGAAACTGTCGGTATCGACTCTTAAGTCAGACTTGAGAATCTCAATGTCTAAAACAGCTTCAGCAAAGAAACAGAAATAAGATTTGATGTTGTAGAGGTAACATCCTTTTATCGGTAGAAACGAAAAGTATCAAGTTCGTGGAATCTTTAGTATAATTCTTTTGCTGAAACAAGAGAAAAAAGTGTTGTTTCTTTAATAGGAAAAGGAAAGTTTAAAACAACAAGACGGAAAGGGAAACATGCATAGATAATTTCAAGGTTTCAAAAGCACGTCTATGGTAGAGACAAGAGAGAGATGAAATGTTGTACTTACATTGGATGCAGACCTTCAATGACAAGGATCTTTGGAGGCTTGATGAGCTCAGGAGGATCCAAAAGACCAGTAACATGATTGTAAATAGGCTTCTCAACAGCAATTCCATCCTTAATAGCCTTAACTTGTTCATACATGAGGTCAAAGTCGTTAGCTCTTGGGTCAAGAGCAGTCACACCCTTTTCCTTCCTCCCAGTCCTATCAAGTGAGTGATAATCATCCAAGCAGATGACAGTGGTTGTGTCACTTATGAGTGTGTTTGAGTCAGGGTTGCCACCTTTTGGTGGCTCTGCCGTGCCGCCAAAAACACTTGTCAACCTCCTCATGAAGGTACTCTTACCACACCCAGAGTCTGCTGCTAGACCAATCACCACGGTATCTCCAGCGCATGTTATGACACTTTTACTACACCTCCTGTTGGTCTTCTTCCCGCCACTGCTAAAGAACACTACATCCCTCTGAGTAAAACCCAAGTGGGTTTTCGATGGTGTTGAGATAGAGCATGCTGAATTGAGGGACTGGGCTGTGTAGACTGTGCAGACAGTAGCAGCCATTCTTTCTCAGAAGCAGAGGGGGATGTTGCTTTGAGAAGAAGAAGAAGAGGAGGCTATCAAAGCACAAAACTTTTTGTTCAATTCGTTTTCGTTTCAGTACAAAATGTTGCGTGGATGGCTTTCCATCGGAGAAAAGGAAAGGAAAGGGTTGAAGAAAAACAGATGGCAGTCTGTAGGGCGAGAAGTGACTCCGCGTTACTTTGTCTTCTGTGTCTTACGCTTCTTGTTTGTGGGTTTCTGTGACTACCCTCGGTTTGGACAAACTTGGAGATAATGTTAATGCAGACATGGACGTGATTGGATGGGTATTAAACCAAGGAATCATGGGTGAAGTTGTCATTTACCCCATCTCTCTTAAGCTAGTGTGAGCCTAGAATAGATATATATATTTTTTTTTGTACAAAGGGAAAATAAAATTACAATGATTACAAAGTTAGCCTAGGGAAACAGATCCCTGACCAATCCTCTATTAGGATATTGTGACACCCGATGAGTGGAACATAAAAAAAAGGACACCAAGGACGGAATGAACAGTATGGGCGGCGAGCCAGTCCGTACATCTGTTGCTCTCTCGGTAAATGTGACGATGAACAACAGACCAGTTCCGATTAAGCAGTTCTCGATTGGGAACGGGAAGAAGCAGAAGAGAGGAGCTGATAGAGCCCCAGTGAATCCACTTCCAAAGCCATCGAGAGACCGGTGTAGATCACCCAGAATTCTGCGAACAACACCGTACACCATCCTATAATTTGAGATAGTTATTTTAATTGATGGAATCAGTATTTTGAAATTCATACCGATCATTAAATCGAAAGTTTTATTAGTTACCAATTTGATCGATTCAATCGGTTCAACCATCGGTCAAACCGGTATGACGTCATAATTATGTAATAATTATATTTAATTATATATAATATTAATAATATTAAAAAATACAAAAATTAAAAATTAAAAATTATTGAACCAATAATCAGACTGATCCGACAAGTCAATTGATCGGTTTTGACTGATTCTTAATAGTTCAATTAAAAACTAATTTTTAAGAGTGAATTAGACCAAATAATCAACAGGTCATTAATCAAACCGATCAATTGGATCCGATTTCCAAAAGAGAGGATGATCTGTTGATGAGTTTCGGATAGGAAGAGGCATGGACATGGGAGACTTGCTTGGTCGTTATTTGTTGCAATTTGGATATTTAGAAGGACACGTGGCATTCAGATAGTGTATAGTTGAGGATGAGGGTTTTGGGGTGCGGAGTGAAAGAAGAAGATATGGGACCTGTTTCAACCTGTGGACTCTGATATCGTACGAGTTTGTGGGCTTCCTTTGCTCCCATCTCTTTTGCCGCGAAAAATTTTGGGGTTCATAAGTTTGCGTAGCAAATTGCCAAACTTTTTTACGATATTTTAAAAATTAAATCCATAAAATAAGATATTTAAAATTTAAAGTTTCAACATAAAAATTATATAAAATTAAAATTTTAAAATAAGATTAAAAATATTCTTATTTATTAAAACTAAAAAATTTTAGTAAAAAATTGTTAAATAAAACATTAATTAATTAATTTTAATTAATAAAAATTTATTAATTTACAAAATTTAACTTATTAATTAATAAATTAATTTATTTTAATAATAAAAATTATTAAAATAAATTAAACCTAAAATTAAAAATTAAATTATATAATTTAAAATTTTTACGATTAAACGAACAGGTGAAGTTATATAAACGTTAATTTTCTTAATTCTATTTCTAATGATAGCTCACCACAAGCATTTCTTTTAACACTTGCTTGAGGGAATTAATTAGATGGTGCTGTCCACTGTCCAGTAATACTAGAAAGGCAAGTTCTCTTCTAGTGCGTTGGTTGTCATCATTATCAACAATAAATTAAAATTTCACTTAATCATAGGGTCTCAAGTGGGCTGCTATTACGCAACCTTTTTTTATGGATTTGAGGAAACCCGTAGACGGACCAAACGAGTACATCTTTTTGAAGATTTAACTGGAGCACCACCTCACAGATGGGTCAAACGGACACACCTCATTATTGAGGGCCTAATTAGTTCTCTATCTACAGGTAAAATTCCGACTACCCCAGGCTCTTACAAGAAAGGCTAGCATGGAATCGAACCTGGGACCTAACCAAAATCAAGCTCCGCTCTCAACCATCGAGCCACAACCTTTGAGGGCCTTATTCTTACGTAATAAAGATAAACTCGTATGTAACGTGGTCTTGTATTGCGATAGTATTAGGATAAAAGTATATGCTTATTCTAATTCTGTAATGTAAAAATTTCAAGACAATAAACTAATCTTAAGATAAAATCACGGAAGTGTTTCTTAACAGTTTTAACCACTTGATGAGCCTTGCTGTTGAACCAATCTTCAGATCCAACTATCCAGAGAGAATTAATATATACATGTATAAATGTATGTGTATTTGCTGTTAGTTCAAGCTCAGAACATTATTTGGGTAGAAAAAGCCAAAGTAGTATCGTCAGTACATGAACTAATTTTATCACCATAAACGAAAAAGAGAAAAAGCATATATGGAAGGAAGATACGTGAAGATTATACTAAAACGCCAAACAAAGTAGTAGCAAGGCCAAGGCAAAATCTGATGCAGGTTTACCCCAACTCCCCTCGAGGATCTCATTTATGCCCTCTGAAGTACATATAAATTTTCTGCACAACCCAAAGAAACCAAGCAAGTCAGAGATCTGCAATAATTAGAAACATGTGCAATCAACTAGCAAATTCGACAGCAGAATTTTGACGATAGATACCATATAAAATGTTTTACATCTAAAAATAGTCTACATCAAAGTTAAAAACTCTTTCATTCTGTGAAAAAGTTCCTCCTACTATTTCCTTTCTGTTCCAATTCAAGTATCTAACATCTTGGGCCACCTTAGCCTTAGATAGTAATGATTGCCAACGTTCACACCCTATGCCTATACGTGGCAATGAACCCAGTAAGACCCGAAACCTGAATGTCAATTTGTTAAAACTTAATAAAACAACTTTGTTTGGGCCACATGATTCTTCAGCCATTAAACAAGACGAAGTCTTTTTGGTTCAAACTGGTTCAAATGGGGCCGGGCTGACTCTCCCGAATCCAGGCTCAGCCTGAAATCCGATCAACTTGGACTTTATTGATTTTGGGTATTCACACGAATGATAATAGCATAACAATAAAAAAAATTAAGAAGTATTAGCAGTCACCTGAAGAACCCACAAGCTAAGAAGCGACTCCAAACAAAAAAAGCCAAAACCTAAAAAGTAGAAAATCTGCAAGAAAAACGAGCCTTAGTTGGACATGAAAATCAATCACATTGACTAGAAGAAAATCATGTGATATCATTAGATTCACGGCATACAAAGTAGTATCAATTGGTATCTGTATTCTTAATCATTTATCCAGTGATGTTCTCTTGTCATGACAAACGAGTATTAGTTAGACATGAAAATATCACATTGAGCACAATAAAATGATGTGACGTTAGATTCACTGTGTATAAATTATCGTAACTTAGTATTTTTGTTCTTGATTACTTATTCAGTGGCATGTTCTATACTTCAGTAGAAGATCAGTTATATTTTCATGTTCCATTCTCTACATTTTGATTTACCTAAATCAGCCAACGAAAGCAATACTAGATCTTAGCTCATTCTTGGATCCTAAAAAAATTATTCTTTCAGTACATGTCCATAAACACAGAAAACCACATTAACTTGTCTCCACAATTGTTATTAAGTGAACTAAGAATCCACCATTTTGCATGAGTAGGAAATATACAAGTACTACGTCTGCAATTAGTCACCTAAGTGCGAAGAAAAATACTTAGTCCGACATTTGATGAACAAGAAAAGATCTTTATGCCAATGGTGTCAAAGAAAACATTTAAAAGGAATATCTACTAAGGAAAATAATGCACTAAATTTCTTCAGGGAGTGGATGCACTTCTGTAGAAGCACTTACAATGATATGTAAACTAAACAAACCTCGATTCAGAAGTAGCAATTGTAATTTGAGATTATTATAAAGAACTCTTAGATGCAAACAACAGATATATCTAGAAAACATTACCAAATGAACTAATAGGCATTATTTGCTAACTGTTGTCAGGTAGTTTCCTTAAAGTTGTTAAGAAAAAAAGCAAATCTTTGGGGGAAATGACAACACTACAGAACTTACCCCAACCAACACGCTATCGGAAATGACATCAACTGCAGGAAGAATGCCCCTGCAGCCAAAAATATGGGAAATTAGAGCTGAAACATGCCACCAGATTTTACTTTACGTGAGAAACACAATAATCAATCAATTCGCCATAATGTCCTCAGCGGTATCAAATTGAAATTGAGACTCCATGCACTTACGCTAAGGACTTCCCGTGGAAAACGACAGGTGGAGCAATTGCAGCAAATACAGAGAATGCAATATGAAGCTGCATTTGAGCATTTTATCAATAATTTCCAGAAAATAATCGACAAGAAGAAGCAAATGAACCATCCATTGACAGAAGATGGACAAACTCACCATGTAGAACAAGAAAAACCAGCCAAATTTTAATGCACTATCCGTCCTGCAAGTTCAAACAAGAATTCATTGTACAACTTTAAAGCAGATGTCTGAAGCTAAGCCAAGCACATTGACTTTACTCGCATTACTTTAATCAAGATGAAAAAAGCACTTGGACAAGATAAAACCAGCTTAACAAATGCTGTGTCATAAAATTGCAAGAAACAGGGTCATGATACTTGCCTCATTGCTCGATATAGGGGCCTATACCATAGCACATATGAAAGAGGGCATCCAAGCAGAGCATATATTGTTGATAGGAGAAATATCTTGGGTCCTACATGTACTCAGCTTTTTCAGATAATGATAAACCTTTGGCCTTGAACATAAAACTTATGACCAATACACTATTAAAATTGGAAATAGAATACCCACCTCCACCTTTAATCCAGCAGACCATTACAGCAAGTACATTATATGAAAGACAGAACACTATACCTGCAAGTGTCACAGAAAGAAGATCAGTCGTTTGCCACCAAGTATTAGCATTTAAGTTAATAAGAACTGTATCAATGTTAATAACCTTTTCTGTCAGACACAGTACTTACAACACAAACGTAGATCGATGCCTTAAATACTAATTAGAGAATTTTCTTTTTTCTCTTTTAAAAAAATTTACATTAGAAGAAAGTAGAAAAAAATTCCGACTGCACATCCCAACTCAGAAGTCAGCGACAAGAGCTTTGAGGACTTCTATATCCATAGTTGGCCCTCTCATTATTAGACCTGCAAAGTTGCAGCAGTCGTTTTCTCTGCCAAATATTCAGTATCATCTGAGACTCCTTTGGCATTTACAGATACCAGAGAGCATAATAATTTCCAATTAATTAAAATGCAAAAGAAAGAAAAACGCCATGCAGATTAGATTGAAAGAAGAACAGGAAGAACTCCAGTACCTAGCCAACTGGAAAAAGCCAAATATTGTAGCTTCTGGGCATGAATAGGTATTTCATTTGCTATATCATGATGGATTAAAGGAAAGAAAGGAGGCCAATTTCTATCATCTACAGGGACACCAGCTGATAGTGAAATTGGAAGTAAAACAGTTAGTTACAGACTCAGAATGTAAACCACTTATAAACAAGTCTAAAATACAAAATGCAGTGGGTTGCCATCTCGATTCTAACCTTTAGAAACAGCATCTTCTCTCCTTTTGATTTCCTATACATAACAAAGCCAATAGTTATTATTCCCGATACATGTATCACAAGCCACCATCAAATAATTATTCAAATGTTGTCGTAGAAACATATCCAAAATTTATGCTCCACAGAAGGCAAAGAGATCCTATTTTCAAAAACCACAATCCAATAACGAAATGCATTTAAATCATACAAGTCCAGACTAACCTGTTCCTTTCTTTTAAGCTCTGCTTCCCACTTAGCAAGCTCTCTCTCCTTTTTCTTCGAATCCTGCATGATGCATCAGGTAAAATATATCCTAAGCTGATCTACACAAGGAAAAACAAATAGACTTTTTAAACATCATTACATTCATCGTATCAAGTGGAATATCCACAGTTGCATCATTGTGTCCAAACCCAAAAGGCTGGGATCCCAGGGGAGGCATGCGTGCCCTTGATCCAGGAGCTGAAGAGCCATTCTGTCATGAGTACAACTAAGTCATCACACCAACTGCAGCTAAATCACTTTGTTTTTTTTTGTTCGTTATAAAGCAGCAGGGGCTTCAATTAAGATTTGAAGTTGTTACAAACAATTTCAAAAGGAGAACTCCTTAAGAAGGGTTCTAACTCTTGCAGGCACATAAAGAGCGCAAATCAAAGGCAAATTAAGATACAACTGGGATTTGAATTAATAAGAAAAAAGTAAAGAGATAAACAAGCCTAAGTGGTAAAAACAAGAATATAAGCCCATGTGAAATTATTTTTGCGTTTAGGTTTCTAACTAAGTGTTGTAACTCCTATTTATATACAACTGAAGATACTGTTATTTAACATAGCAACTCAATTAGTAGTTTTTTGAGAAAGATAGCTTAACGATAGTGGTGTCCTACTTGTTAAGCAGTGTCCCACTCTTCACCATGTCCATGTTGGTTTCTGGGTATCTAGTTACACGCCACATTCTCAATTCCAAGTTTTCCTCTTTTCCAAGTTTTTTCCTCTACACCCTTTTGTGCTTGCTTTCTTGAGTTCAAATGTTCTGCTTTCTCTCCTGCACACACACGTTTCACAACTGCTGCCCAAGTTACTTCTGGTGAACACTTTTTGACAGCCTGGGATTTTATTTCGCATGTACATTCCATAACCAGCACTAGTCTCAGATAAACTCTCCGTCTGGAGCCAAATCCAACTTGATGCCAATATCCTTGTGCGTGTTCATCCTTGCTTTATCAGACATTGTATGCTAATACCAGATACCTCCAAAAAAGTCTTGTCCAATTACTTTGGCTATCACAGCATGAGGACCCTTATCAGCTTCCTGGAGTCTACGCCAGCCCTTTTAAGTCCTTTCCTCCTCAACTACTCCTTGTGCGTGGCCAAACTACATCCTGTGCCTTGAAGTGCATGTGCCAAGTGCTGGCGCCAAATTTCAAGTTTTGTGAAAGACTCGGGCATCACTTCTGTAAATTTGTAAGGTACATATTCTTCCCTAAAAGTTTCTTTGTGCACGACTTTTAACAGCCTTGTGCACCTGGTAAGAGTTCGAAATGCATGAACAAGTTGACTCATCAAGCATGCACACCGACTTAACAGCTCCTTGTGTGCCAAGCACATACCAATCAAGTGCCAAAGTGCTAAGTTACGTCCTCTTTTTCGTTAATTCCCCATTTAATTTTCAAATGACCAAAATTAAACAAGATTGAGTGCAAACAGAAATAATCTGCAATAAGAAAACAGCAAAATACTAGTGTCTGGCTTCTTAAAGCAAGAATTTCCTCTGGGAACACGTATTGTAAGAAGTTTACAGAAACAACGAATCAGGACGTTAACACACTCGTCTGGTATTCAAGATTGGAGTTCTTCCGGTTAGGTGTACAAAGCAGCCATAACAGTTAAAATTGTTCGAATTCAGGTCCAGAGACGTAGAATTACTCTTGCTTCACTAATAGAAACCAAAGTCTTCAATAACTCAACATCATTACGAATACGAGGACTACGTTATCCATTGGATATTTGAATTACTTAACTCAATAAAACTTAGTTTATCTTTTTAAATTCCTTTTTAAAGCAAAATCACGCAACCTATAATTCTCAATTAGAATAGATTATTTAGTTTACCAATTAACAAACACGAAAATCCAAAAACAGCAATGTACAGATCCAGACAAAGTACCTATCCTACTCCCTCCGCTAAGGAACATGACAACCGCTAAACTTGAATCCAGTATCTAAAAATAGAAAGATCTGAGGGAATACCGAGAAAGGATTAACTTCATCTTCATCGAAGGGGTTAGGATCGTTGTGGTAGCGACTCATTTTCTGCTTCCTTTCTTCAGATCTCCGAAATGTGGGCTCAAGAATCGCGCAATTTAGAGAGAGAGAAAAAGTTGGCTAAAGAAAAAGTTGGCGCGTATGTTCGGCTGGGTTGCGCTTTTCAAGTGCATTTTACTAGTTAATTTATTAAATTCTTAAACTAATCGCCCTAGTAGTTGTACTTGTACCGCAGGCTAAGCAAGCTTGATGGGATGGGATACCACCTTACCTGACACATTCCTGTAATTCTCAAGATTCAGACATTTGGATGTATTAGTAATGTTTTCGAAATGGATCTAAGGTTAAATTAATAAGATAATAAATTTTAATTTTAATTGAATAATTTAAAAATAATTAAAATTATTCTTATTTATTAAAAAATTTAAAATTTAATAAAAATAAACCATTAAATAAAAATTAATTAGTTTATTTTAATTTGTAAAAATTAAATTTGTTGATTAATTACTGAAATGATCCATTTTTAATAATAAAAATTTTTAAAAAAATCAAAACAAAAAATTAAAAATTAAATAAAAATAGCTAATTCAAATGTTAAAAAAAAGCTAATTCAAAATTTTAAGTATAAAATTAGTTAAATCAGCTTGATTTTTAAAACACTGCATATTCTAATTGAAAAAACGATAATCGTCATTGTTTTGATATTATCACTTCTAACATTTTTATGTTATTTTTTTGATCCATTGATATTTAAACTACTACAAGATCAACATGTAGCCTAACTTCAAAATTACAAGACACTGTATAATTACACAACATTCAAATTAAAAGATTAACCTAGCTAGTATTATTATAATTTTGTTTCTATTTTATTTTTTAACATCTTAACCAATATTATTCGATTAAATCACTGATTATATTTAATAATTTATAAATTACGTATTGATAATAAATAATTTAATAAATTAATAAATTGGAATTCAGCAACTCGCTTGGTAATATAATTTTGTTATGTCATAGTTTGTTTTTTGTATTTATGATGTTTGCATAAGTATTAAGTATTGGGTGTTAATACCTAGTCATTCCGTACGGTACTGGTTGGATTGGCATTATTAAAATAAATGTTTAGATGAATTGTTTTACGATACGCTTTGGACGAGATGTGATCCTCCCCCTTTCTTTGTCCCCAGCTTATCCTGTTAAATCAAAGTTATTTAGTTGCTTATTTACGTGAGACTTGCATAAATAAATAATTTAAATTTAATAGAATAGAATAAGGACAAAAGAAGAAAAGGGCAAATGGCACGCTTTGGATCATGAAGTATGGAGTCTCAATTAATTAAACCTGTAGGAAACTTTTTAACGTTGCGTATGGTTGTTGTCTTCTATATACAGAGACGGAACAGAAAAAAAAATTGAAGACGGAACATAACAAAAATTTGAGACAATGAGGTGTTTGTTTCTGATGGACAGAACAGAAAAAATTGTCTCCGTCTCGATGACACAAATATATTTAATTGCAGTGGACAAAACATAAAAATTGTATCAATGACGAAAATACCTTTACTTCTTAATATGATCAGAAATATGTAATTCATTGATAATTTTATAACGAATGATTTGTATTAGTAAAAAAGTTAACAAATAATAATAATAATAACAAAATTAATAATAATAATGATAATAATAAGATAATTAATTTCATGTAATAAAAATAATAAAAAAGGAAATAAAAATGAAATAAATAATAATAATAATAAGTACAAAATGTATAATAATAATAAATACAAAATTTATAATAATAATAAATACAAAATTTATAATAATAATGATAATAATAAGATAATTAATTTCGTATAATAAAAATAATAATAAAAAACAAAAATGAAATAAATAGTAATAATAAGTACAAAATATATAATAATAATAATAATAATAATAATACATATAATAATAATAATAATAAATTAATAATAATAATAATAATAATACAAAATTTATAATAACAGTAATAATAATATTAATAATAACAATAATAAATACAAAATTAATAATAATAATAATAATAACAACAACAAAATTAATAATAATAAATAAATAAATAAATAAATAAACTATAATCATCATCATCATCATCATCATCATCATCATCATCATCATCATCATCATCATCAATACAAAATTAATAATAATCATCATCATCATTATAATAATAATAATTAATTAAAATATTAGATACTATTTAATTTGTTATTTATTTTCAATTTTTAAAATATTAGATACTATTTAATTTGTTATTCCAACTAAATAATAATAAAGAATAATAATAAATGCTAATTTTCAAAAAACACGATATTAAAAAAAATATCAAAACCATAGAGATTCTATTAACTATTTTTCCTCTTAGTTTTGTCGCTGGCTTTAATTAGGTGTTGGACAAGAGTCTGGGGATGGGGACAAAAGTTTTTGTCCTTCGATTTTCAGAGGAACAAAAATTTTATCCCTATCATCAGGAGATGGAGGACAAGAGTTTGGAGATAACAATCAAACATGAGAGAGGGACAGGATTTTTTTATTTTGTCTTCTGTCCCCACTAACGAGGACAACAACCATACATAGAGTCATGGTGTGTTTATTTGGAGTATGAAAAAAAAGTATAGGTATAGAAGAAAAACTGATGTTTAGTATGAATTTATTATTAAAGAGCTAAAAATTTCATTTCCTGATTTTAGGGTATGTTCGGATGTGGGTGGAGGAATTGAAGGGAATGAAATGGAATGGCCCAAATGACTCAGACCATTGTTTAGGAGTTTATTTTAAAATAGGATGGAATGGCAATTGATGGCTTTGGAAGCCATCCTTTGCCATGGAATGGCATGGCTTGCTTCTAAACCATAATTTATTAACAAAAATACCCTCAAAAAATTAATAAAATTACAACCCCAGTCTAGCAAATACCTACGCGGCTACATGTTACTACGTCCATTGTGTTTCTCCTTCAATTGGCTTCTTCCATTGACAAATGTAATTGATTTAATGCGTTGGAATTGTGAAAAAAAACAATTGGGCTTGTTTCTATGAAGTAGTAAATATTTGTTTAGAGAATATTATATTTGTTCGTAAGATGTGTCCCTCGGAATATAACATTGCTTATATAGGAAAATGAGAAAATTATATTCTGGGCATCCTACAATTTGAAATGCTTTGGGGTTACTAAAATAGTTTCATGGCAACTATGCATATTTTATTACAAGGATAATTTTGGAAAAATATTACAAGTCATTTCATTCCATTAATTTTTAGTATCACTTCCAAACAATGGTCAAAGGAGTCCCTCTCTTATTTTATTTAAACTTCCAAACAATGGAGTAGCCCATTTCATTCCATTCCATTTCACTCCATTCCGTTTCGTTCCATTAATCGTCATTCCATTACATCCTAAACTCCCAAACATTTCCTTAGATAATCTTCCATTTTCTCGTAATCCAAAGGAATGGGAGTGATTGTTATAATTTTTGGCGAGAATTTTTCCCACGACTGTCTCCGGTGCTTCACTCTCTACTAATAACATATTGTTTTTTCTTAATTTTTTCTCTTACCCACCTTTCTCTTACATGATACCTAGAACTGCATACAACCGAAACCAAAAATTAGCACCGATAATTTTCTTCCTTCCTTTCTTCCTTTCTTCCTTTCTTTCTTCTTCAATTTTTTTTTTGTCCATTGAACTCATGCTTTCACGATTGTCTCTCAGAGGCATTTGTGGTTTTTTGTCAAACTCTTACAACTCTCTCTCATCAATTGCTTCCCTTCCTCCGCCAAAACCCCAATTGAAAAAACAACACAGGCAATGCTACCCTACACTTCTTTTCTTCGTCTAAAGTAGTGGACTCTCACCTAACAACTAATCTCTCTACCTCTCTTCCAAGACCCAGATCCTTATTTTTGTTGGGTTGGCCTGGATTCTATCCATCATAGCAAACTGTAGCCTTCACCAAGCAAACTTTGGTGCTTTCTTACTGTACGTTCTAATGATTTTCTTAACGTTTTCTCTTTTTGAATTGGAGAGATGTTGTGTGGATTCAAGAGGAATGTATTCATTAGATTAAATGTTGTGTGGTTTGACTTTGATGTCTAGTTCAATCATATTCATTACCCATATTCAACCTAAGAACATCACTTGATTTTTAAATTCGAGAATGAAACTAACTAACACTAAGGACTTGTTACTTTTGTTCGTGATTTACTCTTCTGAAATAAGTATCCCGATTCTTTTTTCTTATTAGTACACTTTAAAGCATAGAGGTGAGGCTCCACAAGGATTTGAACCCTGATGGAGGATGAGGCTTCTAGTATAATCTTCCATTAAGCCACTATATCCATGGGCAACACTATAGATTCTAGTAAAGTATTGCATACCTTGGATATACTGTTCTTGTTTTTGTGATAAGACTGAATCTTATAGTCACCACATTTTACTAGTATTGACTACAGAAATTTAGTATTCAAAGTCGGTATTGATATCAGATGATCATAATTGCTACATCATATTTTGCTTCCAATGATTACGCACCTATTAGCATAATCTGTTATTGTGGAATCTTGATTCCAAAAAAAGATGTAAATTAATCATTATTATCAACATTGCCATCTCATTGTAACTATTATGTTTCACCTTATCCCTAAAGTGTCAGTTATATCCTCAAATTAATGAGAATCACATCCATCTTTAACACTTAATTGTTATTTATATCCCATAGTTTCTTTTTTTGTCTATGCTCAACATATGCCTTGCTTATATTAACATGGTCCTTTTGAAAACTTAACCTATTTCTGAATTTCAGAGTTGAGAACAACTAGTCATCAATATAGAAGCAATAGCTTGCTATCTTAGGGGGCGTTTGGTTTGAGCACGGGGTTGGGGTTGGGTATGGGTATAATAGTAGAAGGGAATGGGAATGGGTATGAAAAATTAAAAATGACGTTTGGTTTGTAACTTGGGTTTCTGGAATAATACCAATAATGTTGTTTGGTTTGTTGCATTAATGGGAATGAAAGATGATATAATACCATTTTTTCATATCATATTTAAAATGAAATATAAAGCATAAAACATCAAAATAAACTTTAAAACATAAAGCAAGATTTCTTATAGTACCTAAAACATAAAGCAT
>JANZLF010000001.1:16208109-16219319 GCA_026546835.1 Erythroxylum foetidum | reverse complement strand
CGATCTAATATGATCAAATTTTTTAAACTAATCAGTTTTTATAACTTAATTAATTTTTATTTTATAATATATTTTTAATTAAATTTTAAAATTTTTAATAAATAAGAATAATTTTTAATTATTTTAATTTTATTGAATATTTAACCGATTTTAGTCGATCTAATATTACTAAGATTTTGAAAACATTGATAAATATAGCTCGTATTCTAAATTTTTGAAACCAAGGCTATAAGGGGATTATAATTAGGGTTAATACCAATTTAACATTTTCCTTCTAGACCGTCATCTTGTTTACAATTAGTAGTAATAGTAATTCTAATATTCTTTTCTTCGAGCCCAAGACAAAACGGTGGTGAGTTGTTCAGATTTAATTTAACTTCTCAATAACCTCAAAACGCGCACGAAACCTCTCTCCTCCGCAACATGGCCGCTCTTCAGTACCTGGAGTCCCTGCGAAATGCCAATCCGGAGCTGGCTGATTGGTACAACACCCTCGCAGATCTCTACCAGAAGAAGCTCTGGCACCAGCTCACTCTCAAGCTTGAACAGTTCGTTGCTCTCGCCGTCTGTCAGGTCCAAATCTCTCCCTGCCTCTTTTATTTCTTCTCGATTTAGGTTTGATAGATCTCCTACAGAGGTCGCTTATGTAATTGCTGTTTTTTTTTGTGATTTCGAGTTTTGAGCTTCTGGAGTTTCGGAATTCGGTGTCTTTGTTCAAGAATTAGGGTTTATGTTGGACAGTTAGGGTTTTGATAGTTTTGGTGAAATTGGAGACTTTTTATGAAGATTAATGGTATTTTGTTATTGGTCGAAAGGATTGAGAATAGATGGCTTTGGATAAGCTTGATAAGTAGTCATTTATGTCTTGAAGCGAATCAGTTTATGGTAATTTACAGCTGTTCTAAGAAAGAGGTATATTAACTTGGTGGTTGCAGCACTGGAAATTAGATTTACGAGCTTGGCTAATAGCTCTGCCTCTGCTTCTTCTTCTTTCTTTTCTTTTCTTTTTGTTGGGTAATATGAGTGTTAGAGCATGTTATTCACTGCTCAGAATTAAAGATTGAATGACAAGATCTAAAGGGTGAACTTGTCAAACACGTAAACCGGAAAGAACAAGAGAAAGGGAAGGTGTTGATTTAACATACTTCTATGATCATGTCTTTACTCTTTTTCTCTGATTCACATTACTCCTTGTATCAATCTCCTTATTTTTTTTATATTTCTGGATGTGGAAGCATTGAAGATTGTTTTTTCATGCTTAGTTCTCAATACGGTAAGCTCTAGGAAGTACATATTGCGATTTTCATTACAGTTTCTGTCACTTCTCCAATCTAGTTACATTAATACTTGAAATTTGACTTTTCACCTTTATTTTATGCAGGCTGGTGATGCTCTGATACAGTTATATCACAATTTTATCACCGACTTTGAGACCAAGATCAACCTTCTCAAGCTTGCACACTTTGCTGTGATAGTTTCTAGGCAGTATGCAGAGAAAGAAGCGGCAATCAGCTATCTGGAAGGGGTCATTGAAAAACTTCAAGCAACAAGACAGCAACGGATTGAGGAGCCGATTCTTTATATTAAGATGCAAATAGCTTTGTTCAAGCTTGAGCAAGGGGACCAAAAAGAGTGCAAGAAACTTCTAGAAGATGGAAAGAGTTCTCTGGACAGTATGACTGACATAGATCCATCTGTTTATGCAAGTTATTATTGGGTTTCTTCTCAGTACCATAAGTATCGTCAGGAGTTTGCTGAGTTCTACAAAAGTGCTCTTCTATATCTTGCATACACATCAGTGGAGTCCCTTTCAGATTCATTTAAGCTGGTATGTACTAGTCTAATTCTATTTGTGGTATCATTCATGATGAATGGTTTGTCAGGTTACATGTAGGAATATCAATGTCTGATACTATTTTTATATTATAATCACTCCTGGACTTCTTTTTCCCCATAATTGGAGCATCTTATTGCCTGCAAAAGTAAAATATTGAATTATTTTACAGAGGCATGTCTTTTTTCATGTGCAACCAAATTATTAATGGAATATAGTTTAAGCCTGAAGGAGCACAAGTGTTTGCACTTTTGTTTGCATGTTGTAGTGCTATTGTTTTGAGATACATCTAGTACAGGATTTTGCTGCTGAATCTATCGGAATATTAAGATGACAAGGTCAAACCTTACATAGAAAGAATTTATGTCTCACCAAATAGCTAGATTTGGAGGTTTAATATTTCTTTGTTACGTTAGAGTGCCTGTTGGTAATCTCCTGTTTCCAGAGTTTAAATGTTGTTTGTGAATATAAAGAAATTACTATGATCATATGCATTTATTTCCCTGCATGCATTCGTGCTCGATGTTTGAATTATTGATATTATGTAATTACTTGAATTTGGCATATCCTTTCAATTGTATATTTCAGGATTTGGCATTTGACCTCTCTCTTTCTGCACTTTTGGGGGAGAATATCTACAACTTTGGTGAACTGCTTGCTCATCCAATTGTAAGAACACCTCCTTTCTTAATTCTTTGCTCTCCCACAAGTTTTGTTGAGTACATCTGAACTGCATATATCCATGATAATTGAATGTAAGAGCTATCACATTTGTCTCTGTTAACCATTTGTTCATGAAAATTCTTTTCCTTTTTTAACTTCAATGCCTACATATCAGATTTAGCATTTGTGTAAACTAGATCTATGCAATTCTAGTGGCTTTCCTGCTATGAGGTGCCTTCTATTCATGTGTCTGGGATTGGATGTTTAGGAAGTCATTACAAAGTGGAATGCAGTTTTGAAAGATACAAGATATGGGTAATGCTATGGGTTGTATCTGGATGGGATGGCAATGACTGAAAGATGTCTCGTCTGGAAAAATAGTTTGATTTTACATGTAACGGACAGTATAAAAGACTTTTATTTTATAACTACAGAAGTGCTGATTGTTGAGCAAGCGGATAAAATGATGCATATTATTTTCCTTTCCTTGCATTAATTCTGTATCACTTGAATTCTTTTGTTCAAGATCACTTTATGAGGGTGGATTAAATTTGGGTCCTGATATTTCATTTATGATTGTTTTCAAATGACTTATTCTGGAGTTGTTTTAAGATCTTCATTACTTTTGTCAAAAATTGACCTTGAAATATCATTCACAGATAAAGAGTCTTCTGGGGACTCAGGTTGAGTGGCTCTACTATATTCTTCAGGCATTTAATGCTGGTGATTTAGTTCGCTATCAAGAATTATGCCGTGTACACAACAATGCCCTGAGGGCTCAACCAGCATTAGTTGAGAATGAGCAGAAGCTATTAGAGAAGATCAACATCCTCTGCCTGATGGAAATTATCTTCAGGTATAAATGATGTTCTGATACACTTCTACATGTGATATATATGGGCAGTGTCAAAGTTGTTTACATACTTCATTTGTTCTTGGGCCTGCAGCCGTCCTTCAGAAGATCGAACTATTCCACTAAATGTTATTGCTGAGCGGACAAAACTTTCCATTGAGGATGTGGAACATCTGCTTATGAAGAGTCTCTCTGTAAGTACTTAACCTAATTCTGATGGTAAAGGTAAAATCCGCCTACTATATAAGAGATGAAACTGATACCTGAAGATGAGAGACATTATGGTGTTACCCGGTTGTTATTTTTTTATTTTTTTTCTTACTTCTGTATTAGGACAATATTAACAAGAAAAATAATAGTAATAAAAAAAACAGTTCAACTTTGCTGGATTCACCTATAGTTTCTCATTGCTGTAGTGGTTCAAGCTGCATTTTTTTGGGGAAAATCCTACTGTTATTGTGGAGGCTGAGTTTTCCCTTTGACTTGACTTGACAGCTGCCCAGGTTGATGGGTTGCGTGTATTCTCATGGATTTACCTGGATGGTGAATACATTATATACCCACTTTAAGCCTCGGTTCTGGTTATGGCACAATCTAGGAATATAAAAGCAAAATAGCACGTCTGTGATTTGTTTTAGGCTGGTGGCATTCTTTTTTCCTACCTAATTTGCATCCCTGAGATGATGCTGTCTTACCAGTGTGAACTCTTTATGTTTTACTGCAGGTCCATCTTATAGAGGGTATAATTGATCAAGTTGAGGGAACAGTATATGTGTCCTGGGTGCAGCCAAGAGTTCTGGGAATCCCTCAAATCAAATCTTTGCGTGATCGACTGGACGGTTGGCTGGATAAAGTACACACTGCCTTGATATCTATTGAAGCTGAGACTCCTGATCTTGTTGCAGCTTGATTTTCTCTCTCCTCTCCCCTCTTCCCATCTGATCTGATCTGCCCAGTTGTAACAATTTCTTTACCCAAAGTCGAGACTTTTCAGATGCTGCAAAAAGGAGAATCAAGCATAGATAATTTGGGTGGGTGTTAGGGCCAACTTGGTGCGCTTCTTTTTTTATTGCGGGATCATTTTGAATGAAACGATTTTCTAAAAGGAGCACCTAGTTTACCGTTCAATTTCTGAATTGTACTTGGAGCACCGGTCCGTCATTAGGGTGTGTGTTATTTTATTGCCATTGGGATTTTTCTCGGGTAACAGGGAATGTGTTCCACTTACGTGGGTGGAACTGCCTTTTGTTTCTCACAATCGCCTGCTTAGCCTTTAGGACAGTATGACTTGATTGTCTGCTAAAACATTGGTTTCTTATACACTTTCTGTTCTGAATCAAATGTCCAAGTTACTGGATTATTTAACATTTCTATGTTTTTAGTGTTCTAAATGGAGCAACTAATTTATCAGTAAGGTCCTGATTGCGATATGTTGACCCCTTTTGTTTGAAGATGCATCGCGATGTATGTAGATTTCGCATGACGAAAAATAGACCTGAGAAATTTCTTGTTCCCAGAGATGTGTGACGTTGTATAATTTACACGGAGCATATGAACCATAACAGCATTTGTACCTCTACAGCCATAAATCTCAGAACAATTTTACATACCATCACAATTAACTTTACATGGGGCAGGGGATTCATCAATATTGCACTAAAATTGATAATAGTGAAAAATGAAAGGAAAAAGGATTATATAAAGCAAGCTTAGAGAAGGGGTGATCATTCGTCCTCTCTTTTTTTCTTTTTTTCCGGATGTGTACATTTTTGACTCCCCTAATATAAGATGGAAGTGAATCTGTAACATCCTATCACCGATGGGCAGAATAAAGGGGCGCTACAGAATCACTCTTGCCTCACAAATGGAAGGGAGCTGACATCGGTTGTACTGTAAAACGAGTCCTCAAACCCACCATAATAAGTATCTTCTTTCTCCTCATCCCATTTGACAACCTCTCTTATGTACTTGAATGCTTCATGGATGGTCACTCGGTCCCTGGCCCTTGCTTGCCATACAAAAAGTTTGCGACCTGTAAGGGAAGCATAGAGATCTTTGAACTTCTTTGCGACATAGAAGTAAGCCTGGTGTGCAAGCGATTGACTGTTGTGAGGACGCAGAGGACTGAACTCACTGAACCATTCACAGGTACTAAGAGGTACCTTACTGATCTTCTCTTCAAAGAGATCATACTTGTTAAGTATCAAGACAAAAGGCGTATCTTTAAAGCAAGGGTGTCTAATCATTGCACCGAACAGATCCTTGGATTGCATCATCTTGTTTTCCAGTAATGAACCACTGCCACTATTCTCAGGTGAAAGCCACACTCGATCATAGTCACTAAGTGCTACACAGAATACTACAACTCTCACGTCTTCAAACATTTCCACCCATTTACACCCATCATTCATACCCTTGGCATTTACTCTGATAAGTTGGTACCTGATGACCAAACAAAAGTCAAACTGATTTCAATTCATGATTTCAAGGGATTTATAGCAAATAACTCAACGAAGGACCAGTCAAACTCGTGTCGCTTTTTATATCACAAAGGACTAATCAAGCTCTGAAAAAAGAGATGACAAGCTTGTTTGTTTATAGACATCGGACAACAATTCTGTAAAATTACCTGGTTACAGGGGGTGGTGGGGCTTCAACATTATCTATGTAAGTCTCAGACATTGGACTGCGATCATCAAGTGAGAATTCTATGAAAGCCAAACCATTTCCTTGGGTTACACCTTCTGCATAAAGAATATCACGCTCTGAAGGTTCATACTCATTGCTTGAGATCTCTACAGCCTGAAAACATACCATCTTAATTAGTCATTCAACATCAAAAGTGCTCATAAGCTTATCAACCCAGACACGAAAGCAAATCCAATGTGGGACAATATAATTATTTGTTGATAAGAAAGTGGTAATTATGAGAAATTACAACAATAAACAAACTTAAGGAAGCAAGTGTCAAGTTTCTATGAGTAACTAGGAAGGTGATGAAATACCCGGCTTAAGAAATACTCTGCAACATCAGGAAGGAAATGAAGCTCATCTTTCCTTTTATAAGTTTCCTGTATGGCAGGATCTTTCCACACCTCCTCAACTAATGGAGCATATTCGCGCGTTGCTGCAGGGAAAAATGCATCCAAATCTCCCGTGGCTATAATGTCCAGCAGCCAGTCTGAGAAATGCTTCAACCTTGGGTTGATGGAGTAGACACATAGATTAGTTTCAACAGAATCAATCTCGCCACCTGAAGCAAAGTTGGAATCAAAACTGTGACTTGGGGACCCAATATGTTACCAAGTCTACACTATTCCATAACATACTACAGACTTTAAACTTGATAAACAAGATGTGGCCTAGATGCCCCTCAATGAAGCACTTCAGAACAAAAATCATACCAAACTGGCAACAACAAATAATAGGAGACTACAAAAGAACTATGTCAAATAACCCTATTTAAATATGTATTACT
Organism: Erythroxylum foetidum; assembly: GCA_026546835.1. Classification (NCBI taxonomy): domain Eukaryota; kingdom Viridiplantae; phylum Streptophyta; class Magnoliopsida; order Malpighiales; family Erythroxylaceae; genus Erythroxylum; species Erythroxylum foetidum. The sequence continues at coordinate 16,212,491 of JANZLF010000001.1, read as the reverse complement.
ATTATTACCTGCTTCAGAGTTGTGATCTTGAGAATCCAGTTCTTTGATTCTAGACATCGCCTCCTCCTCAAAACGTTCCCTTCCATCCAGCAATATACTGAGATATCTATACATGTTGCTCTGAATCATCAACTTAATATCCTGCAGTTCTTCTACCGTAAAATTGTTCCCATACAGAAATTTGGACTGTTGAGTCAAGTACAACAACTTTTAAATGAGATGGAATCTGTGGTTTTGAACATAAAAACTAATAATTCTTGAGAAAATGACAGCAAATTTCCCACTACAGGAAGCATAATGAATTTATAATGACTCAATTTCTCTTGTCCATTCCTTTATTAAAAATTGTCAATCCAACAACAATAAACCAAAAGCATCATGCCCCATTAATGTATTGGAGAACTGATGAAAATTTTCTTTTCATGTACTTTAAGAGTTCTCCCGATGACTGCTTGAAGTGCCAGAAGATACGCCCATACCTTTATATTGATGTATTTCAGGTTAACATGAAATTTTATACCCAACGTTCGTCTATCACAATTGATTAAAGCCAAATTGGCATGAATTGAATATAGTTGGATAATAACAGAGACATACATGAAATTGTTGCATTCAGCAAATGACCCAAGACAATGAGGACAAACCAAACTGGTGGTATAAAGAGAGAGAACGAGAGGACTCAAAAGAGAATAAAAAGATTCAAAAGTTCACACAAAAAGTTTGGGTGGTTTGAATATAGCAAAAGTTATATTCAATCCACCCAAACTTAAAGAGTTCTCTATAATTCTCTGCAGCAGTTAGACCATCCACCTTTAGAATGCTTGTTCAGATTACTAAATGAATGCTGAATCTTTATTCAATTAAGAAATCTGACAAAATAACTTAAATGATCGTCCATGCACAAAAGTCTAACATCATAAGTTGCAATCACATAAGATGATGATGTTCTAGAGCACAGAGTTATCTTCCCCAAAGACACCAATGTAGCACCTCATATGCACCAGAACCCCAATACCCTCACTAATCTAAATATATAGCAAGGTTTGGCATAACCGTGGTTTGACATATTATATGTTGTCCAGCTACCATAGTCAAGCAAAAGTAGGCTATCACTGATATCAAGCACTCGCCGAGTTATCTTGTCAAAAAACATATGGATTCAAGAGTATTCTGCAGCATTGATTCACCATAGCATTCTATACATATGGCATCAAGGGTTTTTTACCAGGTCCAAACAAAGTAATAACAAGTAAAAGAGTATATATTCCTGTGGAAAAATAAAATCACACTCCAGCCTAATTAACTTCTGTCTTCAACACAAAAACATACCAAACAAAAACAAAATTATCAAAGATGGATTAGAATTAAAGTTGGAAGCTGTATATTTAGAGGATTACCTGCATTAAAAACTTAAGAACACTGAAATGAGTGGACAAACCTGTTTGAAGATAGTGCTGGTTCCAGAGCCTTGAAGACCAAGCAAAAGGAGTTTTTGTGTTTTTTTCTGCTCTAGATAGTTTGGAACTGTAGTATAATTGCTAGCTTCATCTCTCAATAAATTAGGTTGACCGTGTGGCACAGGTAGTGAAAATAATGCACAGAGAAACCGTGTTGATGCCTGTCTAGCAAAAAACAAATCCAGAATGTTTTTTATTCAAGATCAATAATTTGTAGCAGCTCTCAAATTGTTGGCAGTAAAGTTTCAAATATATACCTTCTCCCAAATGTTTCCCCTGATATTATTTTGACCTTCCTCTTCATAACGGCCATCATCATAAACCCAAAAATGAGTATCGCGTGGACACTGCACTCTTGCTAGCTGAGAACATCCAAAATCAGGTTAGTGGGTTCATAGGCCATAAACAGAGTGTAGATGACACATAGAGCACCAAGAAAAAATGATAACATTCTTCAAAAGGATGATGATCGAGAAAATAAACTCAGTTTACAGCTAACAATTGATTTGGGAGGTACATAAATATCTAAGTCTCGCATTATTTAGTAAGGGGCCCCATGAATTCAATGCTTGATGAACTATTTCAAAAATGGCTTGATGTATACTTTCACCAAACATGTAGAGCAAGTAACATCAAAGTAGGCAGATCGTCGCACATTCATCCATATAAATAAGTACAACAAAGCAGATACTATAAGAACAACAGGTGAGAGTGCCAGCATCTTCCTAAACATGGACCCAAATTGATGAGGATGTGAACAGGGTACACATGCAAACACACAGATAATCAAAAGTTGGATACTGTTTCTATGGAGACAGATGATCAAACACTGGATAATATGTCCCTATGAATTCTTGGTAATGATAAAGCTTTTGAAGCAAGAAAAAGATAATTGCTCATAGAAGTTGGACAGATCCTTTGTGAAGTGTTATATCTACTTTTCACTTATCGAAGCCAAGAAAAATGCATCAAATATCTTGTAAATGAAAACTAAACTTGCCTATTAATCAGGAAGCTCGACAATATAAGAACAAAATGATTAAAAAATAAGCATAAGCACTTCACAAAGTAGGTCAAACTCAATAAACTATCATGCAGACCATAATAAAATGTAAGCTATATGAGAAATATGAGAGAGCAGCCAACTTGGAACTAATCAGAAAAAATTAAGGTTTATGCAATTAACTATAGTCCATTAACAATCAATGTTGAAGGATAGTTGCTACTTAAAGGTTGATGGATGCACCATAGGTAAAGTGGGTGCGTGTGATTGAAGATCACACCATGAACTACTAGCTGACTAAAAAATAAGGGAAATTAACTGATTTTCGTAGATACAGGGGCTTGCGATTGAATCCAATCTTGATATGTACATTGAGCTAACTAAGAACACTACTTTGTTCAGGACAAGACAGACCAGATAGGCCCAATAACAGGCTTCGTTGAATAATTGACACTCTTGGTTGAAAGAAAATTATGAGCTCCTTGTTATCAGTGTTTTCATGAAACAAACGGGATGAGGATTACAGATTTCTTTTACCCAATTCAAGAGTATCTCATAGAATATGAGGATTACAGATAAATCAACCACAGAAACTCAATTACAGGCCTTTAATGCTTTACAGACTCTGTTAATCCATTGAACAGAAGGGGATTGTTGACCAACCTAACTGCCGCTGTCACACTCATGTTGAAATAATTCAACCTAGCTACTTGCATGAGAACAAAAATAAGAAAATAGTAAGTACTTACTTTTAATACCCTGAGTTCGAGTTTAGTAATCTCTCGGCCATTCATATAAACTTCAGTGTTCCCATTGCTTGCATCAGGGCACAATTTCCCAGTGAAATTCAAGTTTGAACTAATGATTCTGTCTGGTTTTTCTCCCTCCTGTAAGCCAGCAAGTTAGTATGTTAAAAGAACTTTCTACAACTCTCCAGTTAACACAACTCCAAGTCCTAAACAAATTTATCTGAATGCTCTTGTTGAAAACCCACTCACCTTTCCCCAAAGTCCAGACTCTTTATCATACCAATATCTGCCAGGCTTCAACTTCCCAGGAACCAATGCACATCCAAGCAATTCTGCCATTTCTTCTGGCCTCAGAGGGAATCCATTCACAATTAGTTGCTCTGGTCGAAGCTGATTAGCAGAGCATTCCTTCTCTGCTTTCATAATTTGCTTAACTTCCAAAGGACTGAGCAAGCGAGATAAAACTCTTGAATGGCTTCCCAACTTTGACCGCTTTGATTCATCTATGGGTTGTCCAATGCATGTAACACACTTGCGGCCTTCAGGCATCGATCCCATTGCTCTAAGAACGCAATTGCTACAATACTTGGCATCACAAACTAAGCACGACTCCTTGGTTTCCCACTTCCCTTTTCCACACCTGTTACAAAGTCTACTCCTTTTCTTTTTCTTTTCTTTCGAAACTCCAACATATTGCGGATAAACTGGCTTCTGCATTTCAACATCTTTCTTGTACGATCCATCAACAGTATTAAATGTCACAACTGAAACTCTCTTTCCTTCATTGCCCAGTGGTTTTGAATGATTATTAGGAGGATTGTGGACCGAACCAGGAGAAGCTGAAGGTGAGGCTGAAGAAAAATCAGGGTTTTGCAATACAGAAACAACTGATTCCGAGCTTGCAGATCCTCTAGGACTTTGAGTTAGTGACCCTGTCAAACCGGGAACGCGAGACACTGGTAAGGGAATTGGCTCTGCAGTATGAAGACCAAAACTTGCAACTGATCTGTGCGATTCTGAAAGAGGCTCGGCCATTGGGATTGCGTCTGAATCTACATCCAGGGGTTCAACTCTGGGGACTTCATAGGACACTGGTGGGCCCTCGTACTCCAAAGCTATAGAATAATCAAGTTCAGCCTCATTCTCAGGGATAGAAGCTCCTGGAGGGAGCAT
>JANZLF010000001.1:16188694-16202610 GCA_026546835.1 Erythroxylum foetidum | reverse complement strand
ATCACTACAAGGTAGTCTCTATTATATCCTCTTTATCGATGATTTCTCAAGAATGTGTTGGATTTTTTTCTTGAAATTTAAGTCAGAGGTAGCTGAAGTTTTCTGGAAGTTCAAAAACATGGTTGAAAACCAAAGTGGCTGCAAAATTCAACTTTTGAGATCAGATAACGGAAAAGAGTACACCTCGGCAAAATTTAACTCTTTTTGTGAAGAAGCTGGAATTGAACATCAGCTTACTGCTCCCTACACGCCACAGCAAACGGAGTTAGTGAAAGGAGAAACAGATACGTTATGGAGATGGCTCGATGCATGCTTCATGAGAAAGAGTTGCCTAAAGAATACTGGGCTGAAGCGGCAAACACATCAGTGTTCCTACAAAACAGGCTTCCTTGCAAAGCTTTGAAAAATAAAACTCCATTTGAGGCTTGGTATGGTTTTAAACCTTCGCTGAGTTTTCTTAAAGTTTTCGGCTGTGTGTGTTTCTGTTATATCCCACAGGTTAAACGTGACAAACTCGACAAGAAAGCTACTCCAGGCATTTTTGTAGGCTATAGCACAGTTTCTAAGGCCTACAAAGTATATCATCCACAGACAAATAGAATGACTATTACTCGAGACGTCCACTTCAACGAAGATGAGAAATGGAACTGGAATTCAAAAAATTCAAATGGCGTTTCTCAAGAACTTGCAATTAATCTTCCAACAGTGCAAGAAAATGACGAGGCAGAGCAAACAAACGACCAATGGCTGGATGAAATGATCGATGATACTTCAGTCAGAGGAACAAGAACACTAGCAGATATCTATGCGGGTTGTAATGCAGTAATATGCGAACCTGCTGGGCATGAAGAAGCTCTTAAAAATCCAAAATGGAAGGAAGCGATGGAGGCTGAAATTTCAGTGATTGAAAAAAACAAAACCTGGGAATTAGTTGCTAGACCTGAAGACAGAAAAGTGATCGGAGTAAAGTGGGTGCTTCGGACAAAACTCAATGCAGACAGCTCCATCAACAAACTCAAAGCAAGACTTGTCGTTAAGGGGTACGCACAGATTTTTGGTGTTGATTACTCAGATACCTTTGCTCCTGTCGCCAGATTAGACACCATCAGAATGTTGCTAGCCATAGCTGCGCAAAAAGGTTGGAAAGTGTTTCAGTTAGACGTTAAATCGGCCTTTCTAAATGGTGTTTTACAGGAAGAAATATATGTCGAGCAGCCCGATGGTTTTGTAGTTCAAGGAGAAGAAGATAAGGTGTATTTGCTAAAAAAGGCTCTATACGGACTAAAACAGGCGCCTCGAGCGTGGTACAGCAGAATAGATGACCACCTGCTGAGATTTGGCTTTACGAAAAGTTTATCCGAGACCACCCTTTATGTTAAGGTAACAGACAGTGACATACTTGTCGTATCATTATATGTTGATGATCTTTTGGTAACAGGAAATAATGCACGGCTTGTGGAGGAGTTCAAGCAAGAAATGAAGCAAGATTTTGAGATGACAGATCTTGGTCTTATGACTTACTTTCTTGGGATGGAAGTCAAACAAAGGCAATCTGAAGTGTTCATTTGCCAGAAGAAGTATGCAAAAGAAATATTGAAGAAATTTCAGATGGAAAATTGCAAAGCTGTAAACACGCCAATGAATCAAAAAGAGAAGCTGAGTAAGGAAGATGGATCTGATAAAGTTGATGAGGGTTATTATAGAAGCCTAATTGGATGCTTAATGTATCTCACTGCAACAAGACCCGACATCTTATTTCCGGTAAGTCTCTTATCTCGTTTTATGCATTGTTCTAGTGAAGTGCATTTACAAGCAGCGAAGAGAGTACTGAGATATATCAAAGGTACAGTTAACTGTGGCGTCAAGTTCACAAAGTGTCAAAAATTTGAGTTATGTGGTTTCTCGGATAGTGACTGGGCTGGATCCATGGATGACTTGAAAAGTACCTCAGGTTACTGTTTCAGTTTAGGATCGAGAGCTTTCTCATGGTGTTCCAAGAAACAAGAGACTGTCGCACAATCCACTGCTGAAGCAGAATTTATCGCAGCAACAGCAGCAGTCAATCAAGCATTGTGGCTAAAAAAACTCTTATGTGATTTGGACATAAAGCAAAAGAATGTTACTGAGGTTTTCGTTGACAATCAAGCAGCAATTGCAATTTCTCACAATCCAGTATTTCATGGGAAGACAAAGCATTTCAACATCAAACTTTTCTTCGTAGGGGAGGTTCAAAACAATGGAGAGGTAACTCTTGTTTACTGCAGATCAAAGGATCAATTGGCTGACTTGTTTACAAAGCCACTTCCAACGAGCAGGTTCGAAGTTCTAAGGCAGAAGATTGGAGTTTGCAGTTCTCAAAGCAAGGAGGAGTGTTAGATATTTGCTTTTAGAACTTGAATAAATCCCACGTGAACTTTTTATTATTTATCTTTTATTGTTGCAACTTTGAATTAGTCAATAAGCTTGACCTAGTCTTTAGGGGTTAAGTAGCTAGCAGACGTGTGTCAGTAGTACAGCTAAATTATCTCCTTTTTTGTTAGTCTAGGAGCTTTAAATGTAAGGGTTCCTTTGTGAATAAATGACTTCTTTGTCAGAGCAATTAATACTTCATCTTTTCTCTTCTGCAATTTTTCTTCTCTCAAAACGTTTTTGCATCATTGAAACCAACAAGGAGGAAGGAGACTACTTCAGTGTCCTCACTGAGGAACCTTGGGTGGTCTTTGGATAGGTAGTCGCCGTTCAGAGGTGGAGTCTGTCCTTCCGCCCCTCCCACGCCACTTTTTCCCGAGCTGTTGTCTGGATACGGATACCAAACTTGTCACTTTCCCGTTATCATCTCCGAATCCTGACTGCTTTGGATGATCTGGTAGGCTCTACAATTCGCCTGGATGGGGAGACGATGCTAGCCAACCGTGGGAAGTTTGCCCGAATTGCTGTGGAGATTGATTTGAACCGCCTCCTAACGCCGAGCATCGCACTGGATGGAGAAACGTTTCTTATTTCCTACGAGGGCCTGCCCCAAGTCTGTGTTCGGTGTGGAGTTCTTGGGCACACTCCTATCACTTGTGCCAAGCTAGCTCCGTCCGCAACAAACGACGCTTCACCGGAGAGCAGAGTTGGCGCACTTGAGCCTGAGCAAGGCGATAGGGTGAACACGACAGGACACCAGCTGGACCCAGCGTCCTCTAACGGCTATGGACCGTGGACGCACGTCCAAAGAAGACGTCAACAGGGTCAGACACGGGCGTGTACGACGCAACTGGGGCACTCTAAAGGAGGATCTCGCTTTGTAGTGTTATTGAATGATGACACTGTAGCGGAGAAGAAAGCCCATCATGCTCCCAACCTATGCAGTGTATTTTTAATTTTAGTAGTTAATATACTCACTAGTGTACCATCAACTGAATTATAAACAATATCAAAATAAGACGTGCTTTTAACATACTCTATAAACTTTCTAACACTATCATTCTTATAGATCATTAGCTTGATGTTCTTTGTTATTCTAACACTAGTTTATTTGTTTTTTTTTTCAAACCTTATAGAAAGATCTTTGTTCACACTATTAGAGTTAATAATAACATCATGCTTACCATTTAAGCTTGTGAATAAAGAAAAACAAAATAAAATATTACAAAAGCATATAAATATGATCATTCACTAATGCTTTAAAATAGTAAATAAGAACACATAACATAGGTTCAGACAATACTCAGATATTACATGTCCATTGAAATTCTCCTTTGATGATTTAACAATGTAATTTAAAAAAAAAAGTATTTTAACAATGTACTTCAATAAACATAACTGATGTCACGTAATTTGTAATTAAATATACTTTAATAAGGCATACTTGCAATTTTTGGTTATATTAAACACATTTATTTAAATATATGTCATGTTCATAATAAAAACAAAACTAATTAATCTTTGAGCTTTCATTCAATGAATTGTAATATATCTACTATATTAATAACATTAGAAACAACCTCTTTACTAATTAAACTTATCCAGACCTCTCAAATTAGCAGGAATTTTACTTATTGTTATTGTTGTAAGAATATAATTTGTGGGCGACAAGTATCTAATAGAAATACCAAAATAATTTTCTTAGTCTAACTTGTTTTAATATATCAAGTAATTAATAAGTCAATAAATTTATCTTATACCAACAATTCATTTAAAAATGTTTTGAAATAACTAAAAATATACTTTTTAGTTTATGGCTTCATATTTTCATATAAGACTACACCTTTTTAAAATAAAACTTAGATAATTTATTGTTTTAATTTGGCATTATTCGTTATTATCCTTAAAGAAAATTTGGAAATTGAAATGTGAAGGGTATTCGCCAGATATATCATGAATGCTGCTGAAAGTTAGATGAAGAAGAGAAGAAGCAGAGATTGAAAGCTTACAGTCAAAGTTAGCCATGGCTTCTCTCAGAGATGGCAGGTTTATTTATACGATGTATCAAAGAGAATTACTGTCAAGAGACCGCTATATCTTCCGAGGATAAGCTGCTGCTGAAATGATTCTAAGAGACTACTCATGGGATGATAATACAACAGGCTCATCCTTTTATTAGATAGCTTCCTAGTTGAGATGTCTTTAACTAGATTAAATTGACCAGTGCTGAACATCTCAGTTAAAGTAGCAAGTTTAAGCACACGCAACACTACTCAATACCACAGGAAAGCAAGTTTAAGCACATGCAACACTACTCAATACCACAGGAAAGAAACTGCATTGCTATAAATTTATTCAAGATATTAGCAGATTTGAAAAATCTACACCATTGTTCAGTATACCACTGTTCTTTTTCTTTTGAGTCTCCCATCTCCGGCTAATCAATTCAACAAATCTAACACTTCAGCTTGGAAGTTAAATTTCTACCACTCAGATGACCAGTACCAACTTATCAAACAGAAGTCAGAAATCTAACTTAATGAATATGAACGGCAGAGACACCTGATGTAATATTTTCGGTCCTTGGATCACCATTTTCTAAAGCAACACCACGAGGATCTTCCCTTACTAATAATGCCAGAACATTGAGGGAACTCCAAACTGTTGTGACACTGCTGGAGTTTCCCAAGGTAATGGCAAATATTGCATCAAAGCCACCAGCTCCTGGAACTCCAGCCAACAGAACTCCTTCCACATTCATGGTGACATCCAGAAGTCTAGTCTGTGATTCAGGCTCTATCTGCAGAAAGGAAAACGAAAAGAGATTGCCACCATGAGAATCTGGTGATATTCCCAAATAGATAACAAACTATAATATATACTGGCTTTATTCTCCAATCAACACATTAAAAAATAGAAATGAGGAAACCTAGATGTTATTTCGTGATTCAGCTCCTATTCAAAAATTGTCCATGGTGAAGAGCATGCTTTCATGCATTAATTGACACAGGATTCGAGCTAAAGAAAGGAACAATGAGAAGAATTTTCCTTCTTTTAAGATGTTTACATATATCTCAAATATTATATGAAAAAAGATAATTGAATTGACACGTGAATCAATAAGTTTATGAAGTGAACAAGAAAGTAAGTTTGATGAAAGTAGACTCGGATCATCAAGTTACGGTGAAATTGAATCCTTGAAGAATGAGAGGAATTCTAATAGTACTTGTTCATAGGTCGAGTGAGCATTTATGGCGTGCTTACAGAAAGGAAATGTTACAATAAACAACTCTGGATGCCCTTGGGAAAAACAGTTAACAAAAGCTATCATCCTAGCTGTATTTTTGCATAAAACACTCAAATGTATGAATAAAAATATAACTGATTAACGTCCAAGTACAAAAGACTAACATACCGGGACATCTGCAGCCTTGCCCATGTTACACATGTGATGTCTAATATCAAGCATGGCATTTCTTGCTCCTAATAAAGCTCGAACTACTGCTTCTTGGATCGCTTCTGTAGCCTGCCCAATCCACTGCTCTTGCAATTCAATAGTGACAGCATCAATCTTACAAGGAACAGAGTAATAACACAGAGGGAAAAGGAGTCGAGCTGAAATAGAAAGAGAAATTAGAGTTAAGCAATACCTTCTCTGACCTCTGTGTGCTACATCTCTCTATCACACATTTATATGTCTCCCAATGTTCTTTTGCAAGCTGGGTCAAAACATTGAATTGCACTTCAAGGGCTGAATTTGCCTCTGACAATTGTCTCCATGTTTCTAGGGACTTTAGAGGGTCAGACTTCTGCCACTTCTTCACAGCACCAACCATGGATGGTGTGGATGATCCACCAATTCCGGGCTCTCCCAGCAACTTCAAAAAACATTTTAATTATCAGAACTGAACTACCATTGAATAAGCAGTGAAATGATTGCAATAAACAAATTTGGTGTTACAACATTGGGGAAAAGTAGAAGCCAAAAATACCATGGTCCAATTTACAGTTCACCAAATTTTCTTTAGTTAGCCTACAAACTAACGGCAGATAAATTTGCTTCAATTCTTCAACATTTATGACAACTAGCACGTTTAGATGCATAGACATAGCCATGGAAGTAGAAGCTTCTTGAATGAATCACATGACTTCCATTACATGATTTATAAAGCAGAAAATGAATAGGCATGGAGTTCTCTATGCTTCCCACTAAGGTTGTGAAGAAACAAAATTAATGAGCAAAACTAAAAGTTACTGTCTGGCAAGTAAGGAACTATTGAAGGGAAGCTCTTGGTGAAATCATATGCTTAGAATCAAAGAAAAATGAAGACTTTTGGCATAACATCAATGTGACCATAAGATAGAAAGATAGATATCTATAAGGTACAATATACACTGTGGCATACGATATTTACCAAGGTCATTAATGGTGGCAAAGAAAATTCAGTCCTCTCATGGTCCCACTTTCCATTCAAGATATCAGCAATAACATCCTCTAGTGGTACTCCTTCTGGTGCATCCTTCACATTAATAGCAGAATAGGTAATGGTAGTAAATTTTAACATGACTTCCAAATAACAGTTTGTAAATCCAAAGAGATAGCTTACTTATGCAAATTACCTTCATCGCTGTATTTTTTAAAAAAACAAAAAGATTACAGTTCATCAAGTTTCTTTATTTCAAAATAGGTTAAGGGTGTACTGAACTGTTTAAAGCCGAAACTCAACTTTTGCAACTGTTTTTATGTCAGCTCTGTTGCCGTGCACAAAGAGTGTGAATAGGTTAAATGCCAACCACCATGAATACATTATCTATATAAGTGGGTACAGGAAAGAGAAATTACAAATATAACTATATCGTAACTGTATACTCTTAACAGCAACCATTACAAGTGTAATCTTTCCTGTGATAGTAATGCTAATGAAGATGACAAGTAAACGATTTATTTAATATCTTCTCAAAGATCATTTCCTTGCTATACTTCTCCTGTTGCTCAAAGCATGGCATCAGTGTCGAAATTGACAAACTTACAGTAACAATGTCAGAACCCTAGAATGTTTAGAAGCTACCAATCATTGGGAATATCACAATTGACATGGAAGTTGCTACAAATAAAGGATGTCTTAAACAATTTATTCTTTGTAAGTTCTCAAAGCTCCATTGCAAATAATACAAATATTCTAAAGAGTTATATATGATCCATTCCCAAGTCTTACATAACAACATATACTTTAGGATTAAACAATTTCTTAACATAGGATCATATTCATATCAGTAAAAACTGTTGAATTCATCACGCATGATATTAGTTTATTGTTGAATAGTTTCTTAATATAGGATCATAGTCTTATCACAAAAAGCTCTCAAATTCATCATGCTACCATGTCATCTAAAACTTAATTTTCAGTTTCAGCATGTTGTAGGGTAGGCCAGTGAATTTTCCAAGCTTCTAGCCCACAAGGAGCATTTCAAAGCTATAAATGATAACTTTTTAGGCTAACCCAACTGTAAAATTTTTGGGTTAAATAGTTTCTTGAATAAACATATTGTTTGGGGGCTATTCAAATAGATTTTCTATTGAAATTGAAGCATTGCCTATTGGCTTAGCTAACATAGGTTCAATAACAATGCATCATTTATGAAGTATCCGGATTGATCTTCCAGTCACATTTGCCAGCTGTTATATACCTTCACAAAATCTGTCCTCCATGTCTCTTAGAAGATAGGCTTAAAATATGAATCAAATAAATATATAGGCTTAAAATATGAATCAAATAAATATTCTATATCCATTTAAACACCAATTCCAATGATTGAGAGTCGAAAGGAACGGCAGTGTCTAAGTAAGAGTAAAAAGTATAGGAAGAATTTGAAAATAACATATAAAAGATAGCAATGTAAAACTCTTAGCATCTATTTAGAAATCTAAGTTTGTCATAGCATCCAGATTGTAGAATTGCCATTGATTTTGGATATCAGATGGGCCTGAGACCATGTCGTCAACATGGATATTCGTGCACTAAAACCCAAAAAAATAATATTGGTACATAGAGTAGCCTATTATCAACCGAATGCATCAACTTTTGGCATGTAATATTGAACCCAAGATGATATGAGTGATGGGCAGCCTAAGTTCATCTTGAAAATAATTATGAATCTTGCACACACATTTGAACTCTAATTTCAGAGTAAAATTCAGACACAATATAGTCTTGATGTCTGTACAGAAGTGTGCTAATGCATGAGAGAGAGAGAGAGAGAGAGACCTGAGCAGAAGATAGAACTTGTGGCGAAAAGCGAACATAACGCTGACTACCATAAACTGCACAACTCACATCAAACCCACTACCAACTTTCCCTTGTGCAATACAATGGGCACTTTGAGCTATAATGTGTACAATATCAAGATACTCCTGGTTTTTGTCTTTAGAACAGGACGAAAGGTCAACCACTCCAAGATAATGAAGTAAAGCAGCAACCACAGCAGTTGTCATTGCTGCAGATGATCCCAGTCCTGTTTTTGCAACTTCGGGCTTGCAAATTTGTCCATTTGCTTCCTCAGCATTGAAGGTGATTGATGTAAAAGGATGAAGTTGAGTCAATGAATCTGGTGTTAAAGGAAGTCCATTTGCTTCAATCTGCAAGGATATCTAATCCATTGAAGAATCTTAAAAATGAAAAGCTTGGATGGAGATCTAATAACTAGAATCTCCAAAATTGAAAAGCAATTGACCTTTGAGATATCAATACTCAAAAGTTCCTAACTCATTCTTTCATCATATAGATATTGTTGTACTTATCACACAACAAATATTTCAAAGCAAATCGAATGACTCTAATGGATAGACCTACCTGTTAGTTCTTGTACACTATGGTTGAAGAAACAACATCAGGAAATGAAGATAAATTAAAAGGCTGGAAATGTTTTCAGAAAATGAAATGCATCCGAATACCCTGCCAATAACTGAAGATACCTCCCAAATAATTGCAAATGAAAGACCATTAAGCAGATCATAGATCTGGTCAAAACCTGATTTCGGTATGAGTAGAAGTCATTGCAACCTAAAATTGTGATGTCAAGACCTGCATGACTAACCCAGCTAAAAGATTAGATTACTGAACTCCTGGCCATTCATGACTGTACAATGATAGGAGAAAAAAGAAAGCATCACGCATTACCTTGCAAAAGCAGTTTGTTGAACGCATCCTTCTTCTCTTTGTCAAATGTTGCATGTGCAGCTGCTACGGCATATTGAAGAGCTTGTTCCACAAAAGGGTTTCTCGACTCACTAAAAATTAAGCCAAGAGAAGTAACCGTCATTGAAAGATTTCTTTAACTGTGTCCGTGATTTTCTCAAAAATGTTATCATATTCTCTCTCTCTCTCTCTCATCTGGATTGAGCATGGCTCTCCCATACACCCCTAAGATTCCTCTAGTAGATGTGTTACAAAAGATGCAAAAAGTTAAACTTACCGTATAAGCCAAGGAAGACAAGAAATATCAGATGACCATTAAAATCAGACATTGTATAGCAAATGAAAACTTGCCTTGAGGACAGGCACTGGAGGGTTAGATGCTTCAGTGACAATTTATACGTGATTTCTCTGGAGAGTTGGGGAGAAGTTAATTTCACATCAGTCCATGCCTGAAAGTTAATGCACGAGGATTATAGAATATTAACACTGGCATCAATCTTTTCGAGAAAAGCAAGCATTCTCCAAATTTATATCCAAAATGAAATAAGGATAGACAAGATGTTCTAAAGTTATGTTGCTAGGACAAAACCAGAAAGAAACCTACGAACACTAATACCAGAAGAATGTCATATATACCCATGCCCAGCTTTCAGGTTGGATTTGATCATACAGAGGCTTGATAATGGCATAGAATCGAGCATTGGTGCTCAGAACAATCCCAGCATTGGGTCTCTCCAATATAAGGTAACCTCCAGTCATCAACACCTTACCAGGAGCAGAAGCAACTCTGTTGTACAAAAACCAAGAAAGTCAAAACAGCTAAAAAACGCAGTTATTAAAAGAATTGAACACCTCAATAAGACACCATAGAAGAAAAGCAGCCTTCATCAAGTTGTCCAAGACCAGGAAATCAGAAGCACAGAGAAAAAATTCAAACTTTATTGATGTAGCTTATATCTGTTTTATTATAGCACAGCAATAACATCATCTAATCACAGTAAGTGGAACTGCCAAATAGCCAGAAAACCCATCTGGGTTTTGTTCATCTTTGGAACCTCAAATCGAGAAACAGAAATGAAAGAGGGGGGAAAAAAAACAAGTTGAGTAGGGTCGGTGAAGCAAGGAAATTAAACTTACACAGCCATTGCGTCTCTTGATGTACGTATTAACAAGAAAGTTGACGTCTTGAAACAGAGAATCAAAAAGGAATATGGGAGAGAAAGAAAGAAGGGGACGACAAACAAAGCAAAGCGAGAGACTGTAGTTCCAGAGTGGAAAGAGACGCACAAACGCTTTTGTTGTTGGATTCAACGTTCATTCCTCGTACAAATACTTGGGACCAGACGGCATCTACCATCTACCATGGAGTTCTCAGTTTTGACTGCAGGGTAAGTCGGTAATTGTCCTAGGATGTGCTAGTGTTGTCATTTCCTCTAAGATTGATATGTTTAATAAAATTAATCTATTGACAAGTGCACAAGGATTTAAACAAACCAATAATTCATAGCCATATATAAAAAGTTAAATATTAAATTAAAAATAATATCAATTCTTTATAATTTAGATTAAACGTAGCATGGTCCTATATATTGTAAGGCTACTCGTTTATTTTACTAGTTTGAGAATTTGTCATATAAACAAATGTGGACTAACTTTAAATATGTGTTATCTTTAGAACTATGTTCTCAAAATAAATCATCGGATGTGTAATTTAAGATTTAATTATCAAGTTAATAAGCCAACTCGAGTAAAACACAAACCCGTGTTAGTCCCATATTGACAGCAACTTATTATAAACATTTTATGATTTTATGGTTAAGAAGATGGAGAGCGATAAAGAACTCATAAACAATTATAAGGAGCCAGATTAGAGCATTTTGGGACGAGAAAGAAGCAACTTTAAAGACCAAGAAGAGAATTCCATCAAGATTAAGGTAAAGACCTTTAAAATTTTCATAGTTTATATGGATGACTTCTTCTATATTGTTTTCTTTCTTGACTGTTGTTATATTTCTTTACCATAGTATAAAGTAAATTATGATAGATTTAAATAGTATGAAACCTGGAACTATATATTTTGATTGATTCTTATTTAGTCAAAGACCCAAGGTTTTTTTTAATGTATTATTCATGATTATATCTCATGTTGAATTGAAATATGGAGTTTGATTTAATTTCAAAATGTCATGTATAGGGATTAAGAAATGTTTGTACAAAGAATTGATTTTCTTCAAGATTTAATTTATGAAGGTTTGGAAGATTCTAGCCAAAATTATATGGTAATTATCCTTCAAAAAAGTTGTTGGTAATGACAAAAGTTAAAAGGGACAATAGATTAAAAAGTGAATTAGGAACTGTTCGCAAAAATAGCAGATATAATTAAGGAACGACTTATCTGAAAGTAAGGCGCCATGAAAAATCGCTGTCTTAAGTCGAAAATTCCTTCTATACGGTGCAACAGGACAATGGGATTCGACCCCAGGGTTAACGCCTTCCCTGCCAGCTTTGGTGCAGTTCAAAGTGCGGAGTAAGAACTGTCTCCAATAATTAAGCTGAAGAACCAAGAAAATAGCAAATTGAAGATGGGTTACGCTAGCCTTTAGATAAGAAGATTGATGTTTTCAGATGTTATAAGTTTCTTTTGTACCTCTGTATATATATATAGAGAAGGAGGGAGGGGTGTGAGGTTGACAAAGCTAGAGAGTAGAGTAGCGTTGTGTGTCTGTGTATTGAAAAACCAACATACGGTGGGTATATTTATATTGAAAAATAAGAATGGTGGAGGTATAATAATAATGGCAATTAAAGGACATGAATATAAGAAACACTATCAACATTATGGTAATAAAGTGTAACAAAATGAGGGGTGTTGCATGAACCGTTGCTAACTGAAAAATAAAAATTGTATTCAAGTTTTGGAACCACCAAAACATCAATAATACCATACTTGGTCCAAAACCTGATAAACAAGCTGTAACAGTTTAAAAGGAAAGAAAAAGTGAACAACCATGTGAATTGAGTCTTGAACCTGGTGTCCAAAAAAATCAGAGATGGAACCTACTAGAGAAATAACAGCCTCAAAATGTCCTGGTTTCATGATCGTTCTGAAGAGATAGCCCAAATACTCTCATAGGAGGGTGGCTAGTCCCCCATAATCACTTAGGTGAGTCCATCAAGTGTATACTGCTCGCACCACCCAAACTTGGGCTATGGAACTCATTAAGGATTTAACATTCCAACCTCATCAAACGCAGTAAAGTCATGCTAAAGGATGATATTCAACAATCGAATATCTCAGTATTATTCCACAAACAATGTATAAGTAAGTAGTCACCACATAACTTTGTTTGACCTATTGAACTTGGTTTCCCAAGACAAGTGTCCATCGCGAGGTTACTACACAATTGGGCTTAACCCATCCCTTTAGCATGCTCTGAAACTAGTTTCCTAGTTAAAGCTTTTGTAAATGGATCTGCTAAGTTTCTCTTTGACATGACATGGTCCAGAGAGATTACACCATGTCTAATTAAAGTACAGATAATTTTATGTCTCAATCTGATATGTCTACTTTTTCCATGATAACATGAATGGCAACTTGCGAATCACAATGAAAGGACACATAAGGAATTGGTTTTTCCTAAAGCGGGATATCAGCTAAGAGATTCCTTAGCCACTCAGCTTCCTATCCTGGCAGCTTCAAAGCTAGAAACTCAACCTTCATTGTTGATCTCGCAATACATGTTTGCTTGGATCATTTCCAAGACATTGCAGCTCCCGCCAAGGTAAAAACATAACCACTAGTTGAGTGTATATCATCACTCTCCATAACCCAATTAGCATCAGAATATCTCTCTAATATAGTTGGATTGTAAACGATCTAGAAGGGGGGTTGAATAGATCTTTAAAGCTTTTCGCAAAGTTCTACAAAAATTCAGAAGTTAATTCCACACAAAAAAAATTAAACAAATTTAAATGCGGAGAATAAGGAAGAAGAGCAAACACTGTTTTTATAGAGGTTCGGTGCTAAGACCTACGTCCTCTACCTAAACTCACACTTAGAATTTTGCAAACCACTTTATTGCACACTTTTTAGTTTAGTGCGAACTCTTACAACACCACTTGATTTCCGGTTCAAGCTACCTTTACAACTGATTTGTTTTTCGGCACAAATCCTACCTCACAAGTGATTTTTCACTAATCACTCAACTCACAATAATAATGGGATAAAAATTGAAGATCAATGCTCAATACAAATTTGAAACAAGCTAAGAACAATATAGAGCAAATTTGGAACAATAGCCAATTTCTTT
>JANZLF010000001.1:16131921-16171287 GCA_026546835.1 Erythroxylum foetidum | reverse complement strand
TATTCAATCTTAATTTGAAATTGTTATTGTTATTATTTGTTCACTTTTTAACTAAAGCATCTCATTCGTAATAAACTTATCAATTCAGAATATATTGTTAATCATCTTGAGTACAAGGGGTATTTTTGTCATTGACCCAATTTTTTCGTTTTGTCCATTGCAACCAAATACATTCTGTCCTAGAGAGGGATATAGTTTTTTCTGTTCTGTCTACCACAACCAAACATCCTACTGTCTCCAGTTTCTGTTCCGTTCTGTTTTGTCTAGTTCTGTCTTTAGCTACTGAAGACATCAACCATGCAGACAGTAAGATCACCAAAACTGTAGACGATCAAGTGGAGCGATATTGTTTAAGATTGGCGGTAAAAGAATGTATTTAAAAAGAAGGAATTAAATTTAATAAAATATTTTTATTATGGTCCAACTTACTAAAATTCAAGTAGTCATGACAAAGTGTGTTGTATTTGACTTACATCTAAGATAGCTAGATGTGAAAACTGTTTTCTTTACGAAGATGTTGAAAAAAAAATTGATCTAACCAAAATGTGTTTTTTAAAGAAAGGGAATTTAGGTTGAATAATTTTATATATAGTCTTGAATAGACCTTAAGGTGTTAATATAAGATATTTGATTCCTACATCATAAGCTTTGAATACAACACGCTTAAGGTATATCCTTGTGTATATTTTAAAAGGTTTTGTGATGATGGTTTCATTATCTTGTTATTGTATGTAGATGATATGTTGGTTGTTGGCCTCACAATGATCATATTAAAGAAATGAAGGCATAATTGACTACGAAATTCGAAATAAGGGACTTGGAATCAACATACAAGATTATAAGTATACAGATTAACAAAGACAAAAAAAATCAAAAGATTCAACTTTCATAAAAACTATTTGAAGAAGGTTTTGCAACTCTTTAATATGTAAAATTGTAAGCCAATTTCTACCATCTTCCTATTTACTTTGAAGTTACCTTCTAGTATTAGCTTTAACAATGAAAAATAAGAGGATGTAGAAGTCTAAGTGCCATATGCATTTATAATGGGAAGCTTAATGTACAACATGATTTATATAAGATCAGATATTGCATATACAGTAAAAACAATTAGTGGCTAAATGGTGAATTATAGAAGAGAGCATTTGAATGATGTAAATAAGATCCTAAAATACATTAAAAAGACCTATAATGTTGCATTACAATATAGAGGACTGGAAGAGTCTGATTATGTAAGTAATCTTGATAAAGTAAATCCACTAAAGCTAGGTGTTCACACTTATTATCAACGTATCAAGTTAGATTTCAAAACTATAATCAGTTGTGACTACGTCAACAACAAAAGTAGATATGTGATAATGTGACAATTACACAAGCTATTAAAGAAATAGTATGATTGAAAATAGTGTTCAAATAATTTGCGCACAAACAACAAAAGGTTTTGTTATTTTATGACCATCATAATGTCTAACATCTAGCAAGAAATCTAACATTCTATTCATAAACCAAGCATTTATTAGTTCAATTTCACATTTTGTGAGAAAGTGGAGGAAGGAACAATGTATATACAAAAAGTTCATACCAAAGACAATATTGTAAACTTTTTTTGTAAAAGTAATCGATAATGACAAGTTTATTTAATATCAATCCTTATGTGACCTAATAGAAATGTAAGCAATATGATAATGGCAAGGTGATGTGGAGATTGATTATTTTTCAATCAAATCCTTAAGTGAGTAGAAGAATTTAGATATTATTCATAATATTTATATATTATTTATAATTATTAGAAGAATCGAAATTTTTCTAAAAAAAATGTAGATGATAAATAATATGTGGTGCAAAAGCAAATATAAAAATATGCGTTAATTAAAACAAATTGAAATGTATGGCTATAGTTATTTTAATTCACCTATAAATACTTATTCATTTTGTGTTTTATATATTAAGAAACAATTCAAGCATTTAAGACTAGAATTTGGGATGATCCCAACATTATAAGTTTTAAGTTATAAATTAATAATTATAACTTATAATTAATGAATGTTTGTGTTATGACTTCTCTTTTTACGAGTAATAATATTTTGTAAGTTTCATTTTTTATTGTAATTGAATTCTGTCCGGAATAATCATTTCAACACCTTTCTCCGGTGAAAAATGATGTCCTTAACTTTTAGTATTATAGCGGATATAATACTTGTTCTTGTACTTAGGAGGACACATGTAAATAACCCATGTTTGATCGTGTGAATGTAAAAACTAGACATTTATAATTTCCAATCTCTTATCAAAAAGGAAAACCAAGAAAAAGAATAGCATGAAGCACGAAACCAATAAGCATCTTGCTAAATTGCGTTAAAAGGGTAACTAATCAGCTTACAATTCTTTGCTCGAAATTATTAATTTCAAGTGTGCATACAGGTGAAAATGTTTGCTACACTTTCGTTTTAAGTGAATGGTAACTCAATAGAAAGTAACTTCAGGATACTCTCCGAGTATTTTCTCTTCTATTGCTTAGAAATGACTTCTTGATCCCATGAAACTCCCTTAGAACATCTTGAATACTAATTCTCTCTGCTGGTAGTTCAGCGGAACACAGGATTCCAATTCTAAGAATTGATGCCAGGCAGTTCTCTATTTGGGGGACGTTGCTCCTTTCTGTACTCCTGTAACCACTACTTGTCTCACCTTGTGCTTCATGCAGTATGAGCTGGGGATCAATGACTCGCATCACTTGATCTGGAAAAGCCATCCTCACATAAACATGTAGGCTAAGGTTGTCGGTGAACATGTTGTCTGTGGGCCTCCTTCCTGTGAACAACTCAAACAGCAGAATTCCATAGCTGTACATGTCACCTTGAGTTGAAGCCTTTGAGCCCGTACCATATTCTGCAATCACAGCAATCAACAGATGAGAAGACTTTAACTTTCTTGAATGGATCACTTTTCAATTCAGACTCTCTTAAATTAAGATTTGCTTTCCTTATTTCTTGGTTGTAACAGAGCAGTGAGAGAACTTATGGTATTACCTGGAGCTGCATAACCAATTGTTCCTCTGAGCCCAGTTGAATATGTTTGGGAGTGACCGGCACTGCCTAAAAGAAATCTGGCAAGCCCAAAATCAGCTACATGGGCAGTCAGGTTAGCGTCGAGGAGGATATTGCTTGGTTTTAGATCGCAGTGGAGAACTGGTGTCTGGCACTGATGATGAAGATAATCTAAGGCTTCGGCCACATCCATTGCAATGGAAAACCTCTGCGTGAAGTTCAAGTTCTTAATTTCAGGAAGCTCAAGGGAGACAGGATGCAACCAATTCTCCAAACTTCCGTTAGGCATGAACTCGTAGACCAAGGCTTTGAAATCCTCACCTTGAAAAGTTATGCTTGAGCACGCTGATATGATCTTGACAAGATTACGGTGCCTTATGTTTTTCAAGGCTTCACATTCAGCAAAGAAGCTCTTGTTGGCGCCACTTGCTTGGAGGTGGAATACTTTGACCGCAACAAACATTTCTCCTGCAGTGAGAGTTCCTTTATAGACAGAACCAAAGCTTCCCTCACCAATCAGATTGGCAGAAGAAAACCCTTCTGTTGCCTGAAGAAGATCTGCATAAGTAACTTCCACGTGCTGGTTTATCAAAGGTAAGACTGGAGCATGAACCCTTTCTGAACGTCTTTTCCAGTAAAGGAAAGCACAGAAGCATAATGATAACAGAATGGCACAGGCAATGGGACCGACAATGTAGAGTAGAAGCGCGCCGCCACTACGCCTATGATCTTTTTCTGTAATTTGTTTTGGGCATGACGGTAGCTGCAGTAGCCTAATTCCGCCACATAGCTTATGATTTCCAAAAACTGAAAATTTACTAATGTTTGAAAAGACTCCTTCAGTTGGAACTTCGCCGTCAAGAATGTTGAAAGAAAAATTGAGTTGAGATGGGGATTTTAATTCACTTAGACTCTTTGGAATCTGTCCAGAGAGGTTGTTCTTGGAAAGATCTAGAATTCGAAGATTTCTCAAATTACTGAGAGACGAAGGAATATTTCCTTCCAACATGTTACCCTTCAGGTCCAGTGAGTCTAGCATAACGCAATCACCAAGAGTGCTTGGAATTTCTCCAGACAATTTGTTGTCTTCAATAAACATTGCTCGAAGACTTTTAAGACTTCCCACTTGAACTGGTAGAGGGCCTGTTAATTGGTTCCCGGATAAATAGAGAAGCAACGAGAGTGATGAAAGACTCATAACCTGTTCGGGTATTGGACCACTAAGCTTATTGTATGAAATATCTAATTGTTGTAGGCGGCTGCAATCACCCAACGAAGTGGGTATTCTTCCTTCTAGTGAATTCCCCCAAAAGGAAAGAGAACTTAGCTGAGACAGGTTGCCAATATGAGATGGAATTTGCCCGGAGATTGAATTGTTGTGCATGAGAAGTCGTTGCAACTTAGCAAGTTTAGTAACAGAACCAGGAATGATGCCCGTAAGCATGTTGCCAGCTAATCCAAGATATATCAAATTAACAAGGTTTCCAATGCCTTCAGGAATGTTACCAGATATAGAGTTGTTGGACAGTCCTAGGAACGTGAGATTGCTGGAGAGATTTGCAATTGAATCAGGAAACTGGCCCTTCAGTCCACTGCCAACTGCAATCAACATCCTCATATTTGTGCAATTGGACAAGGAGCTGATAAATCCCAGGTCATCCGTACTGTTCTCCGTCCCCAGAGGATTGATAGAGAGCTGTAATGTCTCTAAATCCTTAAGCATTCCAAAGTTTGTTGGCACTTGTCCAACAAAACCATTTTGAGTGATGGCAATATCTCTAAGCCTTGAAGCATTGAGAATTGCGGACGGAATGGGGCCAAAGAATTGATTTCCTCCAAGATTTAATTTCTGGAGGTTTGGAAGATTCAGGCCAAAATCATGTGGTAACTGTCCTTCAAAAGAGTTGTTGGAAACGTCAAAAGTTAACAAGGACGACAGATTGAAAAGCGAATTAGGAACTGCACCAGAGAGAAGGTTGGTATATAGATTTAAGGACTGTAAGTTGGAGAGAAGTCCTATTTCTGGAGGAATCCGTCCTTCAAGATGGTTGGAATCAAGGGAAAGATCGGTGAGTGCTGTCAGGTTCCCCAAGGAAGACGGAATGGTTCCAATCAATCTATTTCTCGCAAGATTAAGTGAAACAAGCTTAGAAAAAGAGCTTATCTCCGGGGGAATCTCTCCACTGAGAAGGTTCATTGATAAGCCAATGGTTCTAAGCTCCGAGCAGTTGGATAAACTGGCAGGAATCTCTCCCTCGAAGGAATTATTAACTAGGATTAGATTACGTAAACGGAACAAACGTCCAACCTCTTCAGGTACATTTCCGCTGAAACTGTTCCCTGTCAGGTTTACGACCCTGAGGAAGGATAAGTTTCCAATGTAAGGAGACAAGGTGCCTTTCAAGCTTAAAGATGGTAAGCTCAACATGGTCACTCTTTGATGTCGGGGGCTACAACTAATTCCTTGCCACTCACAGAAGGGCACTGAATCGTTCCACGACTTCAGGACCTGAAATGGGTCACCAATAATTTCACCTTTTATGGCGAGCAGAGCAAGGTGGTCGGTATCATTTGTAAAGAGAAGGCTGGGGCCGAGCATAGCAGCATTGGCAGACATGTTAATGAAGTGGAAGAGAAAACATGAAACAAAGACAGAACAGATGACATCCAGTTTCAGTTGCATGTTTGTGTGCTCCATCTGTGTTCAAGGATGAAGAGTTAATGTGATAATAAGGTGATGAACACTGACCAATTTATACAGTGTAACAGATATCTAACTATGGTCTCTCTTGAGATGTCTGACCTCTGGGCTAGAGAAGTCAAGGAAACCATTTGTCTTCGTTCAAGAAAGCCTGTGCTCTCTCTCTCTCTTCATAAGCCATTATCGTTGTCAAAATGAGGGGTTCAAGGGTCAAATCCTAATAGAATTGGAAGCAGTCCAAATTAATAACAACACTCAACCTATTTAGCCTAAAGTTTTTAATAACAAAATATACTATCTAGGAATATAAAGATAACACAATGTAACACCATATTGACTTTTCAAATTATAAATTCTTTAATTTTATTTAATTTTTAGTCAATTTTATAACAGTCTAATATCGGTTGAACTATTTAAACCTGAAATCTCTTATCTTATTGGTTTAATTTCTGGTTATTTTCTTAAAACATTGCTCTAAAGTGACAACACATGGACATCAAAAGATATCATAAATAGTATTTGAGTAATAAAAAAATAACATTATAAAAAAAACTCAAATGGGATTTCGATAATTAGAAAAGCATATGTCAATAAGTTTTTGATTTAATTCTATAAATTTAATTAGGGTATTCTTAAATGTTTATGATATTAATATTTTAATTGATAATAATATAATTAAGTTTCTCTTCTACTTTTAGGAGTTCTGATAAAGAGATATTTTTAGAAGTGAAATAAATAATAAACAAGTTCATTTAGAAGTAGGAATAATTAATCGCAAAATCAGATACTTGCTCGTTGTATTAACTTTAATATGCATATAGAGTATATTTTGGACCGATTACAATCATGCAGCACTCTCTCAAATAATAATTTTGTGCTTTAAAATGTGAAAAGCCAACTCGCAGAAACCATTGACTTGAATCTCCACTGGCATGACTTTGATATTTTGTAGCGTCTCCCTGTGCTTGATGAACAGCAATCAGGTGGACCTTAGCAGGCCAGAGCTGTTTGAAGACGTGCAAGTGACAATAATTGGAGTATGACCACGTTTTCTAAACTATACAAGCCCACAGTTGAAAAGTTGCATTTACCAATTAGTCCATTTTCAAAAGACGGTAGTTATTTTGGATTAATTTTGTTTAGATCTTTATGAATTGATAAATGCATCATTTGAATTAGATGATGAAGTAAAATTAGTAAAAGTCCACTAACAGAACATACTACTCCTCATCCTCTTGCTTGTCTTCAACCAGCTACGACCTGGTAAAGTCAACCACGATTGCTGTTCATCGAGGTACTGTATAGGGAGATGCTGCAAAATGTCGAAGTCATGCAAGTGGAGCTCACAACTGCGGAATTCAATTCCATTACGTGTATTATTTTCCAAATGCATGAGTTGGCTTTTCACATTTGAAACTCACAAAACATTATGTTGCAGGCAGGTGACACGATAAATGATATTTTCAGGCAGTGGTGCACAGTTGTAATTGGTCCAAATATATCAAGTAATTAAGAATAATAAAGTGTAAGTTGTAATATTAAGAATTTATTGTAATGGATGATTTCCTTTTCTTTTTCTCTTTCGGATGAATTCGTTTCTTCTTAGATATAATGTTTAGTTCAACAGAAATGGAAAAGAGTAATTTTGGCTCACTCGAATCGAAAGTATCTATTCATCACATACTGATACGCGTGAGTTGACCATATTTCCGAGTTGGACATGTCAAATAAGAAAATAGTGACTGTTCCTTAAAATAAATTCTAGCTTGGATAATTCTTCTCAAATTCGGAACATTCAAATGTACAATATATATATAGTTTGATCATTAATGTAGGGCGCCGAAATCATAAAAGTTTAAACAAGTTCAAAATCTTGGAATCTTTGAATGCAACAAGCAACTCCGAGAACAATTACCAATGGGAAATTAATCATCTTATTGAGCTTTTAATTCAGAGTGCTCTGCACACTTATTTCATCCCAATGGCACGTTCCACACCTTCTAATTGGGGCAATGCATCGCATCCTCCGGTCATCACAAGTACTTGAGCATACCGCGACCTTCAACGCTAAGTTTTGTAGCTTGCAATTGCCTCTTTTTTGGCGCCTTAAGCTGTTGCAACTTTTTATTCATCTGCCACGAACATAGTCAATTAAGTATGAGCCGTAAAGCAGGAACATAAAAACGCAAGAGTTAGCAGGTTGACAAGGCAAGCGTGAATGTCTAACGTGCATTGCCTCCCACATAACAAAACGAAATCAGGATAAAGGAGGGCTTGGTCAACTTTTTCATACAAGACTACAAGAGGAGCGTTCATTCGTCTGAAGATTTCAAGGAACTAACAAAAAGCATTGGCATTGAGAAAAACCAACCTTCTGCCTACGCTGATCTTGTATAACTTGTTTGGCCCGGGCTCTTACTTCTTCAGGATCAACCTTAGATTGTGGGCGCACAACAAAATCCAAAGGAGTTGCTTCTGGCCTGGAAGCATGTTGATGACGGGCAGATGATTGACCAGGCCTTCTATCCCTGAAATTTCCGCAATATTGAAAACATGTAACCAGTGCATGGTTGAGCAAATAGTCAACAAAAGCTTGAAAAAACAACCAACAAACCATGAAGGATCATATGGCATCATATATTACCTTGAAACATCCAAATCAAGATCGCCATCTCTAGAATCTATACCTGCTGCACTAGTTACTGGCCTGCAAAGAGGTTGAGAAAAATAGAAGAATTAAAAAGAAATATCAAATTAGCAGGCGCTAATATCTACAGTTTTAGTCACTCAGAAACCAACAGAAATATGTGGGGGCAATACCTTCTTGCAGTTGGCCTTCTGTAGGCCCGATCATCATCAACATTTCGCATGTCCTCAAACCTTGTACTCTTATTAAAAATCGGTCGACTCTACATTTGTTATTTATAACAATAAAGGAAAATTCTATGATTAATACTAGGGTACAAAGTGTATTATGCACAAAATGTTAATATTGCGGAAACACATTCTTCAAGCAAAGGAAATCATGCAAGGTGAACATCTTGAAAAATTCAGAGAAGAAATCCAAAGTTCTATTAGTTATATTAAGACCTGTGATCAATAAATAACTGAAGAATAGACATTCAGAAAAAAGAAACACTTTAAATATTCCACAAACATTCTGGAAAATTATAATCTTCAACGCATGACTTAAACCATAATGCCACTTTATCATATTCTCTTGTAAACAAATGCAATTGATCAATCTGCCAGAATAAAAAGCTGCAAGAGCAACAATATACAAAATGCACAAAAGAGTTCAAAGAACTATACTCTCTTACCCATTTGTCAACCAAATCCTTCGCCAGTTTTCGATTGGCAGTGGTTTCCTCGTCAGATTTGGATAAGAACATAATAACCTGCCACATGGTATTGAAGTTCACACCGACGAAAGCTGTAAATCAGAACAAGTAGATTATCTACATGCAAAAATCCCTAACCTTTCCAAGACCACTTTTCTTCAATTGCTCTCTTCTATCATACTGTTCTAGATCAATTGGAAACTGCACAGCAGAAGAAGAAAACACATTATGATCAAGCAAAAATGAAGGACTGCATTCAAAATAATACATTATGTGGGAAGTACTATATACATCAGTCAAAATCTTCAAGATTGCTGCTCGTATGTTTATATTGGGTAAACTTCCATCTGGGAGTGGTTCAAGCCAATTTTTTAAGAGAGTCAATACTCCATGATCAATAAATTCTTGTTGGAGCTGTTTCCTGCAGCCCAAAGACTAGATGAGCACAAGATTTGGCAAAGATAAATTAAATACTATGAAGGAGGCAGCCAACTTACTTTGATAAAACCTCAGTAAGGAGAGGCAACTTCCTAAGCTTATTAATAGCAGGCTTCCCTTGTCTATTAAGTTCTGCATCTTCTTCAGCAGTGACCTCAAGCTCTGCCATCACATTCTCAACTAGCAATGCAATTTCTGCAGGACTTTTCTCATTCTTCTTCTTCTTCTTACCCATCCTAAATAGTTGCTTAATTTCTTCATCCTCTTCACCTTCTTCAGCCTGGAAAGATCAGAGAAATCACAAATTGAACATCATAAGTCAAGGAACTCACCATCCAGCAAAACAAAATAATATACAGTAGAGACAGGACACAAAAAATACAAGGCAACAAATCCAGGTATAATACATATAATGTAATCTCAGAATGCCAAGACAACTAAACGCAGTGTATGATATGTCAGTACTCAAAAGTGAGATTTATAAGAATTGCATGCTAACCTGAGGAGCATCACCAGGAGATCCTGGTTCACTGCCATACCGATCAGCAGGATCCAAACCACTATCATCAATGAAGTTGTCATCATCCACAGTCCTAGGACCCTCTTGATCATCCTAGTGCAAAGGGAACAGAGATATGGTTGATCATCTTTTAGCATAAAAATAGCAAAAGAAGATAAAAATGATGAGCCATTAGGAAGACTCGCACATTTAGTTACTGACCTTACCTCCCCAACCAAAAATACATATATGGACAGGGACCATCCTTGGGGTGGTGACATAAAATACCCTTACTTACCAAGCTTTTAAACACTAAAAATTAATAACACAGACGCTTCTGATTCTAATTTAAGCATATTTGTGGAAGACAATGAATCAAAGATCAGTATTGCAAGCTCAATGCTCAAACAAATAAGAAACATGAGCAAAAATAGGTAAAAAATATATTACTAAATCTTACATACAAAGTTAACCATATGCAGTAAACAAAAAATAAACAAGTACCCACTCAAATATTCACAATGCTCAAGGCTAAATGCACACATAGAAAGTAACAACTAAAATTCGCATCAGCCACACAAAACATCCCAACAGATCACAAACATCTAGCCATAGAAAATACAAACATGAAATGCAAAATTACAACACAAACCCAAAGAAACTCTCCTTTCCGAATTTGCAATTACTAAAAAGGGTCAACCACACAACATAACCTCGAAGGCAAGCTAATATCACCCCCAAAATTAACAACTTCGGCTCTAACACCAGCAAGTTCATTAATGTAGTCATTCTCATGGTGACGACATAGATAAACAAATCATAATGAAAAAGCAGCGCAAAGTTGATAAATAATGAGCATAACTAATCAACATAAACTTCAACTCTTCGAGCTTACACCAACTATAGAAATTCACTTAAACACAAAGTCCAGCAAGCCAATAACACATCCAAGCATCAAAAAGATAAATTAGAAGCACAAACCTCAGAATCACCACCAGCAATAGTGTCCCACATCTCCTTGACCTCACCATCATCCTTCCCGGAAAACACCCCCTTTTTCATAAATCCTGATTTGGATCCGCTTCCCCCTCCCTTCCCAAACTTCTTCTCCACCTTACCAAACTTTTTCCTCTCCTTCCCAGCGCCTTCCTTTCCCAGTCTCTTCCTCTTCATACTATCCAAACCATCATCACCATAATCATCATCCACAAAATCAGGCACCCCAAAGCTATCTTTCCCAACCGAATCACCACCCTTCTTCACCAGCCTTTTCCTGGGTTTACCCACTTTGTCTGGGTCGTAAACAGGGGTTGGCGACCTCTCTCGTTCTCTCTCATCCCAACCATCAACATCATCGTCGAGCAGATCATGTGCTGGGGATTGCCCGCCGTCTGATTGCATATCATCAAAATCCATTAGCGGCTCTCCGTCCTCGTCACGGTATCTGACACAAAATGAACATATTAAAAAAAAAAAGAACGATACCCTAAATCCCTAAATTAAGACAAAAAATCCAGAAAAAAAATGCCCAAACTTTCGACGTATTGGGAACGTAATATAAGAAAAAAAAGAAGCCATAATTTGATGAAAGAACTCCCGAAATCGAAGAAGGCTTACGGATCGTCCTCGTAAGCCATGGCGGCGGATTGTGAGAAACCTTGCGGATGGAATAGTCGGAGAGAAGAGAGTCGGTTTGCAGTTTAGGAGAAGAGAGAGAAAGACTTCCTTTATAGTCTATGCTCGTTTCTCTATCTTATATATATACTATACATATATCTCATTAATCCTTATTCCTATTTACTAATACATATTAACGGCTAAAGCCTAAAAGTAAAAACTGAAAAAACCCATCATGAGCCGTCCATAATCCAAGTCCGTATCGCATTAGAAAAATATCCACCGCACGATCGTTATGATAAACTCCAATTCATCTGTGGACTCCTAACTAACTAAAAGCCTGTCCGACTCTGAAGTCCGGAGCTACCTAGTTCTCCTCGTGTAAGCAGGACATGGTTTTTGTCTCGTGCCTCTGTACTGTCCTCAGCAGCGATACCCTACCACCACCCACACGATACGTTCCGTGAACCCCTTAACATCGACACCACCGGTCTTCATCTCCGGTCTCTCCCTATACCCTATTTCACACTTGGCTTCAAATTCCCCTCTTCTCCACCAATCCTTAGCCCTAATCTTTCCCAATTTGACCTGTGCTGTCTCATCGGGGCAGCGGCTTTTTGGTGGGCTTTTGTCCCTTGTTATAACTAGGGAGACGTGGTTGATCTTGCATCGAATTCGGCTGAATTAGTGAGTTTAGCTAGTGGTAATTGGAAAGTTTATGTTTTTAGTTTGCAAGAGCTTGTGAATTGTGCGTGCTAGTTTGAGCTAAAAGCATATTTTGGGTTGAATTGCTCTGTATCTGTACTCGCGGGGTTCTCTTAATCTTAACTTTGATTTTAGTGGATATGTAGAACTATATGCATTAAGATACTGACTACGCTAAACCCATAATTGGGATCTGGAATTTGTAAGTTGGATCTTTTTTTAACTGAATCTTGAACTTCAAAAAAAAAAAATGCTAATGGATGCTTATGGCATGATTTTTTATATTTTTTTCTCTGTGCTGGCTGAGGAAAATTCGAACTGTTAAAGTTATAGGCTTTCACGCTACAGGCTTGGAGCTAACGATGTGTATAAGCTTTTTCTTGTTTTCTGACGTTTTTGTAGTTATTTCAATATAACTTTTAGCTTGAGTTGATTTCTGGTTTTATTGACTGGTGGGAAGGATGGTTTACTTAGTAGACACTAAATGATATGGTTTTGGTTGTCGTAAAGGATGGTCTGAGGAATAATTGGGAGATATATAAACTATAATGGGTGGCAGTGATACTGATAAAACAACAAAAGAAAAGGAACCAAAGACATCGACACAACCTGCCAGTACCACGCAGGTATTCTGGTCTGTTGTTTTTTTCATCTATCTTCATTATAGGATTAAATAAATTTTCCATAAGCAATCCCATCCTAAAACAAACAAACTTTTATTTGTCTTCTTCAGGAGCAGTCTTCGACTCCCAGCACTGGTCATGTGAATAACCCAGACTGGTCAGGATTTCAGGTCTTCTAAATGATCACCTACCCTCTTTCTCTTCCTTCAGCAAAGTATTCTAGTTTCAAGTTTGTGGCTTTTATCGGGTTGCTTGCTTCTTCTACAGGCATATTCACCGATGCCACCACATGGATTCTTGGCCTCAGGTCCCCAAGCTCCCCCTTATATGTGGGGGGTTCAGGTACTAATGATTTCAACTGGTATTCTGAATCTTATATGTTGGTAAACTCATAAATTTATCTTCATCATGTTGCAAACTGTGTGCTGATGAACTTGTAAGGCTGACTATTTCACTTCTGAAGACAATGTCCAGCAATATGAATGGATTGTTGTAATCAGGGAATACTTTAGCTAGTTTAGTTTAGTGGTGAAATTAGGGGCAATGGAAAGTAGAAGAAAACAGATGATGTGGCATTCAAGCAGTATGTTCCATATGCTTTACAAGCTGGAGGATGTTGAATACTTGAGTTTGTTTGATTGCCTTGTTATTTTGTGTCATCTGTTGTACATGCTTTGTGGGCTTTTTGGCTGCTCTGATTGAGTAATTACTTTATGATATTTAAGCGTTCCAGTTCTAAAATATATTGTCAAGTGCAGCACATTATGCCTCCCTATGGCACCCCTCCACATCCATATGTGACAATGTATCCACCTGGCGGAATTTATACGCATCCTTCTATACCTCCGGTATCTTGTTTTTCACCAGGCTTTCTTTATTCTTCTTGAAGTTTCATTTTATCCTCATATCTGGATTCCGTAGAATTTAATGATCTTTACGTTTTCTATAGGGTTCTTATCCTTTTAGTCCATTTGCAATGCCTTCTAATGGTGTCACTGAGGCATCTGTGAGTTCTCTGTGCTAATTTTCATCAGTAGATCCCCCTCTGTATCTGTAGAGTATCATATATATTTAATCATAACTTTGATGCAGGGAAATACACCTGGCAGCATGGAAGCAGACGGCAAGCCCTCAGATACAAAGGAAAAGCTTCCAATTAAAAGATCAAAAGGAAGTTTAGGCAGTTTGAACATGATAACTGGGAAAAATAATCACCTTGATAAAACAACAGGAGCAGCTGCTAATGGAATTTATTCCAAAAGGTAATTTTAGGAATAAACTTTGAGTTAATTGTTGCCATTATTGATCAGTGGTTGGTTTCTCCCGATATTTGGTTTCTAAAGTTTTATTTATTGATGCTTTGATTTAGTTACAAATTCAATTGGAAGGGTGAGAGAGGGATTTTGAAAGTTGTGTTTAGGAGGCAGTTGCTGAATGTAATTGAATCATTCTTCCCTTTAGTGATCTTATACACACCATCCCAAACTGTTTATCTTTATTCTAACCTGTGATTAAAGTTTATCTGAATCCTGAAACTTGTTCTTTTACTGTAGTATGCAGTTTCTTATTATTGAACATTTTTTAGGAATTGGGCTAATTGTTCAAGAGTGTTAAAAATCCATTTCACTCTGGTTTATTATATTTATTCATATTTCTCATCATTAAAATTTAACTGGGTTTCAAAATGTAATCTTATGCATTGAGACTGCACTTAGTACGGATTCCGTTACCTGTTAAAAGCTTCTTGGTCTGATGTAATTGTTTTTTAAAATGAAGTGGTGAGACTGGAAGTGAAGGCACTAGTGAAGGAAGTGATGCAAATTCTCAGAGTGTAAGTGTCATGTTGCTGAAGTTGCTTATTCCAATGTGTACTGTGCTACATATTGATGATTGATTGAAGTGTGGGCTTGATTGGATTTTTACTGGAAACAAGAAACTTCACTACTGAATCGTGACTTTAGTGTTCATCTGATTTGTCCTACAATTTCAAGATTTAGCTGGTCTTGCTGGTATTCAGTAGCACAATGTGTCTTTTTTCAATGACCTGCATATAAGTTTGATGTTTTCAATGTTTAGCTTTCAGGTATATCTTGTGTAAAAGATGGATGAGAGGTTGACTTCCAGATTGGTTCTAGATGTCTCTGTAATGATATTGTGAAAAAAATTAGAAGAAATAAGAGACTTCATCATTTGCCTTTATTTATGGCAGTTGAGTTATTAAGAGATGGATGGTTTTTGTCAGGCATTATGCACCTGTTATTGAGGGATAGAGAGAGAGAGAGAGAGCTGCTGTTGGTTCGTGAGGGTACTTAGTAATTATTTATTTTCTTGTAGTCTAGGATTTCTTTATCTTAAACTTTGTTTCCTAATTTTTTCTAAAGTTTGTTGGCATATATAAGTACCACACACATTACTATCTGTCTGCTGTGCTTGTCCCATCTTGATATTTTATACCTACCCAATCTGTCTGTTGTAGGACTCACAAATGAAGTCCGGTGGCTATCAAGATTCTGTTGAAGGTTCAGTTCTGATGTTATTTTTCTTTGCATGATGAAGCCAAATGCACGGCTAATTTCCTTTAAAAAGTTAATTATATGACATTCTCTCTGTATTACGCAGCTGATGCATCTGAAAATGGTGGTTCTGCACAAGGTGCTCAGAACGGAGGGCAAGGAAATGCCGTTGTGAATCAACCGGTGTCAATTCTTCCAATTTCTGCTACTGGGGCTCCAGGTGCTATTCCTGGTCCAGCAACCAACTTAAACATTGGAATGGACTACTGGGGAGCCCCAAATTCTTCTACAGGCACTGCAATACATGGGAAGGTTTCTTCTACTCCAATTGCAGGTGCAATAGTTACTACTGGCTCACGAGATAGTGTTCAATCACAACTTTGGCTACAGGTTACACGCAACATTCGTTTTAAACCTATATTAAATGTGTTTATGCAACCTTTTACCAACTTTGATCAACTGTTTTTGGCCTGTGTTGTAACCCGTCTTTTCATGAGAAGTCAGGTCAAAGTGCCTGCATCGATAATTTCTTATATGTTAGATGTTTTATTATGGACAAGAATTACTTGTAATTTTCAAATTATCAATGTCAAATTTGTTCTGGAAAATGATTGAATGGGACTTATGTTTCAGCAACCTCAGAAGAGTGGTGGTATTTTGGGCAGTATTTGCATGCTTAATTTTGATAAACTTTGTTCCATGGCCAAGTATGATTTGCATGACTCTCTCTTTTTTGGTTAGGATGAAAGAGAGATCAAGAGACAGAGAAGGAAGCAGTCCAATAGAGAATCTGCCCGTCGTTCCAGGTTGCGCAAACAGGTAATGATGAACTATTTTGATGTTCATAATCTCTGTCTCTTCATGCCTTTACTTCAAAATCATTTGTTCTTCTGTACTTTCACCAGGCCGAATGTGATGAGTTGGCACAGCGTGCTGAAGCCTTAACGGAAGAAAATGCCAATCTCAGATCAGAAGTTAATCGAATCAAGAGTGAATATGAGCAGCTTCTTGCTGAGAATGCTTCCCTCAAGGTGATGGTCTGATACTGGTTTGATTATTGAATTTAATTTCTTTCACTGTTAGCTAGCAATTACCTGCTTGATCTGCTTCAGACACATATGAGAGACTGCTTAATCTATTTCTATGTTTACCATCATGCAAATACTTCAATAGCTTTAATTTGTCATTTTCTGGCAACTGGTTCCTTTCCGTGGAGAAAAGTTGTTCGAAAGTGTGAAGTGTCAAAATTTGAGTTGTTCAGTGAACGTTACTTACACAACAGAGAGGTCTTTCTGGTTTCATTGCAATGCCACCTATGTGAATAACGAGCTCGAACAGTGATGTTTGAATGAAACCTGAACATGTGCAATTTTACATGCTCATTTCAGTGCTATGTTAATGATACCAAAAGATACTGATTGAACAGCACATGGAGCAAGCGCATCTCTGATTTGTCTTTGATATTCAATGGCAGGAAAGGCTGGGAGAACTTGAGGGAAATGAAGACTTTAGGGGTAGCAGGAATGATCAAAATCTAAACAATGACAAAAAACCTACTGCACAAACAGAAGCCGTACAGGACAGTGAGTAGGATCCATCTGCCCTTATTCTTGCTGTTTATGAAGAGCATAACCTAACTAATTAGCAACAGAAGAGCCTTATTTTAAATAGCGACATAGTTCCAAGTTTGATGAAAGCTGAGGTTTATAGTTATAGGATCTGATCTGCTCATTTCATGTCATCCCAATATTTGTATCTGGTCTGTCTGTAATATCTGGAAGACCTGGGATGCTATGCAGAGTGAAATTTATGCCATGCCCTGGCAGTTATGCACCCTTTTAACATTAATCTGTGTTAAATATATGCTTCATGATTGTGTTGGTTGGAAATTAATGGATTTGAGTTTGTCCTAACTTAACTAGGAGATCATGACAATTATGAAACCATATCTCCGCCTATTCGGCAAGAAATTGTCTAATGGAACTTAGAAAACCAAATGAAAATGCAAACATGAATGGCAGATGAATCTGTGTTCCTTACCTGTAAGGTCACAGATGAAGGCAAAGTATTATCAGATTGAGGGTATGGTTAATTCAAAGGTCACGAGCTGACTATATTTTGTACTTAGCTTACTAATTATCACTTGCAGCAAAGCCTTCGCAAAAGCTTTTGAGTTGCATCTTGGGAGACTTAAATGACGAGTCCAAACCTTGCCTATGAAACTTAAAAACTTTTTTCTTCCGTTTAGAAGGTTAAACAGCAATGGGGCTTTGTCTTGTGACAATTGCTCATGTTCTAGCACCATTTTCATGATTTGACCTTCTCCAGGAAAAAGGGTATCCACACTTGACAGGCTCTTGAAGCACAACTTTCATCATCCATGAAAACAAAGTAGGTAAGTGGCTGTAAATGGCCGTGTCAAGTTGTCTAACTTTTCTGCTGAAATACGAGCAAATGTGTCTTTCCTTGTACTTTCATTTCCTAGATTTGGTTGAAATTGAAAACAGATTAATTTGAGAGTAGTACCAACGTCAAACTCAAGCTGATATATCATCTTACCCCTACCAAGTCATGATTGGAGATCTCTACGAATACAACCCTACATATGTGAAGCTATACTAGCAAGGGTTAGCAGCAAGTAACAAACATGAAAACCATCATTTACTGATGGACGTAATGCTATCGAGCCAAAGATTATCATCTTCATCAAGGGCGTGAAATTCGCATCCTTACAAATTCTGCAAGGCTTTCCCTTATTAACCAATTAACGGCCACTGCTACTTTTATGACAAGGCTTGCTAGCTGGTAACCAATCCTCTCAAAGAATAGTGCTTGACAAAATTGCCTACTCTTACATAACAAGTCAATAATCCCCGATGCTCAATGCTAAAATCTCGGAGAATAGCTTGTAGGTCAGTCAGATGGGCCAAGCATTTTTTGGGGTACCACAAGATTATCAAATTCGTCACTGGTTAGCACACCAAGCTTGAGTGCAGCCTCCTGCAGAATAAAGTTTGACAGAAAATAATAATTCAGCAAGCCCAAGTTTCTAACAGAAAAGTAATTCAAGAACCCTTTCCATATTAAAGTCAGTCGGCTTCTCGGCGACTAAATTTGAACGCTAAAAATCAAGGTATGCCGCACAGAACCATAATGTAGAAGACTCATCACCTTAAGAGTAGTTCCTTCCTTGTGGGCTTTCTTCGCAACTGCTGCAGCATTGTCGTAACCAATTTTCTGGAAAACATCGTTAAAATAGTAAATACATGTGAAGTACTTAAATTAAGAGCAATTTCAAAATAAAAATAAGAGGGTGGAAACTTACTGGGTTCAATGATGTGACAAGCATTAGCGACTGCAGGTTCATGCAAATGGTCACGCACCAAGAACACGTGATTGATCAGTTCCAGATCTAATGGCTAAAACTGTAATCTAAAACATTCTCTCTAGCCAAAAACTGACCTCGTGCAGCAATTTTGAAATTCTTTCCTTATTAGCTTGAATCCCCCTCACACAGTTCTTCTCAAATGAGGCAGATGCATCTCCGAGTAATCTTATTGACTGCAGAAAAGAGTCTAACAAACTACTTCAGTGGACAAGACAGTAAAATCTCAAAGAGGTTTAAGTATGGGCCATGTGCATGTCAATGAGTTCAAAGCATACATCCAATATTGTACAATCACATGATAATATAAATGTCACTATAGGCAATGAAATTTATTTGTCAACGTAGATCCAGGTAGAAGATAAGCATTTATGATTCTGCTGCATTCATCTTCATATGTCATCTAAGAGAGAACTGTGGAACAATGACAATTTCAAAGACAAATCTAATGAATATATCTCTTCAGAAACCATATTTCATCAGCATTCCCCATTTTGTTTAAACCATTATCTTGTCTAATTGAATCTTGCCAAGAAAGGTAACACGACAGTAAAATTGAAATTTGAAATCCACTCTCAAAAACTTTAGAAAGTAAAATGACCAGATTCAGAACTCGTGCAAAAACAAATCATATCAATTAGGGGTTTTCCTCTGATAAATCATTTGCATTCAGGTTATAACACCTGGTATACCACAACGCAAACCTTAAACTTTGGAAATTATCTAAAAGTAAAAACTGCATAGCAGTTTCACATACATGGAGAAGATTACTAGCAATCAATGGCTTGAACACATTTAGTTCAAAGTGGCCATTAGATCCACCAACCGAAATGCCGACATGATTTCCCATAACCTGCAATTTGAAGAGAAAAGCTTTAAAGGTTTTTCCTTTTCTAAGGAAAATTCCATTCTGAGTCAGGTTCCAAAATAAAAGGTTAAAACCCATAAAAAAGTAGTAGCAACCATTTCCACATATGATCAACTGCTTGCTGGTATAAATCCATTGATCCTAAGGAGCAAAATTAACCAACATAAACTTACCTGAGCACAAACCATGGTGAGAGCTTCACACTGGGTTGGATTCACTTTTCCCTGACAAAGGATAAATCACATCATACAACAATCTAAGCGAATAGAATTTGAAATTAGGTCATGCGACCTGAAAACTTTTGGTTCACAAACAAAAATGACCGGACAAAGATTTACTGGCATAATACTGCTTCCTGGCTCATTTTCAGGAAGAATGAGCTCACCAAGGCCACATCTTGGACCACTGAACAAAGAAAGAAGAGTAAGTTCCAAACCAAGGCAAAAATAAATAAAGAACATGGGAAAGAATATTCACATTAGTGTATCAACCTTCCTAAGAAACGTATATCATTGGCAATCTTCATCAAAGAAACAGCAACTGTGTTGAGTGCTCCACTGGCATGAACACAAGCATCGTGTGCAGCCTGGGAAAGATTTAGATGAGATTTAAGCATCAAAAATGACTTCGCAATTTACCAAAAATGACTGCATTTTAAGCATAACTTAGTGATTAAAATGATAATGAAATTGGAAGACAAGAAAAAAAAAGCAGAGCAATTAAGATTTTGAAAACTGACCAAAGCCTCAAACTTGTTTTCTGCTGTGATAAACGGTAGGTTTGTTTCTTCAGCCACAGCTGCAGCTATCTTTTCATCAAAACTAGATGGATGCAAACATCAATAGCTGTTAATGAACAAAAATATTTTGATTAAACCAGTTACTCTACTTTTTACACAACTGAGATGGCTCAAAATTTTTTGTACTTTTATCTTTGACAAAAACAAAATAGACATAAAGAGTGCCAATAAAGCAGACTGTTTGAACAGGATGCATATGTTTTATGCTTTCTTGCAAATCAAATGCATTCATCCTGTCCTGTGCTCAGATGATTGTGATAATTCTCTCATGTAAGCGCATAAATAAACAGTTTATTTATGATATCCAACAAGCAAAAAAGGCCTCTTAAAGAGGCGATCACCTAAAACCATTGCGGCTGGAGTTTTACTCACAAGGACAAGACTAACATTTCTTGTGTTTGGGAAAATTTTCAATTACAATTCCCAAAGAAACCAAAATAGAATCTGTGTGAACATGCTTTATATTCAAGGCCATACATACCCTTTCTTCGTGTTCAGTCCAGTTCCAACAGCAGTTCCACCTTGGGCAAGCTGCATAGATATCAATGTATATTAAAAGTATATCCAGAAAAAGAAAGGGAACAAGAAAAAGACGCAGAATAAAATTAAGCATTGTCACTTGATATAACCGGGGTAGAATCCAGATGATTCGATCAACCCCATATTTAACCTGCAAACAATGCAAATGATTTTCAGTAAGTGAGAAAAAGAACAGCGAAGGAACATGAAGAAAGCCTTGTGAAAAAAGATAACAGACTTGTGTGGTATAGCCACTGAATTCTTGCCCTAGGGTCAAAGGTGTTGCATCTTGGGTGTGAGTGCGGCCAATTTTGACAATATCCTTGAATTCACCAGACTGTATAGGACAACAGGATTATCATCAGTTTGCAACAGCATATAGAAGTCCAAAGGCACAAGCATGCACATAAGCATAAAAGTAAATGTGAACTGAAATGCAAGAAGGTTAAACCCCACAATAGTTAGTGAGCCTAGAAAGACTTTGTTCTAGAACCTATCGTGGGGACATAAAGGATTGTAGCTTGTAACAGACCAAGAGACAAAACTAAAAGTATGCCTTCAAAAAAGTTAGTAGGAGGATGATAATAATATCTTGAATAACAGAGAAAATTGAAGACCTTATCCGGCGAAGCTCCACCTGAATTAAAGTTAAAATAATCAAAATTTTCAGATTGCAGTAATAGATTAATGGTGTAAATTCACTTCGATTTATTTGTATCTTTCGGCACCCAATGAAAAACAAAGTTTAAAGAATCACGAAAGAACTTTACTAGCACCAATATTTCATGCTTTTAAAAAGCACTAAACAGTTTAGAGATCTCCTACAGCTGCAAGATTCCAGCAATAATAAGGTGACATCAAGATACTGATATTGAAAAACAAATACAGGCAATGCTCAACCATGTGGCTGAAAGGATTGATTCACATGGCCAGCGTGAAAGAAATTGGGATGAAAAATAACTACGCAAAGAGTACAGTATCCAGCACAACATCTATATTTATTCTTTATACAATTAGGTGTGAACCTTAGCATGTAGTGCATTTTGCAAAATTTTCAACTTTGGTAGTAATCTTGAATTTATTTCAGTTGCCGCTGCAATGTGCATTACCTGGAAAGCAAGAGAAAGAACAGTCAAATATAAAGACAATAGAAAGATTCTACGGATCAGCGACTTTATATAGATTTTACAAGAGTTTTGCAGAAAGAATTTCCACATAATCTTTATTGTTCAAAATGTAAGATGTAATTATGATCACTGTTGTGAATGCATCACCAAAGATACTAGCAATATACACATAACTGTAAA
This sequence comes from Erythroxylum foetidum, assembly GCA_026546835.1. NCBI lineage: Eukaryota > Viridiplantae > Streptophyta > Magnoliopsida > Malpighiales > Erythroxylaceae > Erythroxylum > Erythroxylum foetidum. Next base: position 16,148,925 of record JANZLF010000001.1, on the reverse strand, counting down.
ATACAAAACATGCTTACGGTTGGGAATGTGTCATTAGAAGACTGTGATCTGTTCACATGGTCATTTGGGTGCACAAATTTCTCACCACGCTTGTGGCCAAGAATCTCGGCTGCTCTATTGGCAATGACCTAGAAAATCCATGAGAAATAACATAAATCATACTATAAATCATCTTCTTTTTTTCTGGAAAAATGAAATTACATATTGACATAACATACAAAAGCTTTTGTACTGCTTAATCATTTTATACACTAAATCATCACTCTATCATTTGACAATTTTATATCTTAGGACTCAGAATATTACACAATCCCATGACAGAATTCCATAGGAAAGAAAAAAACACCAGATAACCACCATTCATTTTTGTTATATACACTTTCAAGTTCCCTTCAACGTTCAATGTTTAGATTTCTAAAACATGACCTCCTGGGAGGTTAATGGCTAAAGAAAAAATGATCAGATCAGTGTAAAAACCCAAGTTTAGATAGATCATACTTTCATGGTATGTGCTAGAACAATATACACTTCAGATCTAGGAAATCTCCTGAACTTTTGCAGGCACTAATTCCATGTTCTTGGGAAAGATTCCCAAACTCTATTCATACACTTTAGTGGTTGAATAATTGATACAGTGAAAACGTCTTCCGTGGCAGTTTAAGATGCTCAAGAATTGTGAAACCATTTTCATCATAGCATGTTCCTCTTTGCATTTCATTCATCGTTGCAGTCAAAAAAGACTCCTGGAGAACTTGATTTACCATTGTCTTCGACAAACAACAACAGCATGCGGAACGAAACACACACAAATGTTGGGCAAAGGAACTGACCTCGTTGGCATTCATATTAGATTGAGTACCACTACCAGTCTGCCATATGACAAGTGGAAAATGATCGTTGAGCTTCCCCTCAGCCACCTCATCGGCAGCTTGCATTATTGCTTTCCCTATGGATGCATCGAGCCCGTACTCCATGTTCACCTGCAACAACAAGAAAATAATAAAACAGACTCCATCTCAACAACAAACAACCAATAAGCGAAATCTGTCTCCACGCAGAAATCATCAAACTGACAAGAAGTCGAAGAAAAGATCAACCTTGGCAGCGCATTTCTTAAGAACACCAAATGAACGAATGATAGGCTCTGGCATTCTCTCGCGCTCCCCTCCTATATCGAAGTTCCGCAACGACCTTTGAGTTTGTGCACCCCACAACCTAAAAATTTCACAGTCGCGTGATCATGAAAAAGAAAAAAAAGAAAACAAACAATGATGAAAGAATATAAGAACAGAAACTGAGATTCCAAAAGAGCAGCTATGACTTACTTATCATCAGGAACACGTATGGGCCCAAAAGTGTCTCTCTCCTCTCTGTATCCCGTCGAATAAGATCTCCAACAAGTCGCGTAACGCAACGCCGTCTTGGATCCACCTGAGAGGCGGCGTGAAACCATATACACGGCCATTTCTAGCTCCGGAAGTTTCCTACAAAATTGTATCAAAAACATGATGCATTGTGAGTAATGATTAAACCAAGGATTCATAAGAAATCGAACTAACTACCTCGGGGTGAAGCAAGGATGCTTAATGAAATGTGGGAGAAAGTGGAGGCTTGTTGAGATTTTGCTATAATGGAGAGAAGGAGCAGTAAACGCAGACCTTGGATCAAAACCCCGCAGTGAAGTAATTTTTCATTTAAGGGCTGTTTGGAAACCCTCGAATTGAATTCAATTACATTAATGAAGTTGGGATTGAATTCAATTTATACTATTTAAAAATAAGTTAGAGAAGGAACGGCTGTGACAGGTTGCTGCAGCAAATCATGTGAATTCAACCCCTTAAAAAAGTGGGGTTTGAATTCATACAAGAATTCAACTCAAGCCTATTTTGCAGTTCCAAGCGGATGAATTGAATTCAATCTCAATTCACCCCTTTCCAAACACCCCCTTAAATTGTCTTGAATCGATGGATGTAATTGTAATTTTGTTAGCTGAAATGCTACAGCAAAACCAAATATATTTTTTTTATTAAAAGGAAAGCTAACACGTATCCTTTAAAATAAATAACTTTTATATTAAAATGATTTGCATAATTAATAAATCAGTTGACGTATCTATGTGTACAACATTCCAATGATTGAAAACGAACACAGAACGTACATATATTGTTGGATTGGGAAACGTATGTAATTATAACCAAACGACAAGCATATGCTGAAACGACGACAGTTGAAAAACAAACCTTAAACAATGGGCCGGCACTGGCAGGAGAGAGAATGCAAAACAGGTCTTTAAGTCCATCGGCGCCCATTGTAACTAAAAATCTTTTTACACAAACCCAAATTGCCAAAACAGAGATCATACCAGACTAGTTAATATATATACCTCTATATGATCAAATCTTTGACGTCTTCGTTAGTATTCTGGTCGAAAGAGAGCGTTAATCTATGGATTCTGACTCTGTGTTTGCTAACATCGTGCGGGCTCCTGAAGATCCTATTCTCGGGGTAACTCTCTTCTTCTTCTTTTTCCTCTTCGTTTTTATTCTGTTCATTTGCGCTCATACATAAGCAGTTTCTGTGCTTATGGTGTCCCACGTTGTTTGTTTGGAAGTGTACGGATGATCCATTAGGTGATCAAACAAAGAATTAGTTGCTTGATCCATTAGGTGATCAAACGCATCAAGAAGATGTATGCTTAAGCAACATTACGTTTTTAAGTTATGAGTTGTTGGTTACAAGATCATTGGATCAGAGTCTTGCTTGCATATTTCTTTTATATAAAAAGAATTGGATATTAAGTTTAGACCTTATAGTTTGATAAATTTTAGTCTTACTAATGGGATTCGTTTGATTCGTTGTTCTCACTCTGCTTAACAAATTTTTTCATGTTAATCACTTTATTTATTGTCAAACAAACAGGTCACCGTCGCTTATAACAAGGATACCAGCCCTAATAAGTTGAATTTGGGTGTTGGTGCTTACAGAACTGAGGTTTGCCTTTTTATCCTTTCACTAATTGTGTCTTGTTTATTTGTCTACGTGTATGCACGCTTAAATTCTCTGATCATGGTCTTTACTCAAGTGTTATCCTGCAATATTAATTCATTTGATTGCAAAGTTAATGGTGTGACGCAGGAAGGGAAGCCTCTGGTTCTAAATGTTGTTAGACGGGCAGAGCAAATTTTAGTTAATGATCCGTAAGCTACTAAATTGCTATTCCTATCTCTGGTTGCACTTGTTGTTTTATAATTGTTAATGTCTTTACTGTTCTGTATTTTCCAGTTCTCGGGTCAAAGAGTATCTTCCAATTGTTGGGCTTGCGGAGTTCAACAAATTGAGTGCCAAACTTATTCTTGGTGCTGATAGGTAAAGAGGCTGTTGGAACTTGCAAGTTTTCGAATAACTAGTGAGAAGGTGGTACTGAAAATAAGTTTAGGACATTAATTTGGATAAAAAATGATTAACTGCTGCAACAACCAAAGTTTTCTGGATTGTCAATTTTATATTTTGCTTACTTTTCAACAGCCCAGCCATTCAAGAGAACAGGGTGACTACTGTCCAGTGCTTGTCAGGTACTGGTTCTCTTAGGGTTGGTGGCGAGTTTCTTGCAAGGCATTATCACCAAGTAAGTCGCTTTTTTTTTTTTTTTAACACCTCATTGTCATTTGTGCTCAATAGTCGTTTCTTTTTTTAAATAAGAAAATAGACTGGAGTAATCGAAACTGTAATTGACTTTTATCCACTATTTTTTTGGCAGCTCACAATATACATTCCACAGCCAACTTGGGGAAATCATGCAAAAATCTTCACTCTTGCCGGATTGTCTGTGAAAACATACCGGTATTATGATCCAACAACACGCGGTCTGAACTTCCAAGGTTTGATCTTTGTTCCAAGTGAATTCATTTTGGTGTCATCTTGTATTATTGTTGCTTCTAAGCTTATAGTTGTTCTTAATGTGTTAAACGTACAACTTAGGACTTTGATATGTAACTGCTGATGTTTAAGGATTATAGTTTTTCTCTACAGTGTTAGTCTGACTGAATTATTTAATGAATTTGAGATGCTTATGTGCACTTAAACCTTGATTAGTAATATTAGTCTGTTCATACTCCTTAGAGGAGTATCTTATGATTCTTAATTGTTAAATTACGCAACTCAAAGATTGAACTTTTGCCATACTTTTGAAATAAAGGATTGCTGGAGGATCTTGAAGCTGCACCATCAGGATCAATTGTGCTTCTTCATGCATGTGCTCATAACCCAACTGGTGTTGACCCAAGCCTTGAGCAGTGGAAGCAGATCAGACAGTTGATACGATCAAAAGCTTTACTACCTTTCTTTGACAGTGCATATCAGGTACAGGAACATTGTTGGAAAAATGGAGGCTAAAGTAATTTGAGATCATAACCATATGTGCATTTGTTGTTATGTATAAGCTGTTAAGTCTTCATAAGCCTCCCTAGTTCTTCCAAAGACTCAAACTACCTCTAGATTATTGCTCGGTAGTAATTAAATATTCTTCATGCTAGAAGATTGAAGCATTCTGACTGATGAGTACTTCACCATTGCTCCTTTTAGGGATTTGCAAGTGGTAACCTAGATGCAGATGCACAGTCTGTTCGAATGTTTGTTGCAGATGGTGGTGAGTGTCTAGTGGCACAGAGTTATGCTAAAAATATGGGACTCTATGGGGAACGTGTTGGTGCTCTCAGCGTTGTAAGATCCTCTTCTCTGAAATGCTCTTCTTTTGCTTAAAACCCCTTATTTAACACACATTGAATAACTGAAGCTTTTGATTTGCATAAGTGAGTTTCTATAATGCAACAGCTTCCATTTTGGTTAAGTTTATAAATTTGGTATATTTAATTTCTTGGTTTACGGTATCAAATAAACTTTTCTTTAAATTTGGTATATTTAATTTCTTGGTTTATGGTATCAAATCAGCTTTTCTTTGTCAAGGAAAATTCCCTTTGTTGATATTCAAGGTTGATATGTGTGTCATACTGGAAAGTGAGGAGGAAAAAGGAGTTGGGGATTAGCGTGGAGGTGGTGATATTATATTAGAGCACCAAATTGGTTGTTAGAAGATTATATGTTTGCATAGAAACCTCAAGTTTCCGTAGGGTTTCTTTTTAAAATGCTTCTGAAAAATAAACCATATAATCATATAGCTAAATTTTTACAGATCTGCAAGACGGCAGATGTGGCAAGCAGGGTTGAGAGCCAGCTGAAACTTGTGATCCGGCCCATGTATTCTAATCCACCCATTCATGGTGCATCTATTGTTGCTACAATTCTTAAAGACAGGTATATACCTGGTCAGCATTGGGATAGTTTATTAGCTCATAAGGCGTAAGCATAGAAATGCATATTTGCACTTGTTAAGAATGGAATAGTATTAGAGCTTCTTTTGACCAATGAAGCAATAAGCTATTTAAATTCATTGACAATATACATAGTATTCTGAATATTCAAAGTTAAATGACCAACAATAATGCTACATTTATCTACTTATTATTAGTTTGATTCATCTCTACCTTACCATCTGATCTGATGAAATGAGTCAGAGACCTACGCCATTTGATGAAGCAGTTAGAATTAATGAGATTAACCGCTAGTGTTCTTCAACTTTTGTTATTTGTTGCAGGGATATGTATAACGAATGGACCATTGAGCTGAAAGGAATGGCCGACCGGATTATTAGTATGCGAGACATACTTTTTAATGCTATATGTGCTAGAGGTACTCTGATCCATTTCATATTATCCTCCTTTAATTATCTTTCTTTCATTAGCATTTAGGGTCAAGATTATGAAGTTATTAAATTGACATGTGCACGAGCTGACATCTAGTCAAAAAAATCATGTGACAATACCAGAAAGGTATCCTGTGCCTTCAAGTTTCTGAGGCAAACTGTCTGCGTACCCTTTGAGCATTTTTCTCGACTCCTTCCTTTTATAACATCCTAATTTCATGCATCTGTGTTTATTACATCAATATTTAAATATTCTAATTCTAGCTTGGTTATATACATCATCATGATTTACTAGGTTGTGGATTTTTTTGAATGCTCTTTTCCTCGTCTTAGGCACTCCTGGTCGCTGGAGTCACATCTTCGAGCAGATTGGAATGTTCACCTTCACTGGCTTGAACAGTGAACAAGTTGCCTTCATGACCAAAGAGTATCACATTTACATGACATCCGATGGGTAATTTTATCATCCTTTTCGAAACTTGAAATTACAATATTTGAAAGGTCAGATGTTTGTCCAGGATGAAGGAGTCTTGTCCTTCGACCTCTGTTTGTGATTAACGTTTTTCTTGCACTTTTCCATAACCAAATAACTGGTATTAATAAAAAATTAAACTCGACATTTTTCAAATTCTTCAAAAATGTTAATGCTTCAATATGATTATAGAGACAGATAAAGGTTCACGATTCTGGTTACTGTACTGATGCTAATTTTCAGGTTCAAAAAATATCATATTTACCACTAAATGCAGTTTACTGATGCTCAATTTGAGTGGGATGGTGATGATATGATGTGCTTTTTTTTCCTTTTTTTTTTCTACAGGAGGATAAGCATGGCAGGGCTCAGTTCTGCAACCATCCCTCATCTTGCAGATGCAATACATGCTGCAGTTACTCGTGTTGGCTAGGATAAAAGAGATTCCCAATTGCGTGTCCTTTTCATATTATTATCCTTCGTTTGCTGGCAAACGTTACAGAAAAGGATGTCAGAACCTTTTGAACATCGTATCTTGCATACTTTACATGCTTATTGAGGAATTGACTAGATAATGGACATGTTCCAGGAGTTGGGTTCAACTCTTAACTCATACATGTTATCATCTCTATAGCGTCATAAAATCGAAAATTTTGCCATTTTTACATTTCCCATTTGTCATTCCCGCAACGATCAGATCTTTGGTACTCTGTAATGTAATCCCACCAAAGGTACTATTTTTCATCAATCGGATTGGCATGTACTTCAATATACAGAAGCTACTGTCGTCCCTTGCATGTGTCCTGAGAGTACTAAGCTGAAGTTTGACGCCAAAAAAAGAAAGAAAGCAGGAAGTCCAAACCGAAAGGATAATACACTTATTTGCGAGTGTATTTGGTTTAGCCAAAGCAATATTAAATAAATTAAACTCAGTAGTTGCGTAGTGGATTTTCCTAACACATCTGCTAAGCTCCTTATCTACATTTGGTGAATGTCAAATCCAATTTCCTAACTACATTTGTATGTGTAGGAAGTTTCAACTTCTGTTAGCGTTTCGGCTTCTTTATCCTTTCCATTTCCTTTGTACTAGTACAATTTATGTTGTCAATGCCGAGCTGTTGGGCTCTTTAGCCCACTCAAGATCTGAAGCTTCTCTAAGTTGGAAGACTTCTTTGGGGGTAGTATTAATAGGCTTTCATAGCAAGCTTGTCATATTCACCACTGCCTATGGAGCTGCTTTTCTTTGCCTCTTTTTGGTCCACATTCCATCCCATGAAATCTAAGAGTGTCTTCGATGTTGGTGTTTCTGAAGAAATCATCTTCTCTGTATCTTCCTCCACCTTGTCGTTTGGCCCTGAAGGTGGACTTTGAACCTGAGAGTCTGCATAGATGACATCCTCAATCCTTGACAATATTGTGTAAGCCAAGCTCTCTATTATTCTTGAATAGCTCTCTAGAATGGCTTGTCCTACATCCTGCGCAAGGTAAACTATTTTATTAGTACCGGTTGGCTTGGAGAGAGAAGATGAACATGGCAACATTTACGTTACCTTGTTGTACTGGATCTTGCTTATGTCTAGTGCAGATTGTGGAAGTCCTGGGAACCTTTGTTTGAGGAGAAGAAGGATGGTTTCTGCTCTCTCCTCAAAGAGTTCTCTCTTTTCCAAACTAACTGCCGAACCCCAGGATGATTTTCCATCCTTTTGATTCATCTTCCTCTTCCAAATCACAATGGAGGCCTCAATCCTGTTTTTGAGATCAAGAACTTTGTGTTCTGATGACAGGTCCAGGGTTGACAGGAACTGCTCAGGATCAAAGTATTCTACTGTTATACTCTTGTATAGGGAATCTCCAAGGCTTGATCTTCCATTCTACCAGTAAAAACAGATAATGTTAGTTGTCAAGGCTCAGATGTTTTGAGATTTAGAAGGGGATTGTTGACACTTTCAATACCATACCTTGGGAAGTGACTCGATGTAGTTTTCAGGGATCTCCATTTCTGACAGCACTTGAGCATTTATAGCCATGGCTGCTTTAAGAACTTGGTTTACAGAATCCTTCTGAAATTGCAGCCATCTTCTCGTTGACTCTGATAATCCACCAGGGGGTACCTTAGCTGTAGGAATCCACCATTTGTCATCATTTCTAGGTGGAGTCCCTTCTTGTGAATCATTGCTGTCTTTGGACACATACCAGAACTCTTTCTGGTGTGCAAAGTTGTCTAGGAGGTCCTGTTTAGCAGATTAGCAGATTTTGGTCACGAGGGAAGAGTCTAAGCTTGTCTAGGAATTCACTTTTACAGTAACCACAAGGAACAAGAATATGGTTCAACTTACAATGAGGATGGCGTCCAACTTCCTCAAACCAGGGATGTTGGTGAGCAGATCACTTCTTAACTGTGTCGTCATGATCTATGATAGTCAAGACAGATGCACAAAATAAGAATGACAGTGAAATACGTTTCCATACCAATGTATGCATAATTAGCATGCTCCGTATTGACTTCTTACCTCCATATTGACACCATTTGTGGATTGTTGTGAAGGGACTAATTCAACAATGTGATCAGTGACCGAAAGAAGCCATTCAATCTCTCTTACCCACCTTGCTTTGGTCTCTGCTGACATGGGCTCCAATCTCTTTTGTTCACCAAAAACGGATGCTGCATCATGGAACAGTCCAAAAGGGGAAACAGATATTAGCATTCAGCCGTATTTATATAAACCTCTTACCAACTAATTATCGTTGATTTACTGATCATACAGGAAACAAGTCACATTTTGGAACCAATGTTTCTAGGAACTAGAATTTCATTGTTCATCTAAGGAATGCAATCACAAATTTCACGTTCACTACAGAAAAATCAACTGCACTATTTAGGAAAGCTGCATTACCAGCAAGATTTGTAATGGCATTTGACAAGGCCAGAGCTGAAGAAACACCTTTTCCACCACCAGACATGTCTTCTCCCAAAAGCAATTTAGCAAACTTTTCCTTCATCATATCCATTTCTGAACCACACACACACAAAAAATCACCATCTTCCCTTTATCATTCAACAGAATATGAACTGATTCACATAACAATCCAACGTGCCTGGACATGGTAACGACTGAAGCTTACCTGAGGGACCGGTCTTTTCCCGACTGCTTGGTGTTTTGGTCTCAGCAACATCAGGACGTGGAATCTGACGTTTTTCGCGATCAAAAGGACTCCCATAATATTGACAATCACTAAGGCGGTCTCCAATAGCCCTCGACACATAACTTCTTGAATGCAATATATTATCCTCACCACCTTCTGCATCTTTCCCACTCTCTAAGATCATACTGTGAGCTTGTCTACCTTGGCCCTCGTACATTCTTCTCCGGCTGAAAGATTTTGTTGCCTGAATACTCCTTTCGCGGTCTAATGCACGTACCATTATGAACTTAGCCCCTTCTCTTTGTCTTTGCTCGCTTCTTCTTTCCTTCTTTGTCTATGAAGGAAGGAGAGCGTTCACAAAATATTACTCCCCTACAACAATCCTCTTCAACTTGGTAAAAGATAACAGCACTTAAGAAAAAGAGAAGAACCGCTTATGCCCCAGAATGAGAGGCTTAGAACTTGGAGTGAATGGAAAACTCTTGTTTTGTTCCCCCCTTGCAAATATATCAGAGAAACACAGTTGATGATGAAGAGGAGAGGTTTTGAGTATCAGTTGTCTAGCTATGGTTGAAGCAATATAAGATCGCGGGGTGCATGTTTGATGTAGATAGATAGATCAAGAACTGTAGAGGGTTGGTGCATAACAAAGTAACAAAACCTGTTATATGATCAGGGGTATTGTTACTTTAAGGTTTGTTGAAGAAACTAATGGCTAAGAAGTCAAACTGATTTACTAAATTCAGGGCTTTGTCTTTCTTACCGCATTCCTAGTTCAACAAATTTAGCCTTATGACCTATTTCAGCAACGTTGCAAATGTAGGATTGTTGGTCTTAGATTAATGTTAGCTGTGATCGACAAGAAGATTTCTGTTTATTACCCGTTTTGTTTAACAGTCATCGCCAATTTCTCTGTTCTTGTTAAGATTAACATATATATGAAGGATCCCACCAAATAGAATTGCTAATTAAGGTTCTTGTGAGTGTGTGCAAGCAAAAGCACAAGGTTGCCATTCCTAAATTCTTGTCTTCTGCATCACACTCTAATTAATGCTAAAAATGGTGGGATGAGACTGATTCAATGACAATGTATTTGTATCTTATGATACTCAAGAACAAACCATATTTATAGATATCTTTGTTAGGCATCGACACAGATATCTAAGTTCGTGCCTTGGAATGATTTAATTTTATCATATTTCAGAATTCAATAAATAGCTAACATCACATAATTTTAACAACGTACATTTTTTTTTATAAGAAATGTAACAACGTTATATACATATACGTCCATATTAAGAAATTGCAATTTGCATACAAAGAATTACTAATTAAACTCTCATAAAATAAAAAAAATCAAAATCTTATTAATGACTATTTAGGCATTCATCAGACAAGAATTCCTTTTAAATTTTGAGCCTTTCACTAAAAATAAGCGAAATCTTAATGTTTAAAAGGATATAGAAGAACAATTTTAACATTTTCAAAATTAATTAAAACCAACCAGAAAGCTTTACTCTCATTCGGCGTATCTTTTATGGGTAACCCAAAACTTAGAGCAAGCAACTTTTCTACTCCCCTAGATTTCATTCTATTACATCATACCTTCGCATAAACTAGAAACTGTGCATTAAACGCAAAGCCAAATGTCATCGAATTTTCACAAAAGTACATCTTCTAAGGGTACTATAAATAAATAACCATAGCTGTGAAGACGTCTGCGAACAACCTCTAGCCAATTGGATTTGTTGTATGTCGGCGAACAGAAGATCGATCCAAGGGAAGGAGAATTACATTCTTTAAGGTTACAAAGGCCAGCTCCCCAGAAGATTCAACAACTTCATTTACAATATAACTTCCACAACTAATTCAAAATGAGTACCAAACAGGACAGCAAATTTATCATATAAGCAAATTACCATCAATTCTCCAAAGTAACTACCACCACCGCAACATATGTTCTACAGCTACTTAAGGTAAGGTACTAAATCCACCAATGTGTTGACCTCTCAGACCTAATATGATTAGGTCTGCATAGCTTCAGCATGGTAGGTTTCTAATTCTTTATCAAGCTCAACTGCAGACTTGTCAAATGGTTGTTTCCCCCCACGGCCACGGCCACTGCCAATGCCACGGCCACGGCCACGGCCACGGCCACGACCACGGCCACGGCCAAGACCACGACCACGACCACCACCACCACCTCTGCCAGCATTCATTAACCCCCCCTGACGACTTTGACTAAATCAAAAGCCAACGAGTAGAGAAATCATTATTGTAAATATACAATCAAACAAACAATGATACATCTATGAGCCCCACATAAGGAATCTAAAAGAAAAAGCCATTTGAAAGAAGAAAAAAAAGATAATTGGAACGTGAATGATGCTTGGATCCAGAAAACGAAAACATTGACCAGATGTAACAAATAGTGTATGTGGAAGTAAAAACCTTACCTTGAACCACGGTTAGATGTAGGAAGCCCTCTACCGCGACCAGCTCCAGGCCTACATAACTCCAGGCATCAATCAATTTCTTGAAGGTAGCATTTGAAAACAATTGAAAAACAAACTCTCAACAAAAGGATTTTGATTGCTGCCTCAACGTGATTGCACCACCTAAGCTCAAATTGTCAATGCATGAAACTGAAGTAACCACAATTTCCTAGTTTCTTCATAACCAATTAGGAACGCAGAGTTGTGAAGGTATTATACACCCTACACTAAACCCCACCAGCTAGACTATGCTTGTTGAGGATGATATAAAACTTCACTCAGCGGCTTGCCAATTTCATTATAACCAAAAAAAAAAAAAAAAGAAACAAAAGACATACATCATAACAACTGTCCTTTTCTGCCTTCCATTCACCCCCGTTACATTGACTCGAGCTGAAAAAGGAGCTTCTGATGCACCCAAAATTTCAATCTTCATAGGCTTTCCATCCAAAAGTACATTGTTATACTTTTTAAGAGCTGCAATTGCATCACTTCTCCTCATATACACAACTTCAGCTGAACCCTGCAACCAAATAACATAATTCAAGTTGATTCTCTAACATCCAAAAAGAACAAAAAGATAATAATCAAAGATCCCATAAAGGAGCATAAATTTCTTGAGCCACTTTAAGAGTAGCCAACAATTACATCATTTAAATTCCCTCGTACAGAATGGAAGAAAGTCAATGATTGCATACAGCAAATTATGCAGTATCATATGATCATAAATGCAACAAACTTAGTGAAGTCTGTAATTAATTACGTGCTACAAACTCCTAGTGCAATAACAAGGCTGCTCATTGAATGACTGCAACCGCAAAATAATGTGAAATTAATCATTATCTAACAGCAAGCCATTAGAAGAATATAAAGTAGTCTAGAAATAGAACTTACACTAGGCCGACCAGTTTTATTGTAGTGAACAGCATATTGTTTCACTTCGCCAACCTCCGAGAAAAGCTCCTAATGCCAATAAATATTACTTCAGAAATCCACTACATGAAGCATCAAATCTGAAAACACACGGCTTGGTGCATACCCTTATATCTTCATTGCTAACTCCATAATCCAAGTTAGAGATATATAATTTGGTGCCAACTTCTACTCCCATTATCCCAGCAGCTCTAATGCTATCTTCAAGCAAGTCATGCCGCCAAGGTAAATTCCTGGTTCTGCGTAAAGGCTGATGAAAGCAAATAGAACACATCAGCTCATACCAGTACAGAAGATCACCACTCCAAATCAATCTCAGGTCAGCAAAAATGCCAAAGCATAAAGAAAACTGAAGATAAGCAAACCCATGTCACCAGGTTCAGGAAATTGAGATACTGGATGACAGATGGGAGTAAAGTATTTGACCCACTGTATGTCAAACCGGTGCTTTGATAGAGATGAGAACTCCAGTTCTGAAGTTAAGCGAAGGAAACCCCTTGCAAAAAGGCCATGAACTAGGACAGATTGAGATCTTGCACCGAAGAAATCCAGATATAGCAAGATGATCCATCACACTCCCCGTCTAATTAAGCAGAACATCGAATACTACTACATAGTAGGGGTTAAGTAGGTTAATCCGTAAACTGACATTAAGCTATGCTACTTCGAGAGCCCCATCCTTCTGTTTAAGTGTTACGAGTGAACTGACATTAAGCTACGTTACTTGGCGAGCCAATCCTCCTGTTTAGGCCCCATAACATGGATGGAAGGTAGCATATTACTTAACGTGCATCCCATAAAACCTCAGCTTACAATTAATGAGACCAAAACCAGTAGCAAAGCTCCACATAGATTGCCCAGTTAAAAGTACAAGTAAATCCTTGGATCTATAATCAAATTAACGCCACTGGGAATAATGACCTAGTAGCTTAGACCAAATAAGCTTCCCCATAGTTTTTATTTGTATTTTCGATTTCTTAAGCATAGTTACAGATCCTCAAGTCATAAGCACATCAGGTTCTCAATCAACAGTTTTGAGCTTGCCTTAGCAATCGAATATTGTGATGGTCGTGTATTCACTGATAGAGGACCTTTACGAACTGGCCCCGACATTCTTCCAGCACCAAAGGACCTACCTGGTCCCTGGCCTCGACGGGCCCTACCTCTTCCTCGTCCTCTGCCTCTCTCTCTGTTCTTCTTGATGATGTCATCAAGAGCCATATCCACAGAACTAGCCATGGTATTTGCAGTAAAGGTCAAATCCTTACGAACAAAAAGGAGGTAAACCTGTTGAGAGCAAAGAAAATCAGCACTGCGAATCAACAAGATCATATTAAAGGTTTACAGGTTATGGGGCGTTCATTCAACCTAATACCTATGTGATTAGTTCCTTTACGTCATCTCTCCTACAAAATAGAAAATTTGGGGGAAATTAAATCATCTAGAACACACAGATCCGAAACCACCAAGCCCCTTCCCATATTAAAAAAAGAATCGATAAATGCCAAAGAAGAAAATAACTAATAAATCCGTAAAAAAACGAAGTCAACGATAATCAATACAAAAATCACGAAGAAATCACAAATCGAAGCCGCCAATTGCGAAACCGACACAAAAATCCACGTTTCTAACCCCAAAACAAAACCCTAAACAGCCATCGGAATATCTGATAGTGTAGTCGATAGACAAATGGAAAACAGAAATTACCAGGAACAGGATCGGGAAATACCTGATGCAGATCGTAAAGTCGGAGAGATCCAAGAGAGAGTAAAAGTAAATGGGGGATGAGATCAATAGAAGAAGGAGAAACGAGGAATAGATTTAGAGATTAAGGAGCGATTGAACTGGTACAATAAAGAAGGGCAACTTATGTAGGGGAATTGGAAGGGTTAGGGTTTATACAAGTTTGTTGTGTGGGGAGGGGAGGTTGTTTTATAAGGTGGAAACTTCGCTATTGATGGTTTGGATAACTATCCGAAATCAAGTAAGGTACTCGGAAGGGGAGCTGTGTTTTACATTAATTATATACACGAGTTGATACAAAATATATTTTAGTGAAAACAGCTCTTTAAGTACTATATATTTCTTTATATCATATTTATCACCGGATAGTTATTGATAGTTAAATTGAAGTGGCATTTCTTATTTCCAACATTTATTTTTGTTTGGGATATAGGGCAGTCACCTTGTCTTCGACCGTCTTCTTTTTGAGGGTTTATTAATGGAATGAAATATAATGTAATATTATTTTACTATTTAAAAAGAGAGTTTATAAATAATAGAATAGATTGAGATAGAAGAGAAGAATTTTATATTACATCTCATTTCATCATAAACTGTAAAAATAAGAAATCTCCGATTTTGAAGGTTTATAATAGAATTTAAAATAATAAACAAATTTATATTATATTATATTATAAACACTTCATCTAAACAATATTTTATTATATTATGTTATGAACTCTTACATCTTTCCCAAACAACTTTTTTTCTTCTTCTAATATTACATCAATTTATATTCTATTCCATAATAAATCATTCAATTTTATTATATTCCATTCCATTAAAAATCTCGAGTCTAACCAAGCATAGCGTTACATGACAACTTATTGTTTGTCTTGTTTGTGAAAAATCTGCAAAATAAAAGTCTACGTACTTGAAAATTGCACTTAAGCAAAAACGCCATATTTGTCATAGCCATTGTAACCATTGGATCAATCTTCTTATTTTGTTGTTCTTTAGACAGTCACCTAAGCTGCCACCATCATTACCCATTCTGACATTTGTTTTGGATCATGGAAAATAAAAAAGAAGTTACAAATTTGAAACAATCGAGCATTTGTTTATCTGCAAATGTTGTTTGTTTGGCGAGATTTCAAACAATAAAGGTTGGGGAGACCAGATTGAAGATGATGTTAACATTACTGGTTGAGTGTGTCTATCGCTAGCGACCACTAAGGAGAGACTTGACGACGGCGAGGGATGATGTTGTTATATTGTCACCATCTTTATTGGTTCTCCCTTTCATCGGTGCAATGTAAGATTTTTTTTCCGAAATCTTCCTACTGTTCAAAATCTGGTCCATTTAATGGTTTAACCCATTAATTACGCAAACGACCATACATTATCATTTTCATCTTCTACGATGGGTAGAGATGATGAAGCGATGAATTATATATTTTTAGGTCCCTATCCTTAGCTTCACGCAACAATCACTGGACATCATCGAGTTGTGGAGATTAGAGGTTAGAATATTCAAAACATTTTGAAACATTATTGGACAATATCGGTGTAATGGCTGAAGGTATTCTTTTGTTATGCTTTCGTTGCTAAATATTGTGAATAGCATGCATGTATCTTGTTTATACGTAAATGATCTTGTGTTTTAAGATGTATGCTTGAATTTTCATTTGGTATCAGTACATCTGAACTGTCTGAGAAAATATTCCTCTGTTATGCTTTGTTTCTCATTTTCATTTATGTAGTATGAGTTGAGCATGTGTTGTTGAAAATTCTCGACGTTTGTGTACATGATGGATGTCAGAATTGTGTCTTGGTACTCTATATTGCACCCACTAGTGATAGGACCGTTGTTGGGCACCGATTCCGAAACCCAACTCTTGCGAAATCATGAAGCATGAGCGTAATCCTATAGGATTATTTCCAAAAGCTCTTATTAGGCATCATCCCACAAGGGTGGTGTGCCTATGACAATCAAACATCAAAACAAACTTATTACTTTAATGTTGGATCCTATTTCTGAATGCGAATTCTAACTCTTGCGGAAATATCTTAAGACTCTCATATCTTTACTTCATTATACTCTTTAATACATTACATACAACTAATTTTCATCATTCACATTTCAATGCCCTCAAAACAAAGAATTTTACAAAGCTTTTTATGAAGATATTGAATTTAAATTCATATGATGGGTATCGATTCCGGAACCCAACTCTTGCGAAATCATGAAGCATGAGCGTAAACCCATAGGGTTATTTCCATGAACCCTTATTAGGCATCATCCCACAAGGGTGGCGTGCCCCATGACCATCAAACATCAAAACAAACTTATTACTCCAACTAAACCATATAACGAGGAAGTCAAAATGAACATACATAACTGAACTACTTCAATCTATCATTTCATTTCTAAAGCAACAGAGTTTGAAAAACTTTATTTACATATCAAAAGCCACACC
>JANZLF010000001.1:16103668-16113778 GCA_026546835.1 Erythroxylum foetidum | reverse complement strand
CCGACCGATACCGGTACAGTTCCGTTCCAGAGCTCAATCCGGTACCGAACCCGGTACGGTATTCATAACATTGGTTTCACTACTAATTTAATTCAAATATTTTATAAATCTCATATAATTAAATTTGAACTTTACAAAAAATTAGATTCTAATTAGTATTTTTAATGAAAAATTACACTTTTTAGGTTATTTTCTTATATAGCTGAGAAATTGTCCAATACATATAAATAGATTAAAACGAAAGGTGAACATGTATTGCAACATGTGCTTCTCACTTCTATCTTCCGCTTTGCACCTCCTGACGTACTGACTAATTAAACACACGAAACAACAACGAAATAGAAGACTTGGGCTTCGTTTTCTGACTGTCAAGATAATAAAATGTTTCAAATGTTGACAGATATAAATGAGGTATATATTCAAATTTCAAGAAAACAGAGAAAAAGATGTATGTTCCATCCTGTACTGAAGTCGTGTCAAATAATGTTGTTGTTAGACAGGGGTGTATCTCTTTGGTGTCTTTGTGCCAGTGTCTAATAAATTAATGCATGTTGAAAGAATGAATGCAATACAATTTATCAGCCATCCTATTCCTGCCCCCGTCCGTGTCTTGTCTGTAGGAACATCATCAGATCAATGTAAGATCACACGACAAACTCAAAATTCATGGCAACTGGAATGACCCTCCAATTTGATCACTTCCTGCTGGAGGATCAATGGCTACCCAGAGCAGGGATATGCAGATTGAAATTAGACCAGACCAAACAAGTACAACAGTAGAGGTTTTTCCTCTTCTTCCCATTAGCCCTTTCGCGAAAGGGTAAAGATGAGCCAACACCCAAAAGCTGAAGAACACACCTCCAAGTAAACTGCTCCATTCCGGTAGTGGAAGATAAATATTTCGGAAAACTCCAACCGCGATGCCTACCATGTTAACCATTATGATTGTGCAAGGAGGTACCATGAGGGATGTCCATTTAAAGATATAGAGATCTGCAAACTCATCGTCCGCATCATCACCTGCTGATTTGGATGTAAGCGTGAAAGATATCTCGATGCCTGCAATCACCTTCAACAACCCCTGGAGCACAGCAGCAAGATGAGCACTTGTGCCTCCTATTAACCAGAACTGCTCGTTCCTCCACCATTCTTCAAGGGCAATGCCAGACCACTTGATCTCAAACACCGCCAGAAGACAAAGAGTCACAGTGATCGCCAAGAGGTATGTGAGGAAAGTAACATCAAGAGTCTGGACAATAAATTGGTTAGCGTAGAGGCAGATCGCAGGAATGAAGCAGTAAACAATGAGGAAAATAGAAGTGAAAGGGTATATTCCAACGTTGAGGTATGCGACCCTTTGAAAGAATTTCAATCTTGGGCCACCCAGAAGTGCATTGTTGCGTGAAAAGAAGATCTCAACAGACCCAGTAGCCCACCGGAGGACCTGATGAAGTCGATCAGTTAGATTAATCGGGGCAGTGCCACGAAAGGCATCCCTCTTCGTCGCACAATAAACCGACCTCCATCCACGCTCATGCATTCTGTACCCGGTGACAACATCTTCAGTAACAGAACCATATATCCATCCAACATTTTGGCCCCATTCTGTCTTATCCTCAAACCAGCAAGATATGACATTCACGGCCTCTGAAATTGAAGAAGGATCCAGAGGCTCCCTAGGAACAATAAGAGCACCTGGAGGGCGACTAGCAAGAGGCAGGCCCTGAATTGCTGCCACCCTTATGGAATCAAGAAATGCCCTTGAGTTTCCAAACTTCTTGGGAATAAGAGCTTTGGTCATATCCGCATGGTCCTGAGACTGGTTATGATCTGGGGCAGAAGTAACGGCAGCCTTCCTGTGTCGGGCAAAGCAGCAGGAGAAGGAGCAGCAACTGCTCTGTGACTGTCCTTGAGGCTGAGGAGGGTCAAAGCCATAAATGGCAGTCCGACGAAAGAGGCATCCTGTCCCCACATACATCGGACCTTGAAGCCCATCAAGGGCTCTCATGTTGACATCAAAGAACACAGTATTGTGATTGGCATATCGATCATTAGGATCAATTCCTTCAAACCTCTGAGGAAACTGGACATAGCAAATTCCATCCCCATCGCTGTCCATCATGAAGCACATGCCTTCCCTCAATGCCTTTGAATTGAAAATATAGTGGTCACAGTCAAGGTTGAGAACGAAGGGGCCATTGGACATTAAAGCAGAGGCTCGAACCAGAGCATTCATGGCCCCCGCCTTCTTGTTGTGATCATAGCCAGGTCTTTTCTCACGTGATACGTACACCAACATGGGAAGACGAATGTCAACTTCAGTTAGATTAATGGAGTTTCGATTTGGCATGCCTGCAATTGGTTCATCACTTGGAGGCTGTAGCATTACCTGCAGTTTAATGTTTAACTTATTATGCCAGTTTTGTTCATCATCATATAATATATTTTCTGTTAGAAATAAAAGTTCTTGAACTAGCATAGCATTCATACCTGTATAATACTGGCATGATCACCCCTGCTATGCTCAGAGGCTGAAAATGTCCAGGTCCCGGGCCAGTGGGTCTGATCAGCCATCCAAGTGGCTTTTGGGATTTTCGGTCTCTCTATCGGCACATCATCACCACTCTCTTTCCAACGTTTAATAGCCTTAATCTCCTCCTGAGTATTATATGCATCAGAGCGTCGACGAATTGAGTCAGCAAGGCCATTGATACGAACCTTGAATTCATCGTATTCACGTTTTACCCGCCTGCGATCTCTAACAAAATCTGGGAGTACCTTGTTCTTCAAAGGATCTTTTTTCAAATTGAAATAAGATTCCGGGTTTCTTGGTTCGATATCATGTTTTCTACAAAATGGTACCCACAAATTGGCAAAACTAGCTGCCTCTGCCATGGCCTCGAAGGTTAGAAGAGCACCTCCATCATCAGATATATAACACGATAGTTTCTCAACTGGATAGTCAGCTGCAAGAATAGACAGGATAGTATTTGCAGTGACAAGGGGTGGCTCTTTCTCAGGATCTGCTGTAGAAACAAAAATATCTATGCCAGGGAGATCAGATTTTCCAGAAGGATTGCTTGAACAAGGAGCTTCAAATCTGTCTTTTAGAGCATCAAGGTCCACAGCTCGGTTAACAGGAAACAACTTAGGGACCTGGTCAAGTAACCACGAGAAGGCAAACCATATTTCACACACCACAGATAAGATGGATAACCAGACTGCGTCTTCATTTGGGTTTTTAATCCGCCAATGCAGGAAAAATCCAAGAGCAACCATTCGGAAAAGAGCCAGGATTCTGAAAGAACAGTAATCCAATGAACAAACAATTATTACAAGCAATAAGAGAAGACGATGTAAAAGTTACAGGAACAATTTATTTTTTTCTATGCACAGCAGTTTCAAGAAAAACAAATATGCTCAGAAAGCTTTCACTACTTGAAGTCCAGTTTGAAACATACAATTTAGTGCTCAGTGCTTAAGAGAAAAAGGAAAATCAGAGAAGAAAATAGATTAATGAAGCTGATACTTACCTATATGGGTTGATGATTATGGGAGATATTTTCAGTTTCCGAGTTAGCGGATTGCATTTCTTTTCAAGAAGTTCTTTCGTGTCACTCCACTCGTCATTACCATCTAAAGCTTCCCCAAGCTCCATTGCGTTTCCGTATCCATAGTCCCTCTTTTGTTCAAGCGAAATACCGGAGTAATCAAAATCATCTATATTACTCATCTGAACCATAGCCAACCTTCCATCCAACTCCGACAATTCACGCCTCCTATAAGGCTCCAGACAACCTGGGCACAATCCATCACTATTAACTATGATGTCCCTATAGCAATTCCCACAAATCTTGTATGCACAGTCACAAGGGACCGACCCCGCATTATGATCATCAGACATGGCCTTAGCATTGCATCCATGTCTCGAACACAATGACTCGTTAACAGTAGCTCGGCGCCATAAATCGGGCTCTCCCATTTTGTCTTTCACATGGGCACGCGTGGTACTACTATCACCGCCCGCGTAAGTAGAACTCGACACATAAGTTCTCCCACCCGCATCGGAGGTTGATTCAATGGAGATTCCCATAGGCTGGTTGTCAGGTGTTGGGGGTATGTGTACTGTGTATGTAGTATAATCCATACTAACAACCTCACTATCCATCTCACCCACGGAGGTGCTGATTTGCTGGATTGAGGGTGTCCTTGTATGACGATACGAGTTATTAGCCATTTTGTTGGACTCTGCTCTGTTAGCAGAAAACTAGAAACAGAACCTGAACAAAATGACATTCAACATTGGAGACTCAGAAACAGGAGACGGCAGTTTATGGAATTGAGGAGATGAATCAAATAGAGAGTTTATGTTAAACAAAATCTCTGAAATTTTGAAACTTTGAATGTAAATAACTAGGTAATCTCTGAAACTAAAACTGAGAGTGTAATCTTTATGGCAATGGAGGAAAAAGGGTGTAGCTTGAACAAGTACAGCCCGCAATACATACGTGTGTAAGCTATATGATGACTAGAATACAGACAAACATGATAAGAGTAGAAATGAATACTCGTCTCTTTGAATTCTACAACGCGTAGTGGTTTAGAAACAATCAAACAACATGCACAAGGAAAGTTTCATGGGAAGCCGTAAGCAAAAGAGACAAAACCAAAGACCAAGTCCAGTTCCAACCTTAAAGCCACCACCTTCACTTCAAGCCATTCCAGCCGTCTCTTCTTTACTATAAAATCCCCACAAGAAATAAATATATAAAAATGGAACCAACCCATGTTGTTCTCTCAAGCAACAACCATTGCAGGCTCTAATGAACAAACACAAAAAAAAAAAAGGAAGGAAAAAGCCGAGAGTCAACTGTGAGGATTAGTGTGAAGTGGATTTACAACTCTTAACACTAGAGCATAGAGTTGATTAGTCCGAAGTGGATGATTTAAAGGTGCGTCTTTATAATTGAGACTCTATTAAAATATCTCGTGGACTAAAAAAGAAGAAGTTATATTTCCCAAATTGGGTTTCGAAAACGAGCTCTTTAGGTTTTGGAGGGAGTTGCGTGCTTGTAAATTTTCAAATATGTGAAGTCCCTTATGGGAATTTTAATACGCCGCGTTTGGTTTACTGTAATTCTGTGTGGGGAAAAGAAAGCAAACTTTTAAATACCAGCCGTGGATTAAGCACGTTTTTCGTCACAAATGTCTCACCAATTTGTCTTATTTACCCCTTTGTCCTTTAGGCCACGTCTCTGCTCTTCCGCGTCAGCTTGATACATACTAGAGATTTCATTTAGTCTCGCAAGAATCAAATCCAATAAGAATATAATAGACATCATACATGAATTGTTCCAATTTCCAACCACATGACTTTGCAAACACAAAGCAATGGGGATTACTTTATTGTTTATAACATGGTCTGAATTGAATACTTCATTCTCATAAATTGGCAATATGTCGCTTTTAACTTTAGGTAATCTCTTTGTATCTATAAAATAGTGTCATGTGGTAACCAAGACAAACAACAATACGTTAAGTAACATAATTAATTTTTGATTTGAAAAAAATTTCTATTCAATAATAACATTTTATAGTTTGAATGATTCTAACATAAAATGGTAAAACCAAAGACACGTTATAAGAGAGATGATGCAGAATGGTTCCGGCAACAGGGGTTATTTGCCGGCGTTGTGTTTGTTTGGTGGTAATAATTGGAAGGACTCCTCTGGAGTATTTACGAGTATTTATCTATTTTTTTTATAAATCTTATTTATTAGATAGATGAATATTCATAAAATAAGACAGGAACTGGATAATAAAAACAAATAATCTATTCCTTTTTTATATTTAGTTAGTCCAAGTCTGGACGACAAGAACACATCTTAATAATATTATATTTAATATATATTTAAACCTTCGGTTATTGTTATTAAATATAATATAATGATTATATTACATTGTAAATTTCTCCAGAAAATTAAGATTTTAATAACTCCATAAATAAAAAAGCTTTTTTGTGTTTTTTGTTTTTTGTTATAAAAAGGAAAAAGAAAAATGGGTAATTGAAAATTCTTGTCATCTTGAATATAGGTGAAGAAAGAAAGGTCGCTGTGTAGACCAAAAGCAAAGCGACCAAAATGTTAAAAAGGAAAAGCAAACATCGATCAAGCCTCATTTGGCGCCACTTCCTATGTTCTGTGTCCACATTTGTATCTAACTAATACTATTTATTTTGTCCTAAAAGTAGGGAATAGGTCCCAGTCCCACACGGCCACGCTTTAGACACTCCCACGTTCCCATTTAAAACAACATTATTCGGTAGAAATAGGGTTTGAACAGGTTAAGTGGCTATCGCCAATTTCAACTGTCTAAAATCAATTTTCAGTTTTCAGTCTTTCAAACATATCATTTATTTATCAAATAAAAATTTAGCAAAAAAAAGAATTCTTCTATTAAAATAAATATTATGACGATCAATATGAATAACATGATATTTTGTAAATTATACAAACTAATTATTTTAATTCTCATTAAAAAATTAAAATTCCATTACATGTATTTAGTTTGGACATGAAATTTATATGAATACTTAAATTTATTTAATAGTATTTTTTACAATTAGTTATAAACAATTTTAATTCTCCAATAAAAATTTCCAAAATATAAGATAAATTCGAATTAAGTTTAAGATCAAGCTTTTTAATAATATGAATATTAAATTAAGTATGAATTTCAACTTAAACTTGATAGTTTTCAATTCTTTAGAGTGAAATTTATCATTAATTATATAAATAATCATGTAAAATCATCAAGAATAATTAAATTTGTCGCGTAAAGATACTAAATCTATGAGAAAAATGTGATTCTTAAATCTTGCGGTCATTTGTTTTCTCTCAAGAAGTTTAAAAGTATATCAGAACAATAATCATACATCTAACTTAGATACAATAACCCTAATTCTTTATATAGTTTGTCTTATTTCTATTTTAACTCATCATAAAATTGAAATCAGACTATTAGGTCTTCATGTTTTCTTAGATGTTATATAGCTCAACGTCTTTAATCTTAATAGATTACTTAAATCGGACTTAATTTAAGCATGGTTTGGCATCTGTTGGGACTAGTCAAATATTTAGGCTTGAATTATTGCGAGAAATGCAGAAACTAATCAGGATTATTGTTTTGTTATAGGTCATCCGTTCTTGGTGATCAGATTGATCAACCAGCTGACCAAGGATCAGTCGGAGCTAGTAGGCAGTCTTTCTGAGGAGTTGCCTCCTAGAGTTCCCATGAGACGGGAGAGGAGGTATGACAGACTGCGTAAGTAGGGGGCTATGGACTTTTATGGTAGCATAGAACCCGTTGAGGCTAAGGGATGGCTGGAGAGGACTGAGAGAGTCTTTGACCAGATGGACTGTGATCCGGATGAGCGTTTTGATTATGCAGTCTCTCTTCTGCAGGGCTCAGCTTATCAATGGTGGAAGACTGTCCCAGGTATTTCCACCAGGCCCTGTTTACTAACATAGGAGGATTTCTTGAGGGCATTCAGAGACAATTACATGCCCAAGGTTTAATTGGAGATGAAGATGCAAGAGTTTCTAGAGTTGAGGCAGGGTCGGATGACAGTGGCAGAGTATGAGGTGAGGTTTAATGAGCTTATGGGCTATGCTACTGCTTTGATTTCCACTGAAGCGGATAGGTGCAGGAGGTTCGAGAGTGGCCTTAATTTGGAGATTCGCACTAGGTTGGCCCGATATGATATGGGCACATTTATTGAGCTGAGGGCTGCTGCAGTGCGAGTGGAGTAATTAATGAGACAGAACCAGACTGAGACTGGTCAGGGGCCTAGGGGTAAGAGGCTGAGTGACAGTCAGGGCAGTTCTAGCCGAGGCTTTAGCAAGCACCAGAGCAGGACTGTCAGGTCATCAGGAGGAGCTAGACAGTTTGGATATGGGCAGAGAGGGATATTTGTTCAGACTGACAGTGGCAGTGGCAGTGGTCGAGGTTCAGGGAAGATTCCTCCGGTGTGTGAGCATTGTGATAAGAGACACAGTGGGGAGTGTTGGCGTTTAACTGGAGCCTGTCTCAGGTGCGGCTCCATGGATCATCAAATCAGGGATTGCCCTGCTACAGTGGGAGCTCAGTCTGCTATCACTGGGAGATCAGGCAACAACACCACGGTACAACAGAGTCGGGGAGGTGGATTTGGACTGAGGGGCCGAGGCAGAGGTCGAGGCAGAGCTGAGAGATCCATTGTGAGGACAGAGGGACTGGGCAGCCTACCGCAGTCTCAGGCTAGAGTCTATGTCATGACTCAACAGGAGGCTCAGGATTCCCCAGATATGGTAGCTGGTACGCTTCTGATTTCTGACATTGAGGTTTTTGCATTGGATCCTAGATCCACGCATTCTATTGTTGCACCACATTTGGCATGTAGATTGCATGGGGATAGGGAGAAATTACTGTATGGGCTAGAGGTGAGTATACCTCTAGGTAGTACTACTGCATTAGGAGAGGTCTGCAAGGGGTGCTCAATCCAGATTGATCAAGTCGTACTGCGTGTAGACCTTATAGTATTGCCATTGAGAGAGATAGATGTGATTTTGGGGATGGACTGGCTTAGTGCACATAGGGCCATCATGGACTGCTATACCAAGGTGGTTGTATTAGAGTCTCCTGGTCAACCTAGAGCAGTGTTTAGAGGAGTTAGCCAGGTAGTGCCAGTCAGGATGATTTCTTTTCTTAGTGCCCTGAGGTTGATGCAGGGAGGATGTGAGGCCTATCTGGCCCACGTTATTGATACTATATTTGGGCAGAGTCAGCAGGACATTCTCGTGGTTAGGAAATTCCCAGATATGTTTCCTGATGAGTTACCGGGTTTACCACCGGATCGGGAGACGGTGTTTTATATTGACCTCGTTCCAGGTACCGCTCCTATATCTATACCTCCATATAGGATGGCACCTGTAGAACTGAGGGAGATGAAGGCTCAGCTGCAGGAGCTATAGGAGAAGGGGTTCATCAGGCCTAGTGTCTCACCTTAGGGAGCGTCAGTATTGCTTGTGAAGAATAACGATGGGACTCTGAGATTGTGTATCGATTACAGGCAACTGAATTGGGTGACAGTGAAGAATAAGTATCCACTGCCTAGGATCGATGAATTGTTTGATCAGTTGCAGCGGGCCCAATTGTTCACTAAGTTGGATCTGAGATCAGGGTATTATCAGCTGAAGATAGCAAAGGCTGATGTGCCTAAGAGTGCTTTCAGGAGCAGGTATGACCATTTCGAGTTTCTGGTGATGCCGTTTGGGTTGACTAATACCCCGACGGCTTTTATGGCCTTGATGAATAAGGTTTTTCAGCCCTACCTTGATTAGTTTGTTATTGTGTTCATTGATGACATATTGGTGTATTCGAGGAGTAGACAGGAGCATGCTGAGCATTTGAGGACTATTTTATAGGTTATGAGAGAGAAACAGCTTTATACCAAATTCAGTAAATGTGAATTTTGGCTGGATGAGGTAGTATTTCTAGGGCACATAGTGACTGGAGGTGTTGGGACCCAATCCGGGGATCGGATTCCGATCGCTCTGATACCACAGATGTCGGGACCCTGCCCGGAGACCGGACCCTAACTGTTAGATCCGAGACCTGACTACATGGAACTTATACTAATCACACTTGCCTGGATACCATAGATGTCGAATCTCGTGACCCAACTGCTTAATTATCGTAATCCTGAAGCCTTGTGCTTATAATCCTGCAGGGACCTAAGCTGTCACTCCGCTTTCGTGGCGAGCGCACACTATTTAAACATCAAAACCATAAGTGGACTTCTTCATATAAGTTATATCTCTATACCTCAAGATCGTTTCGCAACAAGAATCACCTCAAACGGAGTTATACAACCCAGTATATACTCCAAAAACCTAAAGGGGTTCATACCTGAAACCTGCTCTCTCCATCGACCCTTCACTTGCTTTTATTCAAACATTTTCAATTTAACTCCAAATGATACCAATTTTCATGGATAGGAAGATATATGTCTTAGGAATCTAATGGTTCAAACCTCACCCCATTTGGAGGTCGGACTAAGGAGTTATGACC
>JANZLF010000001.1:16077841-16096684 GCA_026546835.1 Erythroxylum foetidum | reverse complement strand
GATGTTTTTGAATCCAAATCACCTGAAATAATTTCTTAACCAATTCTATACATTTTATTATTATCAAAACATAAGTGAAATTTAATTTGTCAACCACTATTGGTCCAATAAAATTTATCAAGAAGCACATATTCTTAAGGTTTGGTGTTTCAAGAGCTATAATCAGTGACAATGGGGTACATTTTCAGAACCATCAATTCAAATCTCTCTTGGCAAAATATGGGTGTCATTTTAAGTTTGGAACCACCTACCACCCTCAAACTAACTGGCAAGTTGAGATATCTAACAGGAAAATCAAACAAAATTTGGAGAAAACTGTTAATACTTCAAGAAAGCATTGGGCATTGAACCTTGATAACGCTCTTTGGGCATATAGGACAGCATACAAGTCTCCTTTGGGAATGTTTCCTTATCGATTAATCTTTGAAAAATCTTGTCATCTTTCTATTGAAATTGAGCACAAGGCATTATGGGCAATCCAGAAGTTGAACAATGACCTGAAGGAAGCTGGACAAAGGAGACTAATGGAGTTGACTGAGCTAGATAAATTTCGCCTAGATGTTTTTGAGAATGCTCGAATATACAATGAAAGAATTAAGGTCTTCCATGACAAGCATATCCTTTGGCGAGAATTTAAGCCTGGTTAAATGGTTTTGTTATTTAACTCTCATTTGAAATTGTTTCCAAGTAAATTACAATTAAGATGGTTGGGACCTTTCGTGGTGACAAAGGTATACCCACATGGAGCTGTAGAGATTAGAAGGGATGATCAAGAGCCTTTTTTGATCAATAGACAACGACTTAAGCACTATTTAGAGGGAGAAATGGTTGGATGCATTTCCACTATCATATTCCAAAATTGATGTCATGATGGTCGAGTCCAGCTGAGGACATTAAATTTAGCACTTGTTAAGAGGCAACCTAATATTCTAACCCTTTTTGTTAATGTAAAATTTTCATTGGTGTCACTTTTTCTTATCCCATTTTGTTGTGTGCACATAGGGATCATGTTGGCGAAGCATCCCAATGACATCCTCCAATAACATGAGGAATAGCATAATCATGACTATTCAACCCTAGAGGTAACACTCATGTTATGTGTCAAGAAGGTATGTGGCAAGGTTCCTGTGTTTTATTTTAATGTTTTTCTTTCGTTTTTAGCATTTATACATCAAACATGTAGTCCTATGATATCACTGAATGGTTAGAAGTGGCAAAAGAAGAGTTGGCAAAGTGAAGAGAGCTTTAAAAGGCCAAGAAAGTCCATTTAATGGACATGAAGTCTGTTTAACAGAATACAGACTCAACATTCCCCAGGTAAACCCATGAATGTCTGTTAAATGGACAAGATGTCCGCTTAACGGACTTGCAGTTTTAAACAGCTAGAAGAACCTGAAAGGGTCCGTTTAGCAGACACGACTTTCAAATACCTGCACAGACCTGTAAAAGTCAATAGGCATTGTCTAAATTCAAACACTAAAACCCTTCCTCTCCTTTCTTTTCCCTCACTTCCTCTCTGCCTGCCACTGCCCCTTCTGCATTCTCTCTCTCCTTCATCCCTACCAGCTGCCCTCTAGCTAAATTTTACCTACTTTTCATTGCTCTCCTTTCTTTCTCTACCTTATAATCTAATAACCACAACATCCAACCCTAGTTTCTCAAGTCGTCTCTCTCTTATGACATAGTTGATGATTTCTAGGGAGCTTCTTGAGGTTGGGGGTGAAATTTCTGAAATCTCTACTTCAGTGCAGTTTGGGTAAGTATTCTGCACATTGTCGTGGTGTGAGTTTGTGCTTCAATATTATACGATAGTGGTTGTTATTGAGTTTAGGAGACAGGGTGCCGAAATTTTTAGCTGAGATTGAAGATTAACTTCAGATTTTGTTATTGATTTTGGGTTAATCTGAATTGAATTGTGGAATGAGATTGGGATGCATGTTGGATTGTGTTCTTGCAATTAAAGGGGTTTGAGTTAAATTAAATTGTGGATTGAGATTGAATTGAAATTTTGATTGTGTTATCACATTTAAAAGAGGGTTGATTCGAATTGAAGTATTGGGCTGAATTTTGAGAGAATTGTAGTTTTGTAATTGAAATTGACGGATTGGTTGCGTTGAAGTGTTTGAAGAGATTGAAGAGATTCGGGTTGCGTTGAAGTGTTTGAAGAGATTGAAGAGATTCAGGTGTGTAGAGTGGGGCGATTAAGATTGGAAGGAAAATGTTGTTTGATTTGGGGGTTGAAGTCCATTTGGTTAAAGCTATCACAGGTTGTGAGGCTACCATAAAATGTCGAGGTTTAAGCAATCCACACGGAAGAACACCGACCAATCCTCTCAATTAATTAGAGGGAAAAATCTGGTCCAAGAAGAACCTGTTCCTGAGCAACCAATGTTCATCAATGTGCAATGTGAAGAGTGGTACAATAAAAAAAAGAAACAACAAGTTTGTGATTGAATTATCTGTGGTGGAGAATATTAATGAAGTGTGCCACGTTAGGGCAAACTTAAACAAGTTCCATAAGGGTGCATATTACCCAGAGGCAGTCAAACAATTATATGCCAAT
This sequence comes from Erythroxylum foetidum, assembly GCA_026546835.1. Lineage (NCBI taxonomy): Eukaryota > Viridiplantae > Streptophyta > Magnoliopsida > Malpighiales > Erythroxylaceae > Erythroxylum > Erythroxylum foetidum. The sequence continues at coordinate 16,094,121 of JANZLF010000001.1, read as the reverse complement.
CTCAATGCAGAAGCCAGAAAACAACCACCCGTGCTCACATCAAGTGTCAATAGGGAAACGGTGATTATAATCGAGGAGCTGATTTGTAGCCATTTAGAGCTATCGATGGGAGGCAATGTCCCATTCTTTGACAAAAGGGCCAGGTGTTTATGTGATAGTATATGGGGTAAGCAAGATGCTATGGATTGGCTCGGGATTATAGCTAATTGGCATCTTACAAATTGGCGGTTCTTTATGCACTGCAAATATCTTCACATCACCCTGAGCTTAGTAGCTTTCCTACTGGCACATAATGTAATGCCAAAGGCTAGCGATTCCGGATACCTCTGAAATGAAGACTTGTTCATTCCGGATAAGATATTCTTCTCTGATGACCAATTCCAAGGCATTGCTGCTGCCAAGGTTATGATGACCTCTATGTGGCAAGTGGTCCACTATAAAGCAGAGACAAAGACATTCGTATTTCCAGTCTTATTAAGCCAACTGTTTAAGCATCTCAAGTTCCTCAAGAGAGATGAAGCAATGGCTTTCCTACTGAGGGGATGTCATCGATGCAGACAAGATGAGGGAATTAAAATACGAGGACAATGCCCGTTATAGGTGGATCAATCCACATCGAGAGAGATATAATCCGAATGCCCCTGTTGCACAGCAACCAAGAGCCTATCTAGCTTCAGGGGATGCTTCGACTTTGGTTTAGATGAAGGTAGACATTAGAGGTCTTCGAGCAAGAATGGACAACCTTGCGGCTTCGCAAGACATAATGGAAGAGATGTTGAGGGCTTTTATGGAGTAGCAATAACCACTGCCACCAGGGCAATAATAGCATAGGGTCATAGGATTACATTTGCATCTAACTCACATGCATGTAAAAGTGCATTTTACTTTTAATCTCGACCTAGCTTCTATTTTGTGTTGGTATATTATAGAACTAACTTCAGTTTTATTTTGCTTTATTTCCATATTTTGTATATTTGATGGGAGATTTGAACACAGGATACAGAATTTGGGCAATTGACTATTTCAAGGGGTTTCTCTACCCTTACTACGCCTTCCGTTAATTGCATTGCTTTTTATTTATCTTTCCTAACGTTGAGGACCGTGTGAATTTTAAGTGTGGGGAAGGATAAATTGATGGTAGTGCATACATTGTTTAGCATTCAATATAAAAAAAGAAAAGAAAAGAGAGTTAATTTTATATCTTTCACGTTCTAATTGTCATTATAATTCAATCTAATGGGTTAATTGCATTATGGATAAGATTAATCTTGAATAAGATGCATGATATGATTAAATGGATTACATACCTTGTCACAAGAAGATGATATAATGTTAAATTAATTGAATGAGCATGCTATTGAATGAGTAAACATCATTAAGTGAGCTAATTTAAGCCTACAAGATTGCATTTAATTATACTTTTCTTATGAGTGATATAATTTTCTCTTCCATATATGTTTACTTCTAGAACTTGCATTGCATCTCTTCGAGGTTACATAATCATGTTATGGTATGTTCATGAAAGTGATAAAAGGCACTAGGATTAAGCTTGAGCCAAATAGCTAACCTTTTTTTATACATCAATCTAGTAGTGAACCCTTTATGCCTAGTGATTATATTTGACCCTCTTTCTTTGTAAACCCATTCCAAAGAACCTTAAACCAAGAAAAACAAATTCACCCTTGTTCAAAGGTTAGTAAAGCTATTAATATTGTGTATTTAATATTTTTATTGATAGGTATACAAAGGAAGAAGTGTGGGGGTGTTTTTATGGTACTTGAAGAAGCATGTTGTCAAAAACAAAACACAAAAAAGAGAAAAAAAGAAAAAGACAAAGTGATAATAATAAATAAAGCATTTTTACTTCAAATTTCAAGGTGAAGGAATGAGGGAAATTATGACAATAGAGTTGTTGGAGTTTCATAAACATCATGACTGTAAGACTTGTTATTTCTGCTCTACTAATTGTTGAATATTTGAATTCCTATCCTTTCTTTCATAGTCCACTTTACCCCTTGGCCTCATTACAACCTAAGGAATAAAGACCTTTTTGATTCATGGATATGCCATAGATGGGAGTAATGGAGAAGTAGATAAAATGAAAGCTTATAATAAAAGACATGCATGAGAAGATGATTGAGAGTAATCCTTAAACACTTGTGTGTGAAGTTGAATGCTTTATGAGAGACTTCCTTCATGGCATGTGATTTTGATTAATTGAAGCATTATATGGTCTTATTGTTGCTTAGTTGTGAACTAATTTATGAAGTATAATGTGACCCTGTTTTTATGTTTCAATTCTTACCTATAATGCTTTCAACTTATTGGATGGAGCTATAATGATGATTAGGTATGAAATGATGGAAGAGAAATGTTTGTGGGTAACATTCATTTTAAGTAAACCATTAGGAAACTATAACTCCTCCATTATGGACACATATTGGTTTTAAGGCTTGTGGCATATGCTAAATGCTACCGTACACCTACGAAAGTGGAATCAATATCTTGGTTAAGGATGTAGCAGTTAGTTTTCTTTTATTTTGCTTGGCGACAAGCAATAGTTTAAATATGGGGGAATTTTATAATTCAAATTATTCTTATATGATTTTGTGCTTAATTGGAATTAATTTGACTTATCTCTATATGAATTTGAAGCTTTATGTGGTTAGTTCTCACACATTTCAACTTTATTGCTTGATAGGTACAATGGGATAGATTTTGGGGGTGATAGGCATAACTTTTATGGTGGATGTTAGATTAAGGTCATTCAAGATGCTTTCAAATAGGAATCTGAGTTCTACAACTTCCGTGAAGACTCTGAGGAGAGATTCTGTCGACTGAAGGGTCAAAAGTGTGCATTTTGTAAATGACCAGTGTATGTCCATTTAATAGACATTGCCTGGCCAATTTCATTTCCAAACCTGAGAAGGTTTGTTAAACGAACATCATGTCCATCTAACGGACTTTTTCGGCCCAAAGACGACCTGCCTTCCCCTGTTTAGTAAAAACTAGGTTTCTTTAGACTTAAAACACTATAAGTACTCATTTTGCAGACCTAATTAGGGGGTTGGACACTAAAAACGAGGTTACCACTTAAGGAGACACAAAATAACAGGAAAGGAGGAAGTTTTGGGGATTGCATCAAGGATTAGAAGCAATCTTGTTCTGTGTCCTTTCTACTTTCTCTCTCTACTCTTTTTTGAATATTGAGCATCTTTATGTGTATGATTTTTGTTATCATGTTTTGGAATTAAACCTCATTTAGGATTAGGGATGTAGCCTATTTGGGGGATTAATTTGTATTTTATAGATTGATTGGTGTTGAATAAACGTTCTTGGGTTATGTTTATCTTCCTTGCTTTTCACTGTTGTCTCTATGCTTGATCTCCATAGATACAATTTTGGGAATCATATGGTGAACTAAGAGATGGAGTATGGTTTATGCACTAGGAAGATAAATACATTAGAGATAGAGATATCCTAAGCTAGTGTGATAACTTGTAATTTCTTGTCCTTCATGCATTTAACTAGTTAGTTGTACATAGAGAGATGGTAATCAATTAATTAGATATTCCCATATATCTTGAGAAAGAATATGAGTAAAGTTGTGCAATTGTTATTGTAACCTATCATTCAATCAATTTCATAATTTATTAATCATCTCTAGAGTGGGTGAACCCCAAGCCCTAAGTTTAATTCATTAAATCATCTGTGTTTGTTATTTTCTAGTATTTACAATTTACTGTCCACCCAAATCCAATTATCTTTTAAGCTTATTGTCAATTTCGGTTAAGTAATTAGGATTAATTTGGTGGCGAGTGTTTTAGTCTTTATAGGAAACGACTTTGAAATACTCAATTTACAAGTACTAGGAACAACTCTGTGCACTTGCATATTTTGTCGACCAGACTATTATCTATCGGGTAAGGGTCGAGCCAGATCAAGTTGGGCCAAAACTGTTATCTCTAAGTTAAGGAGAATAAATAGTTCTTGATCTATTTATAAATGAGAAAAAAGTTGGTCCAATAATCTTTTTGTTCTATTTATAAATGCTAAAAAAAAGTTGGTTCAACCTATTAGATTAGATACAATTTAAAATCAAATTTAAAGTTAAAAAGTTAAACTAAAATTTGATTAAAAATCTTGATTCTTTTTAATGAAACATTATCAATTTAGAAACAAAATTTAATCGACTTCATCCAATTTTTAACCAAGAACAAATTATTCTCGGAGAGTATCAAATGAGACTCAAATCACCTTTACTTGATTTATTATCATCTCTAATTAATGTATTACAACAAACTCATAAAATTAAGAATTAAGCTTGGTTGATATATTTTACAACAACAATGCTCAACGAAAATTTCGCTGAATGTAAATTTTGAGAAGAGACAATAATATGCAGTATTATCCTAATATGATAAAGAGACTATTTTCAATTGTTTAATATATTTTGATAAAAAAAAGACACATTATTTTTTTGATAATTTAATTTATAATTTAGAGTAGTATTTTGAAAATCCTTATATTTTAATTTATATAAAATTTATTATTTTTTCAAATTTAACCAACAGAAAATTAATAAAATATAAAAACTAATAAATTAAATACGATATTTAAAAATTGCAAGAACATTTAAAAAACAAACCTAACCAGACGTGATATGCATGTCTTACCCGATAACTAATTTGCGGTACAAGTGATGATGGGCCAAATGAGAAACATGAGCCCATAAATGAGTCATCCTCATTTGAACCTGCTTACTTTTGGTTGTTTCGACTTTTGAGGAGCGTCGCTCTCCCAGGTTTTTGTTTAGTGAGGCTTGGATTCCAAACAGAGCAATTAAGCAAGCATCAACCGGCCTCTTCGTGATTCTTCTTCAGCTTAGCTGCTGGTGACTGGAGATGGGGAAAGAAGGAGACCTCTGGGATGACTCCGCTTTAGTTAACGCCTTCGACGATGCTATGTCCAAATATAAGGTACATTTATACACTTTGTATCTGTAAGCACACGCATCTTTACACACTGTGAGGGAAGTGACTTGTCAGAAGTTTGGTTTTAGCAATTCTAAGAGCAAGGAGTTGGAGATTTTAATTTCACAACTTTCCCTAATGTCCTTGTTTTTTTTCGGCCCGGATACAAGTAAAACTACTTTTCATTTAGTTTTTGATTATGTGAAGATGGAAATTGAATATGGGAGAAAAGAGCTTTCCTAAGGGCTTAAATGTTAAAGTAGCGCTTTCATTCACCTGGAATGAATGAGATGGGACACACTTATTTGCTTATCATGAACGCCAATTTCCTAACTTTTTTGTTTTTCACAGTTCTAAATATTGCTTATTTGTGACCACGATTCAAGCTGTTTCATGATTTTGTTATGTTTTGAGTTTTGGTAGCCTAGACATTATAAAGGTTTAATCTTCCTTTTGTATTTTCTTTCCAGAAAATGCATGGAATGCCCAGCAAGGACTATTCCACTGATATAGGAAATGTTGCTGGTAATACTGTGGAGAATGCTTCTTCAAATGATGCAATAGATTGCAGGACAGTAAGGTACCTTGTAATGCCATTGATATATTTAGTTCATAATTCATTCATCTGAGTTTTTACAGAACTGATCATTTACTTTGACATTTTAACTGATCATTTACTTTGACATTTTTACAGCTCATACAATTAATTTGCTTAAAGTTTGACCTTTTTAAGCACAGAAACAATGAGCTAGAATGCATCCTTCATTAAATGAATCTGTTGAAATATTTCTCTCTCAATTCCTCTTCTTTATGCCAACACTATATCTATTTTGGAGATTACATTAACTGATTAATTTTCTTTTCCTTTGTTGTGCGTTGTAAAACATAGGGAGGAAGCTGATAATAATTATGCCACATCAGGTGAAATGCTTGAGCTGGGAGAGGCAACAAATTCTGTAACCGATCATGGTGCAGGTTCTCTAACCAACAAACCCTTTAAAAGTTTTTCAAAAAATTTTTAACGCAATCAGTTAATTGCTGTGTTCTTTTCACAAGGTTTGGAAGAATATAACCAGTTACTCAGTCAGTACTATGAACTTGAGGAAAAGAGGCAAGTAATTCTACAGAAGCTTCATCAATTAAGTGGTTACGATACACAGTATCCTGTTGAAGGCTCTGGTTCTGGTCAACAAGGTGGTTTCTGTTCAACTTCTCAAGATTTTTTGGTCCCTGCAAACCAGGCCTCTCTCTTGAATTTAATTGGTTCTTCTTGCTGTTGTATTTGTCATTGTTATGTGGCTCCATGTGCCTCATCCGCTGCTTGTACATTAGGTGGGACGTGTGTTAATAAAGCATATACTGATTCTACTGTAGTGACAAATCCTCAAAATTCTTTCGCTCCTGTAAATGATGGCATTTCTAAGATAGCATTGGGAGCTGCGGAAAGAGCAATATCCTCCATGAAGATGAACACCTCTAACATTTCTGGTTCAAAAGGTCAGCTCCTCTCTCTAATATAATTATTGCAGGAATCTGTTTATGAAATTTGCATCTATTTTGGAATGACAAAGCAAATAGTAATACACAGATAGAATTAGTAATAAAGGTTTAAGGTACCTAAATCTCTGCATATAAGTAACAGAATTAAGCACTGACATGAACAATCAAACCTTTAAGTTTCTTTTTGGGCAATTAAAACTTTCTTGATATTTCTTTAGCAAATTGCAATCTCCAGTAAGTACTCATGCAACTCCAACTCTGCTCTGGAGAGAATAAAGAAGTGCTTTGTACATTTGATTGACATTGTTTGATTGTTTTGATCAGAGAAACATTGATTGCTTGCTATGAATATCTTTCTTCTTATAAATTCCTAGTTCTAAAGGTATTACACCTTATACATGGAAAGGGGTAAAAGTCCAGGAATAAATGCTGAAAATAGGAAAGTATTGCTTGATATTAGTAGATTTTTCAAAAGTATCATATTCAGGAAGCAGAAACACGTGCATATTTTCTTGATAGAACTTTCACTCTTTGGGTTCATGTTTTCCAGACGCAGAGCATCTGGCAAAGACAGGTAAAGAGGAGGAAACGGTTCAAAGTACAAGCTCTGAAACAGATCTAAGTGTTGTTTTAAATGCATGGTACTCCGCTGGCTTCTATTCCGGCAAGTAAGTAGACATCATGTCTTACTTGCCATCATGTCCTTTATGATAAAACCACAAAATGTTGCTTAAATTAGAAAAGCACCTAAACTTGCTAAGAGTCAATTTGCAAATGCATGCAAGAGAGTTATCTATGAATAAAAAGCCTTACCTTTGTGTACGATGTTTTTAGTATGGCATATCATGATGCATGTTTGTGAGGTTTGTTTTGCATATCAAGATATGAATAGATAATGCTACTTCAAATCAAATATATGAGTGATTGATTGTTGTCAGCAAAGAATTTACTACCCTGCGGCTATCAGGGGTTGTGCAGAATCAGAGTCCTATAGATTTTACTGATTTCAGTGTGCGCAATTGCAATGCTTTGTTGGTTGTTATCGTTTGTATCTTGACCTCTTGAACTTTGGCATTTGGACATAGGTATCTTACGGAGCAATCTATTGCGAAGAAGCGTCTTGACTAGGTCTTGAATTGTAAAATTAACGAGAGGACCTAAGATTTTTACCAATATTGAGTACAAGCTGCATGATTCTCAATTGAAGTTGCCAAGTATATAAGCAGCGTGGCCGATTATTTGTGTGATTACACCAGTTGCTAAATTGATTTTTATGTTGTTTTATCATTTACACTATGCAACTATGACTTTCGAATTGTTATTGGCATATAGGGAGAGAAGGGATGGATACGAAAGTAGAAACACTATGTACATGCTAGAACTACTAGTATTCAATCACTAAGTTATTGATCCACTTACTAAACTTGACCTTTTATGATTTTGATGGAGTTTTTGTATTTCAGGCTTTCCTATTTCTTGTTTTTTTATTGATTGTGTTCTTAATGTTATGTAATCATGCTTTAAAGAGTCTTGGATGTCTTGATGGAATTTACACCCAAACAAGATGCCAAAATGAAAGCAAAGACCAAAGTTTTAGGTATTTGAGTTTGCTTGGCTGTGTCCTAAAGCAAGGAACCTGAGCTAATTTATCAATGTAGTTTATGGGCACAAAGGCGAAAGAAAGGAAGGTTTGTAACTCGTATGCAATTTCTTTTCTCTCCTTGTAGTCCTTTGATGTCTCCTAAGTTCAAAAGTTCATGCATTAATTGCTCATTGATTTATTAACTCAATTAGTGCTCGCAAATTTTCCTTTTCAATTCATATCAAATATAAAGTTTCCAGCAGAATGGAGAAATGTTTTTAGAGGTTAGTACTCAATCTCGTACTCTCAATTTTTGGTGGAAGCTGGTAACTCCTTAGAATTATTAGAACTCCTTTAGCAATTCTTGTATTTTTCTGAGCAATTGTTTTTAAAAAATTTAAATAATTTCCAGCTTTATATGCAATGTTTAGCATTTTTCTTTTTGTATAAGTTTTTGTTTCCATATATATAATGGATCGGACTTGAGTTCAGTCCGATCCATGTCCGATCCATTATCATGCCTAATAAAAACATAGCGTTTGTATACTTTATTTTTCAATCACAAGTACAGGTTAGAGAAGTTTTTTTTTTTAATTTGGATTTATTTATTAGGATAATCCTGCATCACAGTTTACAGTATCTAATAAAAAAGTCGGCAGCTTATGTCTATTGGGATATCTAGTAGCGGCTTTAGTTAACATGTGGACCACTATATTAGCATGCCTGGGAATCCAGGTAAAAGTAAAGGACCGAAATCTCGTAGCTGTGGCTTTGCACTTGTTTAGGATCACTTTCAGCTAATTATTGCCGATGCTGGATCTATGAAATCGTTGTACGGTTGTACCAATTGAAGGCAATCGGTCTTCACCTCCATTGATATAACGCCAATGTATATCAACTAAGATAGTGCCTCTTTAAAAGCTATAACTTTCGCAATAACAGGAGTGTAATATGAGTGGGAATATCCAGAAAAACATTTAACAAACTGACCCGTTTATCTTCTTATGATTACGTCATACGACCTTGTCTCTTGAGTATTGTGAATTGCGGCATCAAAGTTGTACTTTATAGCTCTATTGGTTGGGTTTGACCATCGGATTATTGGTTCATCAGCTCCTATTGGTGTACTAGCAACGTTAGTCTGGGCTTGGGCATTTTTTCATTCTTCACGGAATCAGTGTGATGATGCCACTATAGCTCGAGGTTCTAGTCTGCGATGTTGTCATATGAAAGAATTTCAGGCTTTTCATAAGTGTCACAGAAGTACACAAGCCCGACTCACCTTTTCTCCCTATTTCTTCAAGAGATCCTACAAAAAAAGTAAGAAAATTTGGAGCAACAAGATGTAGAAATAATAAATCTCAATATGCTCTAACATCGGCACAATGTAGCAAAGCATGGGAAATTGTTTTCTTCTCGTCACAAAAATGACAGATATCCTCAATTGATAATGCCTCTACATGCTCTTCAAAGAAATTCCTTCATTTTTGGAGGAATAGGTAGATGCCATAATTTCTTCCACGGGCCAACAAATTCTTCAAAAACAGTGGTGCTTAGTCATTTAAGGGTTGCTCTGTAATCAGGCTTGACTGAGTAAAATCTATCTCTCATAAAATGTCTTATCATCTTATTCTGGTGATTTGTCATATTCATAGGGATTGAAACATTTTTTCAGCACATCCATATCACAAAGAAAGTTAATTAGGGTTGTGTATGAATTTTTAATAACACATTTAATAGCGAATAAGACAAGGAACTTCTACTAGTCTTACATCGTACGACTCCAACAAACCACCCTATAGTTACATCACATTCGCTAGTTAATTAACAATCCAAGATCCCTAGTTCATCCAAAACTAACAACTTGACCGCCGTGGTTTAGGATACGTGTTTAATGCTTTAACCAATACTACCATAAACATTATTACCATCAACAAACTACCCTTTAATGCCGATGGTATTATATAGGCTTTTAGTTCTATAGTTCTTCCAAATAACCTATAAATTTTACTTCTCTAGTTCTTCCTAATAATCTCCTTTACACCAACTTCACCATCACGACCATCAAGTTCGGGCCAGGATAACCGTAGAACAGGATAGGCGACCGTACACAAGAGACAGAGGCCTGCATTGACGTACGTTTTTGCCCACTTTACGATGTGTATATACGTATATATATTTATATGTAGAGATATTTCCTTTTCTAGTCTTGTCTTCTTCTGGATCCTTTCTGTTCTCAAAGCAGAAGACCAACTTGCAGAGGAGTAGAAATTAATCGTACGTGTAACGTGTGAGTTTATGCATCACACCTAGCTCCTACTAAAGGAAAGAAGCCAATGGACGTGACAGAAGGTGGGCACAAGCCACCAGAACCAGCACAGCAAGAAAAGACGTGTTACTTTTTTGAAGTACGCGTACAACCAAGAAGGTTTGGTATATCATTTACGGTGCCGGACCGAGTGGCGGCGGAGGTAAGTGGCCTGAAAATGGTGAGAGGGAGGAATCCGATGAAGATAGCGAGGCCAATAATGGGGAAGCAAAGTGAGTACCATAGGGAAATACAGGAGGCCAAAGAGAGTAGCCCTCAAATGTATAGTTGGGACAAGAGGAGGTTTCCTAACCCCAGGAAGGCTTACCATAGGTCGCGTTTGAATAACTGGCATATTCAAGTTTTCTATGAATGGTGAAAGATATACTAGATTTCTACCCTTTTCTACTTATACAGAACTGGTTCATCTTTGTTTTCATTATGCAAATTGTCAAGCATTCCATAACCACAACAAGAAGCAACTTGAATCGCACAACTGAATTCCGAATACAAATGGTAACTTTTCTACGCGAATTCGAGTAAAGGCACAAGTTTCTTTTGTACTTGAATGTCTGGTCATCTTCTTGCCCCCCTTTTTTTTCTTGTAAGACGAAGCTGAATCACTAATAGGCACCGTGCCATGGGATGTTAAAGCCATTGAGCATCAGATGTCGTAACTACGCAATGCTTCTCACATACTGGTCGAGATTAGTATTGAATAATTCACACCTGCCCCAGGCAAATAAAACTGCATCAGGTGAAGAATGGTAAAACTCTTGAAGCTTTGATATAAAGACATCTCACCTTCTGTAAGTTGCTCATTAAATTGGTCTAAACCAACCCATAAACTCATATTCACACACGAATTGCCTATCAGAGGTGCTAACCATAAACAATGATGAGCAGCATACATAGGCAGCCAGTAGTCATAATATTATCAACAGTTCATATTAAACATTCAGCTAGATCCTAACTGGAATATGAATATCACATGGCTTCATCTCTTTAACAAACCACACATTTACCATAAATCATCCGTCTAATCGCGTGTACGACTTTGAGGTCACTTGCGTAAAACACTAGAGATCGTCCAGTATGGAACGGTAAACATCCCAAATATAATTTGAAAATTTTTATGATGAATCAGTTAATGGCTTTTAATTTCAATTTAGCAAGTAGAAAAGCTCAAATCTTTTACCTGATTGGACTTCCAGGAGCATAGAGTGGGTTTTTGACAACGTATTCAACATATAAATTGTATATGTACTTGAGAGAGTCCCGTAGATCACCAGTCCTAGGATGTGTTATCAGGATAATCTGCACAAAGGCTCGTCGTTGTGAATATACGAAGACAGAATAAACAAAGCACAAAGCCCTATGCTTCTAGCGCCTAGAATGGAGTCTTGTGATCATCTTTTGTTATATGAAATGGGTTAAAGGATGAAGTGAAACGCCGACCTTGATCCCAGAGGGTGTTTCCATGAAACTTAGTTTGTATGTGTTTGTCCGAAAACTGTGAAAGGAACAACCTTGACCAGGCAACTGGGGCATTCCAAGATTCCCTTTCTCCGCACTGCACCAAATTGATAACAAAAAAATACAAATCATCAAACAATATAAGATCAATACCCTCGTAAATCTTTTAGATCCAATTCGCCAATTTTCATAATGAAGCCTCAAACCGAACAACTTGTGAGAAGAGAACTAACCAAGTGGGATCCATCTTGGCAGTCAGCGACTTGAGAGAGAAGAGCAGACCGAACATGAGCTTATGGTCCTGCTGGGCATTGAGAGTGTGAAGGGGACGATTCCACTCCCTGTAGAACAAGCACACCCCATTCCGGTTGAACACATACATCATGTGTGCATTGTTCCCAGATGCCGTCGGTGCCGGCGGCGAAGGGCTTATATCTGATCCTCCAAAGAATTGCATCTATTCCCTCCCTGTCTTCAGTCGACCAACAATCAACTCCACCAGACACTAAAATTCCAGGGAAATGGAGAGAGAGAGAGATCAGATCCAAGGCAGAGAGAGTGAAGCCCAACACAGAACAACACAGGAAATTCGGAGACTATCTATTCTCTAGAATTCGTGAGCAGCTCCAATGTTATCAACCCGACCCGAATTGTTGATTATGAATACGAATAACCAAACCCGACCCGATTAGAAAAGTTTCACAAAACAGCAACTCGCAACCCGCGGGTGACTTTATCATAACTTCGTGGATTTTTTCTGATTGCTTATCGCCCAAGAAAAATTAACTATAAAATTTTAAAAAAATGAAAATGAGACCAAGGAGATGAAGAGAGAGCCATAGGAGACTGCCGACTTAGCTTTATCCACCGTCAACGCTCTTCTGTATATCCAATCTCAACTTCATCAACGGCGTCTTCTGGTGGCTCTTCTCTTCTGATCCTATTCTTCTTCGAAACTAGTTGCTCTTTTTCGTTTATATTTTTTTGCGTTATCATCAGTACAGAGGTATCTTTTCTTCTGCATGTGCTTTTTTTTGTGTGGAATGTTTTTGATCATTGTGTGTTTTTCTTTTTGTATGTTTTTACTTACCCGAAGTTGCTGTCAGAAATCATGCTTTAGTTCTGATGCTGTTTGCTTATATCTTTATATATTTTGGCTTTGTCAACGATTTTTTTGGTTTGGGGGGAGAATTAAGCAGATCGCGTTTGATTTTAAATACTGTTGATTCTGTGGATCGATGCTAAAATTTAGTGTATTTTCTTTTTGAACACAATAATTCTGACTCCTGTACTTCGGTTTTATCTCCTCTGTTTTTATTTGTTATGCGAAAGGTGGAAAGAATAAATCAGGATCTTTACAAGATCCTTATGTTAAGTAGGAGCAGCTTCTTAGGAATAATTTCTCTATTTTAAACCTCCTTAGTTAAAGGCAGGTTGTTGTAATTCAGCTCACGAAAATTTCCTTGTAATCAAGGAGATAATCTTGACTGATTTAGGTATATCTTTTAAGAACTATGAGGTATGCCTCAAGGTTTTGCTTAAATATCTAACTAGAGTAGTTTTTTGAATAAGTTTTTGAAGAAATAGAAGTCTCAATAAACTTCTACATGGTGTCAGAGTAGATATGAAGCAATCTCCGTTCCATTCTTGATCTGAATCAATCCCTATTCCATTCTTGTTATTGTACACCGATGACAAAACTCATCAAATCTGCCATGGCAAATAAATTTGAAAGCGGCATATCCAACCCGAATTCCAGTCAAATGGCCGTACCTACCTACTCCACTGTTGTTTTTGAAAGTAGTTTGAGGCCATTATTGGGCATAAACTTAATGGTCAAAATTTCAGCTTGTGGTCTAAATTAGTAATGATTTTCATGTGTGTAAAGGAAAAAGAAGACTATCTTATCGGTGCTGCTGTCCAACCGGTGGAAAACAGGCTTGACTATTGAATCTGGAAGGTGGAAAATAATCTAGTGATGTCATGGCTGTTAAATTCCTTGATCAATGAGAAGTGAAAATTTTATGTATTACAAGATAGGGAAGGAAATACTTCCCATGAAACGTATTCAAATAAAGACAAGTTCACACTTTTTGGCTCTACCCCTTCTCCATAAGTGTTCAAAATCAAAGGAATTCTAGGTGACCTTTGACAAGGTGAGTCATCAGTCATAGAATATTTTAGTCAACAAATTCAATACTGGCAACAACTTGATGCTCGAGCTATAACCAAACAATATAGAAAGATTCAAGAGACGGAAAGATTTTACAAGTTTTTGTTGGGACGAAAATAGGAACTTGATGAGCTTTGTCGATAGATTCACAACATTAAGCCTTTGTGGAGCGTTTGTGAGGCTTTTTATAGAAGTACAAAGGGAGGAGACTTGGGGAAAAGTGATGTTAGGAACATCAATGGGACAACCCAACCTAGAGGGATCTACCCTTGTAGTAAAAGGGAAATTCTTGCTTATGGAGGATAGCGAAATCAATAAGGAGAATAGCTAAACAAGTCAGGTAGCAATAATTGCCAAGGGGGAACAATTGCTCATGGTGTGATCATTGTAAACAGTTAGGGCATAAAAAGGAAACATGCTCGAAAATACATGAAAAACTAGCAAATTGGCAGCCTTACTCTCAATCGTTCCGAGCAAGCCATGGGAATATTTGCGCAGCAGAAAATCGAAAATTCGAGGAAACCCGTCCATTCAACCAAGAACAAATAGAAGCATTCTATGCAATGGATTGTTGATTCGGGAGCATTCAACCACATGACGAGAGATATTACAACCTTCAGTGAACTCAAACTAGCCACAAAGGGGACCGTTGTTAGAATTGCCAGTTATATCCTATTCAGAAGTAATTGGTATAGGTTCAGTCACCATATCAGAAGAAATCAAATTAAGATCAATTCTATTTGTGCCTAATTTGAAATACTATTTGCTATCCATTAGTAAACTCATAAAAGATCTTAATTTTGTCATTAATAGACCTCGTGTGAATTTCAGGTTTTGAGCTTAAGGAGGACAATTTGCAATTTTGAAATGAGTGCAAGTCTTTATCTCTTGATAATTGAAGCCTTTAGATGTGTTTAACCAAAAACGTTATATATTGGCTTAACTAAAACTAAAGAAAGTGCCATGCTATGGCATTATAGGTTAGGTCATCCTAGTTTATGTATTTGAAAAAGCTCTTTTCATAACTAATTAATAAAAATCCATCTTTTGTTCAATGTGAAGTTTATCAATTATTTAAGCATCCTAGAAGTTCTTTTCCTATTCAGTCATACAAAAAATCCTATCCTTTTGATATGATCCATAGTGATATTTGGAGAACCATTCGAGATAAAAAAACACTTCAAGGCAGATGTTGTTTGTCACATTCATTGCATTTGGCTCTTCTCAATGAAGAAGTCAGAGGTGGGACCAATATTTCAAATTTTTTATAAGATGATCGAAAACTAATCTCAAACCAAAAGTCCAAATTCTTGAAACTTTTAATGCAAGAGAATTCTTTCACTCTATTTTTGCGAAATATCTCAGCGAAGAGATATTATTCATCTTAGTTCTAGTGTTGATACACCACAACAAATGGCGTAGCAGAAAGGAAAAACAAACACCTATTAGAAATTACATGTTCATTAATGTTGACAACTCATTTTTCAAATTCTTTTCTTGGGGGGAAAGCGGTTATGAATACTACATATTTAGTTAATCGAATTTCGTCTCGTATCCTAAACTTTCAAAACTACATATCAATCTCATATCACCACCTATCCCCACATTTGGTTCATGACCAATTTACCTTTAAAATTTTTCGATTGTACATCCTTTGTCCATATTCATCACCAAAACCATAGCAAGCTTGATCTTAGATCAGTTAAGTGTATTTCCTTAAGATATTCATCAAATCAAAGTGGGGATAAATGTTACCCTCTAGTTACAAAAAGATCTACAACACCATGGATGTTACATTCTTTGAAGAACAACCATTCTACTCAAATTCAATATTTAGGGGGAGAGTTTCAAAGAGGAATATCATATTTGGTCTATGGATTCATACGCCCAGTCTAGTTGCCCCAAGTGTACCCATTTTGGTTCCTCTTGCTCCAAGTTTAATTCCAGTCCCTAGTATACCCATTCCTGATGACCAAAAGAATACGAAAGACAAAGAACTAATTTTCTATTCCAGAAGGTAGAATGAACAAAAGGAGACTAATCCACAACTTGATTTGAATGATTTGGATTTGCCTATTGCTTACAATCATCCACAACATTGTCAAAAAGTCATCCCAGGCCCTCAACACCACACTGGTAATGATTTTACCACATTAGATTCTGCACTTGATTTGGATGATTTGGATTTGCCTATTGCCCTAAGAAAAGAAAAACGAGCATGTACTTTATATCAGATAGAAACTATGTTTCTTATGACAACTTGTTTCC
>JANZLF010000001.1:15984804-15996582 GCA_026546835.1 Erythroxylum foetidum | reverse complement strand
GCTCACCATTTCATCCCGTAAATGCTTTCTATACGTCTGCGATTTTCCACAAAGCGTTAGGAACAAAACCCGAACCCAAAAGATCCGGAACCCGAAATCCGAACCCTAGGTCACGATCTTCTCCGGTAAAACTTCAAAGCAATGCATTACACAGGAACCAAGCAGCCCACATTCTCCGAAAACGCCCGAAACATGAAAAGAAACTGCCGAATGGGGAGATCCGAAATCGTCCTCGAGCCGGCTTATGAAAACGGAGCCGAAGAAATCGACGGAGCCTCAATTCGAAGAAAATGAGGAGTTTTCAGACGGGATAAGGAGGTCAGTCGCCGGGACTATGAACGGTTTCCGGCGAAGCGAGGGAGTTTTCCGGTGGAAGGTAGAGAGAGAAAGTCAAGAGAGTAGAGAGAGAAAAAAGAGAAATAGAAAAGTAAGAGGACGACTTAGAAAACCGAAAAAGAGTTAAACGAGAATGATTTATAGTTTTATAATGCAAAACAAAAAAGGGAAAAGAATATAGTGACTTTTTTTATTATCAAATATTACGAGAAAATGAGTTAAGTAAAAACTAAAATGAATAGAGGTGTTGTGTGAAGAAAAGCGGTGGTTGTTAAGTAGTTCAACCAAACGCCCTCGCCGGCCAAAACGCTTTTCATTTTGTTCACTCGGCTCGCGTTTCGCTTCTGTTGCACGCTTTTCCGTTTTCAACGGTTTTACCATTTTGCCCCCGTTTGTTACACTTAATTTCTGAAAAGGTATATGACTATATTAATTATTTCTGGTCAGGAAAGAGAATCGGATTCTTTCGAAACTTTGGAAGGAGCTACGGTATTTCTGTAAGGGCATTTCGGTCAATCGACGTTTATTAGACGTTTATTGGGTGGAGGGGTGCAATTATGACGTTTATTAGAGAACCGTATCCCGGTTCATGAAGCTAGCAAATCCAACCGTACCTGGGATGATCAGGAGTCCAACTCAGAAGATCTGAAATCAACGCCACGCGTAGCTCTTCCTACATCCGGTCGACTTTTCACAGAATCATTTCTACCTTACCTTCTGGTTAGTTAAGCTATTGGTAGAAAGACATTCCTGTGCTTGTGTGGTGTGACATTCAGCGCTCAAACTCAAGGGTGCAATAGACATTTAAGACTGACTTCGGTAAACTAGCCCCGGAATGCTGACCTAGTGTGACACTAAAGTCGACGCTAACTCGACACGTGGAGTGATCTTGGTAAGGTAGAGTTCACGTGGCGGACAGACAATCACTGGGTCTTATACAGATTCTGTGCTTCACGGACGCATACCTCACCCGTCCCCCCAGCTCTTTGTATCATTTTTATTTTTATGGTCGTTAGTTTTCTCTTTTTAATTACAATTTTTTATGTATTTCATTATTAAAAAAAGAACATTATAATTCTTATTATAATTTAATAATTAAATATTTTAATTTAATATATAAATTTATTTAAATAAAAAAATTTGGTTCAGTCTGATTTTGATGAAGCTGGGCACCGTTGTTTAGATAAATGAATTCGATTAGCTTCAACTAAGAGATACCTGCAAAAATCATAAAGGCACACCGGAAATTGATCGTCGGCTTGCCTCTCCGATACTTAAGTCAATTCTTTATCGTAAGTTTTTCCTAAGAATAGAAAATATTAGAGTTCTTAAAAATTGTACCTATATTATAAAAATATAATAAACTTATATAGTAAATATTTGTCATGTTAAACTCATTATCTAAAAAATGAGTCGATCGACTTATAAGTTATAATAAAATTAGACCTAAGCCATGACCGACCCGATCCGACCAGAATTATAAAATTTGAAACGGAGACTAACGAAAGCGGAGCCGATGGGAAGAAAAGTAAAAGTAAGGGTGGGGAAGGAGGTTCCTCTCTCTAAAGGAGATTGGCTGGAGCAATTGGTTTGAGGGAGGTTGGTGTAATGATTAGTAGCTGCAGAGTCAGCGAAAACGAGGGCTTTTGGAATTGGTCGGAGAAGTTTTCATTCACTATTATGACGGCTCGGCTCTCACACCGGTCAACGTCGTCTCCTTAGTCTCCAGCCAGCTTCTTGGCTCGGCTCTATTTGGTTCCTTTTTCTTTTCTTTTATAATCTTGTTCGTATCACCTTCCTTGATTAGCCTTCATTTATCTTTACTCTAGCCCTAGAAGCCTTGTTTTGGAAAATTTCCCTGGAGCATCGTCGTATTTGAATCCACGTGCGTTTTTACACCACTAATGAAGGAAAGAACAATAATTAGAGCACACCTTTACCTTTCCCTGATACCCCCTTTAGGCTTTTGTAAAAGGTTTCACTCGTTTTGGTAAATTCCATCCGCACTTCCCTTTTCTCAATAAATCACAAAAGAGAATGTATACATACAAAGTCTCCGGCCCAAGAATTATGATAATATTACATTGAGAATTTTCTTGGAGATTAAAAAAAAATCAAGGCCTACTTAAATGTTTTAGAAGTATATCGTCACTTGAATTTCATAATCATATGTAAAATACGAAAAATATAATCTTAGGACAAGCTCTGCAATGATTCTTATGGATAAGTGGCTAAATCTTTACGAGCATTAAAGTTTGGTCAAATTCTTGCCCTTCTTGGTACACAACAAAAGTAATGCCATGGGGACACTACATTACCAAAGAAAACAAAATACATGCTCAAAGGACTCGTCATTACTTGCTTATACAAGGGACCACTCTCCTGCAAAGCCGCAGCTTTTGTCTTCACAAGACAAGAAAGTAGTTCTAAAGGAAGGTCCGGTACAGAGGTGCTTTAGGAAAACAGGAATTTTTAATTTTTTTATAATGATAAAATTGTATTAGTAAAAATATTTTTAAATTATATATTTTAAATTGAATTTTGATAACTTTTATATTCATTCAAATCAACTGATATCCAGATTTTTCACGTGATATAAAATATGTCAAACTTTTTATTTAAAATAATAGCATTATCATCCATACCTAATTAAACGTCAAAACTACTCAATTGACGTACCAAGACGGACAATTTTGCTTCCAAATTTTCTCTCCCACCAAACGACGTTAAAGCGTGGGAGGTTAGGGTCGTTTACAGCTTACACAATTTAGCTAACGTAGGCGTTGGATTTCCGGTAGTGCCTCATCTATCACCATACGCCCCAGCGCCAGCAGGCAGAAACGGATAGAACCAAAAAGAGAAGGTTTCTAAGCGAAACCAACTTCATTAAATATTTGAGAGTCCAGCAAAACTTAATCGTCACACTCCAGAATTTGAGGAGTACACGACACTTATGACTACCAATTTTTAAAAAACACAATTGGTCGATTAAATATGAGAAATGGGCTTTATGCATTTAAGGAGACCCACACGTTAGCATGTCTTAAGGACCAGGCTTCGTACATAAAATAAGACCACACCATGGTTAAGCAGTGCCACAAGGATACGGATGTTTTAATCTCCTTTCTTTGTCAGTGTAAGAAAATATAAATGTCGATGCAAGTGGGGCATTTTCCGGCGGTCGGGCACATGTATCGTTGACCCGGCTAAATGTGAACTGTGTATACCTTTCCACAACTTGAGAGAACAAGACAATTTATTAAGTCACCTGTCCTAAATATATATATATATAAAAAGACCAACATATAAGCCCCCGGTGGATTCAACCCAAAGCCGATTTTTGGAATTACACCCGACTTTACTCGTGTAAAATTGCATTAACTTGATTAAAATATTAAGAATCTGACTATTATGTATGATTTTATTTTATAAACTTTTTTGTGTTTGTGTGTGTATATATATATGTGTGAAAAATCAAATTCTACTTTTATATGTTTGAAGTATAAGAATATTTGTTTGTTTTGTAAAGAAGAAATTTAATATAGATTTTAATTTCGAAAAAAATGTTTTAATTAAAATAAATTTTCAGTTTTGTTGAGAGACTTTGTTGGGTAATCAAATTATTACTAATAATTATAATTATAATTATTTTTATTAAAATGTCTTGTTTATTGTTAAAATGATGTTTTATACCTTTAAAAATTAAAATTACCTATATATTTCAATGTAAGTATATGTTAATTATATAATATATCTTAAAATTGATAACATTCTAACTTTTTGAATTTCCCGAACGCTTTATATATATTTTTTTATCAAATTAGGTTATAATATGTATTCGTATACTTATCAAAATTATACACAATTAGCTCTACTTTTAGTTATATAGCCGATTTTCTACTGAATATTATTCCAAATTTGCTTGAATCGGACAAGAAAAGGAAGGAAAAGAATTAAACATTTCATTCCAATCACGAAGCCTTGTTATCCTTAAATGACTATTATACCTCACCAACTAATCCTGTTTTTTAAGCTAACGTCGCTTCTGCCTTTATCCATTTAACTCCATCATCACACCAACATCACTTGAGAATAGTTTTTGGAATCTCAAGGTACTATTCAACACCCTTTTACATTACTTGTTCTTTTTTTATATGAATTGATTTAACATCATACGTGACCCCATCCTATACTCAACCCATTTAGGTTCTCACTAAAGAAAGTAAAGTTGGTTCACCTATTGTTGTATTTGATTTCCCATATTATATAATCGAATTAACGTTTATATGTGTTTGTGATGTCTTAATCAGCCTTGCCCGTCTACGTCACTAGGGCACGCACAAAATGTCATGACACATTTTGTTACCGTGATTTTTGTGGGAGACAAATGGCCTAAAAATGCGTTTAGGTTTTGTCTTAAACAAAAAATTTGAAAATAAGTTTCATCTTTAAAGATGAAATAGCTAGGATGTTGAAGCTTCACCAAGCACACATATTACAATGTAACAAATTTTGATCGAGGGTTCATCTTCCTAATCACTATACATCTAATGGGATTAAAACTTCAATACAGAAATGGTCACATATCACTTGGGTCAAAGCTGTTAATCAAATATGTAAATTTTCTATATTTATGTACCTGCACCGACGCTAAATCAGGTGGTCTATAGTGGTTATGGCCCCTTTTCCACCAATAGCCACACAATTGTTATTTGTTTGATTTCTTTGTTTAATTTGATTACGTTTTTGAAACTAGTGATTACAGAAGATGCTTAATTAATTCTAGTTCCAATACTCCCCAGAGATTCTTTTGACTTGTTCTTCAGCAAACATAAGACAAAAATCAAAGATAGATAGATAGTTTAATGCGTGAAGCAACCCAAGGTGGCGTGCACACGTATTTCCGTGGCAATGAACACGAGAATGCAAAAGTGGGAAAAACAAAGGGAAAAGAAAAAAGTGTCACTTGTAATAATATGCTTGATGTTGAGGATTTGATGTACAATTTCAAAGGTCGGCATAAATGTCAACTACAAGGCGGTGATAGATATATACAGTGTATTGGTCAAACTGGTCACGCCAAAGCCTCGTTGTCTGCATCTTCCCATAAAACTTCTTTTCTGTAGGAAGAATATCGTAGGTCTCCAAGTCTAAATCCTGGGCTTGAAGCACGAGGATTTTGAAGCTGACCAACTAGATTTACAATACCTCGAAAGATGCTCTTCCGAGCAAAACAAAAGTAGTCGCATCCTAGAAAAAGAACGTTACGCGTAAATGGTCATACAGCACTTATATTATTATTTAATCTTTATTTTCACATGCAAAAGCCAAAAGGTCAAGAACTAAGACCGCTTGATGATGATAATCGTCGAACCTTGACGTCTCTCTCTTTTGGGTTTGCTCGACCCAATCACACACACACACCACATGTAACGTCTACGTCTTAACTTTAAAATGATTGGGGCTTTTGACTTTCTTTTCTGGCATCGTTGGTCAATTTCCTTTCAATTTGGCAATCCAACTCGTATCCAAGTTTGCTTTTAAGTAGTAGCCTAATGTAAGAGTTATCTTTATTTAAAAAGATTGTAACTTACTTTAATTAAAAAAGAATAAATACTTTAAATTTAAAAAAATAATATTTAATTTATATTATTCGCAAATTCTTCTAGGTTGAATTAAAGTTCAGTACCAAAGAATTTTTTTTTTTAGTAAAGAGGATATATAACAAAGAAACTTAAGCCCTCAAGACTGTCACATATAAAACATCATTATGTAGAAATTGTCCAATACTTAGAATAGACATCTCTCACAAAAACCAATGTTGTGAAGATGAAGAGCCGAATTTTGTTAGATAATCAGCACCTTTTTTTTTATAAAATGAAGACAAACATTACAAATTATATGTTATATCTAGGGCGACAAGCCCCCAACATATACTCTAAGAGGATAGATATGTATCTCCTAGGTGGGAGCTCAAAATTAGCGACTCCTATTTTAAACTTATTTGCATAATTTATTAGCCAGTTCGCACACTGATTATCTTCCTTATAAGTATGCTGAATTACAACAATCTAATTACAGGTTAACAGTTCATCAATGCCCAGCACTAAAGGATTAAGAGCCGTAACTTGCTTATTCAAAGATGAAAGCAAATTGGTCGCTGTACTGGAACCTACTTTTAATTCTATATGTTGATACCCCAAGTGTCAAATCAGGTTGAGGCTTAGAAAAAACTCCAAATTTAGATGGCTAAAGTGGAGCACCAATCAATATTATTATGTACAAATCCTTCCATCCAAGTGCCCAAACTATTCCGCAGCAAGCCACCTTCTGTGATCAAAAAAAGTGTAAACTTTTACTAGCTCCATTTGTATTTAATTTCACTCATCTTTAAATAAGTTTGCTACAGCTTATGAGCTGTCCCGTCTCTCAGGGTCCATCGGAGAAAAGTTAAAGTTTTTGTCTATGGGCATAGAAGCTACCACGTAGCTGGCCCGGAAAGGAAAAGTGAAACCTGACATTTCCAATTCATGTTTAGTTTGGGCGTAAGAAAACTTTCTTTTCCCATTGAGGTGTTTTAAGTTTAACCACTAAGCTTTTCACATTAATATGAGCTTATGATTCAGTGCCACGTACAGAAAGATTTAGGGTAATAATATATCCACATGTTTAATATCTTGTTGGGTTCATACGTCACTTTTCTTTTTAATTATTCATCTGTGGTTAGGAGGCACGAAATGAGAGGCCAACTCTGGATCTCGTGAGGTTCCATAGAACGCACCAAAAGATTCGTTCAGATGGTCACCCTTGTCGGTTGTACGTCTGTGTGTAACTTTTGTGGGGTTACGCCTATGAAGAGGAGGAAGACCCCTGACACGTCAACCTGTCCTTTCCCCATTATTTGTCTATCTTTCTATTGGCTAGCAATAGCAAGTCCTTTTCATGCCCTTTTGTTCACAAATGTACCCTTCCTAGTCGTTGGTTCATGACTGCATATAGCAACCGAATCAAATGCCCCTTCAGGTTACAGAATATTGAATCTTCTTCTTCGTCTTCTCAATAACTCTGGAAAATCTGCAATATTTGTGAGTTTAAGTGCTTATTTAATACTAAATCTTATGTATGTGCCTTGTGAACTACTATGTGGAAACTATCTGACATCCTTAAATGCCCAGTTGTTTATTTTTGTAGAGCAACCTGTGTCCTAATATGTAATCATGCAACTTCTTGTTTTTGTCTTTTCTTCATGCAAGCGCTTTTGTTATTAATTGTATTTGCATTTATCAACAAGAACTAATTGAGTAACTTGGTGAAGTTCGAACTTCAAGGCAGTTGGATAAGGTCAACGTACGCCTCATTTGAGCAGGACTAGGCCAATGGGTTACATATTTCAGTTAGCATTCCTTCTTCCATCTTCTGATAATTAAGGTTGGATTCGTTTAGTTAATAATAACAAAAAACACTCAATTTGATGTTTGAGAAGTGAAGACCTAATCCACACAAAGATAAGATTATAAAAAGCTGAAGTCTATTTAATTGTAAGCACATTCTAAACAGGTACTTCTTGCTGCTAAACAACATGAATCATAAACCATTAGGTACCTGTGGACATGGACATGGACATTGGATCTACAGCCCAATACATTTATCATACAAACTTCCCTTCAATTAATTTAAGGTCAGTCATGTGATTACTTTTTTTTTAATCCAATCATTACCAAGTACAAGCCATTTGATGATGTGATTAAATTAAAGATAATCAATTAGTTAGTTCGAGATTAATTTAATATAGACCAAACTTAATTGATCAGATTTGCAACAAGGTGCAAGGTTCGAATCACACGGTTTGCAGCGTGGAAACAACACTCTTGAACTCCTTGTGAGCTTTGAGGGTGAGCTATTTGTAAGTCTGTGGGTTGTTCACCTCCCCCTTAGCGGACCGCTGAGTGCCTGATTTACATCCTCCCAGTTGTTTTGTCGGGCTAGAATGTGGAGTCCTTTGAGTTGAGGATTCAACTTTTTTGCAGCAACAAGTAATCTCCTGTATTTTCTCAAGAATGGGGAGACAATGGCTTACATATGTACATGACCGACCCTTCTCAAGCTTTGACTGGTATTTGCGTAGATGATGATTGTCGTAAGGCCAAGACCATTGATCAGGACCTCAACTATTCTTATCTTTTTTTATTTAATGCGTGTGAATAAGAGCAGAGCAGTTCACTTTTTGATTGATGATTCTCTCCACAGAAACTTTGCCAGGAATGGAACGTCGTACACTTCTAATTCTAATAGGACCAAACTTCTCTTTTCCTAGACTAGACGGACAAGTCCTTGTGATGTTTAATTCAGCTAACTCTACATACCTTAGTCAATTCCAGAAGGTATTTTGAGATATTTCTTGTTTCGTATAGGCTTGGTTTAGATGTGAACGTCCCCTTTTTTTACAACAACATCCTTCATCCAATATTTGATAACCCAAAAGTGGAAGTTGTTGTAGTATTAGATAATTTAATCCTTCCTAATTCCCGTCATTAGTGATAGAATTATTAAAAGAATTGTTGCGAAATGCTTAGGCGTTATACATAAACCAAGTTTGGAGGTAGCATGTCATAATATCAACATGCCTATCCGTTTATAGGTGAACTTATAGGGACAGAGACCAGATCAAGATAAAACAGCAAGCTTTTCTTTTTAAAGTAAAGAGGACCTCTCCATTCTAAACCTTCGCTTTTGAGGAGCTTTCATGTCCTACTCACTTTGGAGATCAAACATTATCACTTCCCCTCCCCTGAAAGCGATTGACTTTACCAGCAACAAGAGTGAAAGATCATAAGGTATAAAAGGCAATCAATTTTCATTACCATGAAATAAATCTGATGAAGCAATTAAGTTGATTAAAATTTCTTGTGTTTTTCATGTAATATATCCCATTACCAAAGATTTTCAAATGTAATGATTTTCATTTCTTACATTCACTTCTTTATATGGGGTGATTACACATTTTTGAAGAATTTTGCTCAAATGCTAACAAAGAACAACTGATGTAACAAGTAGAATGATAGAAAGGCTTCCATTAACTCGAGTGGTTGATAGGAAGGTTTCACTTTCAATTCCTTGGAATATGGATTATGATTGGAATTTGAGAAAGATGTAACGACTAGTATCATAGATCAACTACATTATTATCATTTAGCAAAAGATGTAACGACTAATATCATAGATCAACTACATTATTATCATTTAGTGATTATATATGGATGACTATCAATATTAAATAATAAAATTTTTATGTTATAAAATAATATCTTTATTATTTATAATGTTGATATTGCTAATTGTTGATTATGAAAACTTTTCTTTATGTTAATATATTATAATCAAACAATTGGATTCTTATATATAAAAAGGTGGAAGGATGGGTCAAAAATTAATGCAACTTACTTTTGCCTTGAATTGGTCTATGATTTTCTTTTATCATTATCTCATTATCTCTTTTTATTAGGAGTTTGTTATTATATCTTTTCATTAGCAATTTGTTAGCTTCACTTCGTCAAATAAGTTAATATTTCTTAAGAGGTTTTTTAATATAAATTGAAGTGTAATTTATAACAAATAAGTTAGTTGCACCACTTCAATTTCTTTCTTATTTTTGTCTTATTTTTCTTAACTGAGTAATAATATTCTTCTTCTCAAAATACCTTTTTTTAAAATCAAGTTTATCTGCGCATTTTGAGTTCGTGTTAAGATATTGGAGCTCGACTTGTCTTCCAAATATTTGATAGTATTACTAAACTAAGATAAATGGTAGAAGTGCTTCCAACATCTCTATACAAAAACTTGTTAACAACAACTATAATTACTACAAGCTATGCATGGAAGCTTATCTACAAGGATAGGACTTGATAAATGCTTGATTGACTATATATTTAACTGCTTAATGCTTAGTAATTAATGTTATGATGTGCTTAAGATACTTATTTTGGTTTATATTTTGTTTTAGATACAAGTTGGAAGAATAAGAACCAAAATGAGCTAAAAACATATCTTAGTGTTGTCCTATTAATGTTTAATCTTATTTCCCTTTTGTGGAACAAGAAGGAGACGAATTAGGGTAAAGATTAGACAAAGAATAATAGAAATGAAGTTATTGCAACTTAAATGGTCATGTATGAAACCATGTAACTCATTGTAAGCATGTAGGAGTGCGAATTGTAGTTTCAACCTCCCCTGTAACCTACATGGTCGTGTAAATCCTACACTGTCGTATAATGTTCCCATCCGCTCTTTATAGATATTAACATATATTAACGTAATCTTCGTTCAATCAACTACAAACTCTAATTAGCTTTTTTTTTTCTCTTAAAATAGCGTACATGAATTGTGTATTATTAAGTTGATTTGCTTCTTTGGTTAGAGTCACTTAAAATGTATAACTAGGTAAATGTACATCACATTACAAATACATTGAAATACAAACATTTTACATTTCTTTTTTGATCTCTAATTTTACATGGTATTAAAGTCTCTTTTGTAACAAAATGATTCAAAATTCTAGAGCTTCCTTTATTATTTCGTCAAACATTCTACTTTCATAATATGAATTTCTAAATCTACTCTAAAAACAAATTTTTATATACATAATTGTTATTCGTCTTGAGCAGATTAAAAGGGTGAAAAAAAATCTCTAAAAGCCTCTCCACGCGCCCTCACACATTGTCCAAAGCCACTAGATTCTAAAACCCTAGTTACAGATATTTAGAGGAAGAAGAACATCTAGATGATGTCGTTTAGCTTTTAGGATTTATTATCTCAAAGACTTTGAATATCTAAGTATGTTGCTTTTTGGGAATGCACAATTTTTCCACATTATCAAAATTTTGAGCCAGTAGGTCATCACATAATTTTTTTCTGACCCTACCATACCTTTGTTTCCTGATATTTCTTCTACATATCCGTCTTACAACTCTAACAACTTAACACAACTGATGTTTGATTCTACTGTATCTTCTTTAGTTGTAGATTCTCCATCCTTACCAAATAGCTCTTCCTCTTTTATTTATTCACCAGAATATACTAAGTCTTCACAACCCCTCTGTCAATCATCACGTGTAAGTCAACCATCTATTCAACATAAATACTTCCATGTTGAAAATGATTGTGATATAGGAATACGTGAATAAAGTGATTGAACTGTAACACATGCCGTTCATACTTAAATGCAAAATCAGTTAATGACAGTTGTGACTGGAGCAGCCACTGATCAGAGCTTTTAGCTCAACGTTATATTTGAGCCTCGAGCCCCATAGTGATTCAGAGCCTATGGCTCAATGATTAATGAGCCCTTAGTGGGGCAGTTTCAGAGCCTATGACTCAACGATTAATGAGCCCTTAGTGGGATAGTTTCAGAGCTTATGAATCAACGATTAATGAGCCCTTAGTGGG
>JANZLF010000001.1:15924602-15936349 GCA_026546835.1 Erythroxylum foetidum | reverse complement strand
AGTTCCAGCTACAATCTACATCAATTATAGCCTATTCTATTCTACTTATCTTTGTTTTTCCTTCCCACACTACGTCACATTCAGTCTTGATGTAAAATGGCGTGCAGAAGGCCTTGTTGGGAAAGGATGGAATACCAGGCGAATTAACTGATGCCCAAAAGCTAGACATGGATGAAAAAGCCATAGTTGCCATTCACTTGAGCCTTTCAAATGTCTTACATGAAGTTATTCACGAGAAGACAGTTGCTTTATTGTGGCATAAGTTGAAATTTCTATATGACAAAGAGTCTCATTAGCAAGTTGGTTGCAAAGCACCACTTGCACATGCTCCATATGGTAGAAGGTAGTTCTTTCAAATCACATGTTGATGATTTTAGTTCAGTTCTCATGGGTCTTGAGAATATGGACATCAAGTATGATAAAAAAGACCAAATTCTCATGTTACTCTACTCCTTACCTCCATATTACAAGAATTTTCGAGAGACTATTATTTATGGTCGAGATTCTCTCATATTAGAGGTCAAATCTCCCTTACTTTCAAAAGATATTATTGATAAGGAGTTCGTCTCAAACTAGAGTAATCCTGCAAAAGGACTAATTGTCAGAGGAAAGACCAACAGACAGAAACTCCAGTAGCAGTAACAGGCACAAGTCAAGATCAAAGTCTAAAGTCAGAAATGGATTTTGTAGATATTGCAAAAAGAAAGGGCTTGTTGTAGCTGATTGTTACAAGCTCAAAAACAAGCTAGATTGAGAGAATAAAGAAAAGGAAGCCAAAGCCAATGTTGTACAAAAGGAGGAACAAACAAATGTTCTTTTGTTGAGTGAAAAAGGACCTGGACCACGAGTTGAATGGATCCACTGCCTGCTCATTTCACATATGTCCCAACAAAGACTAGTTCTTGACCTATAATCCAGTTGATGGTAGAGTTGTGTTAATGGGCAACAATCAAGCTTGTAAAGTGATTGTTGTAGGCACTATCAAATTAAAAATGTTTGATGATATAGTAAGGATGTTGACAGATGTTCGCCATATCCCATACTTAAAGAGAAATCATATCTTTTTAAGTACCTTGGATTGAAAAGGCTACCATTACATTGATGGAGGTGGAGTTCTCAGAGTAGTTACAAGTGCCCTGGTCGTTATAAAGGCTTTTCAAATCAGTAAACTGTACGTGCTCCAAGGAACGTTTGTTATCGGAGTAGCTGATGTGACCACGCTAGTTTTGTCAGAATCAGATGTCACTAGATTATGACATATGAGGTTGGGACATATGAGTGAAAGGAGTCTGATACTACTAAGCAAAAGAGGTCTTTTATGTAACTAAAACGTGTCAAAATTAAATTTTTGTGAACATTGTGTATTCGACAAGCAGAAAAGAGTTGGTTTGTCTACTACTATTCACAAAACGAAAGACACTCTAGACTTTATTCACTCTGATCTTGGGGGACCTAAACACGTCTCTTCAAAAGGGGGTGCTCGGTGTGTGCTTACCTTCATTGATGATTACTTTAGGAAGGTATGGGCATATTTTCTAAAACACAAGAATGATGCGTTTAACATTTTCAAACAATATAAGGCGCTAGTTGAAAAAAAGATTGGCAGGAAAATAAACCATCTCGAGATAGATAATGGCTTATAGTTTTGTAAAGGTGAATTTAATGGTTTTTGTAAGAATGAAGGAATAGTCCACCATCTAACAGTCAAAGGTACGTCGCAACAAATCATTGTGGTAGAAAGAATGAACATAATAATTTGGAGAAAGTTCGCAATATGTTGCCCAACTCTGGCTTATCAAAAGATTTTTGGGCTAAAGCGGTATCACATGTTACTTGATAAATCCCTCTCTATCGACAGCCATTGACTGTAAGACTCTAGAAGAGATATGGTCTAACAAACTTACTGATTATTCAAATTTAAAAATTTTTGGGTGTCCAACATATCTACATGTTAATGATGGAAAATTAGAACCTAGATCCAAAAAGTGCTGGATACCTTGATGGCATCAAAGGATATAAATAATGGTGTCTTGGTCCTAAGACGCACAAACTAATAATTACTAGGGATGTCATTGTTGATGAATCAACCATGCTTCACTGAAAGGATGAGACCCCTATTTCTTCTGATGTAGGTGTGAAGAGTACGCCCAAGCAGTTTGAGTTTGAGGTGGAGAATCGTCCTTCACAAAATATCTCTTCAGATCATATCCATGACCCCACAATCATAAAAAAGGAAGCCACAATGGCAGAAGAGGAAGAAACTTCATCAGAAGAAGAGGAGTATTCCATGGCAAAAAAATAGACCCAGTAGAGAAATTAAACCATCAAGGAGATATGCTGATGCAAATTTGGTGGCGTATGCATTTGCAATAGCACAAGAATAAAAAGTGTGGTTGAGCCTTCCACTTATTCAGAAGTTGTTTCTTGTGATGATTTTGCTAAATGGGTGGTTGTTACGCCCTAGCTTGACAGGCCACGGAGGGTTGGACCTAGACCAATTTTATTTTTTTAAAAAATAAAAAACAATGTCGTTTTGTACCTTCCAGTTGGGCCATCGGTTGGGACAGCCTAGACTGAAGTTAGACTAGGCCGGGCCGAGCCACATTTGCCATCCCTGTGCAGAAATTAAGTACATGACACAAATTCCTTAATAGTCTAATACAATTGATAGTATAAATTAGTATGCAATGGTTTGCACACGTCCTGACATTTCACATACTGTGAATGTAGTAAGTAGATATATGGCTAATTCAAGGAAAGAACATTGATATGAAGTAAAATAGATTTTGAGATATTTACGTGGTACTAACTCTTATTTGGAGTTTAACAAGAGTAAGAATGATGTAGTTAGTTTTATGGAAAATTATGTAGGTGAGTTGGATAAAAGGAGATCAATCGTCAGTTATCTATTCACACATGGAAACAGTGTCAACAGTTGGAAGATTACCTAATAGCCTATAGTTGCATTGTTCACTACAAAAACAGAATATATGATTGTTATGGAGGCAATTAAGGAGTTGTTTGGTTACGAGGCTTATTTAGTAAATTGAACTCAGATCAATAGGTAATTGTTGTTCATTGTAATAGTCAAAGTGTTATTCATCTGACCAAAAATCACATATTTCATGAAAGAACAAAACACATTGATATCAAGTACTACTTTGTCCGAGATATAATTTTTTTAGGAAATATTGTTGTGAAGAAGATTGGTACTACAGATAATTCAGCAGATATGTTGACAAAGCCTCTATCTATGAATAAGTTCAAGTATTGCCTGGACTTGATCATAATATACAAATCATGATAAATGCCCTAAATGAGCAATGGCAAAAATAATTGAATGAATTTTTCATGGAGTCCTAATTTCAAAACAAGATGAAAATTTGTTTGATGTGTTTTAAAATTGTCAAAGTTGACCAAAGATTGTTCGCACCGTCCCTTTCTTTTGTCAATGGTTGGTAACCATGCAAATCTATACATGTGTGCCAAAGATTTGTTTTAACTAATTTTACATTCTTTCTGCCTATAAAAGGAAAATCACCGTATTCATGAAAAAAAAGTGTGAAAAACAAAAGATGTAGAGAGAGTTTGAGTGAAAAATAAGAGGTCATTTTGTGAGGTATTTTGGGTGAGAATACGAAAGTCTTATATGTGAGTTTTGGGTTA
This sequence comes from Erythroxylum foetidum, assembly GCA_026546835.1. Taxonomy (NCBI): domain Eukaryota; kingdom Viridiplantae; phylum Streptophyta; class Magnoliopsida; order Malpighiales; family Erythroxylaceae; genus Erythroxylum; species Erythroxylum foetidum. The sequence continues at coordinate 15,932,683 of JANZLF010000001.1, read as the reverse complement.
AAGGGTTGAATGAAAATATTGAGTGTTTTGTAATTTTCTCATTTTTCTCCTAGTAAAAACTTCTTTGATTGTCTTCCCCAGTGGAAGTAGCCTATCTTAAAAAGATGAACAATATAAATTTCTTGTGGCTTATTTTTCTCACATATTGCTCTACTTGTTCCATTACCTCATTCAAAAATTTTCAAACAAAATTCTATAATCCTACAATGCTGCAGTTTTTACAAGCATTCCCAAGCATAGATGGAGCTGGTGGCTGTTTTCAAGTTTTTATCTCTGACGGTGCGGTTCTTAATGATAGAAACATAATTTGCACTGAAGATGCATGTGTTAACGGTTAGTTCTAGCAAATTTTGCCCATGCACACCAAAAAGTTTCTTTCTTCAACTTAGTATTCTTTTTCTAGGGCATAAACAATGTCTGTTCTTGGCTTTTCGTTTGACATCAGTCATTTCATCATAACTTTTTAATGCAGTTGCATGCATTACTTTATGTTTTACCTTTTATGCTTGAGAAGTATTTCAAAAAATTGTAAAGTAATGAAACATTGCAAGTAGAGTAATGCTGGTTCTATGGGTCGCGTGTCGTATATGTACAGGATTTTGTATTATCTGAGACAAATGAATGAGCATCCTTTTGCCAAAACTGGAATATAGTTCTCTTGTATTTTGTAATTTTACTTCATCAAAATTTTCTCACAAATTTTGTTTTTTAAATTCACAGATACACTTCATTTTCTGAGCTGTTGCCGCTTCTGGCTGTGGGCACATTACCCTTGTTGAAAGTGGAAAGGATATCTCAAGCAATTGAAACCAGCAATCTTTCCATTGTGAACTCCATCACCTTGTCAAGCCCTTTTGCGACTTACTCTTTCAGTGCATCTGCCACTTTTGAGGTCCGGAGTCCTTCAAGAATACAGGTACTTCTAAGAACTATGAAAGGTTGTGACAAAAGAAAGAAAGCAAACGGCACGAGTGATCATATATGATATGAAATTTCGTCTCGTATTTTCAACTTCAAGTCTGGACCTGAAAAAGAGAAACTTTAAAACGAAATAAGCTATCATGAGGTTCAGTGACTGAACCATTTGATGGTATTAACTATTTCATAGAAGTGATGAGTTGGAATATATTGCTTTTTTGATAATCTCAGGTTGAATTTAAGGAAGGGACTTTTCAGCCTCCAGAGATAAAGTCCAATGTCGATATACCTGACAATGTGGATGTCTTTGGGCAAAACATCAATTTGTCACCTGTACAGCAAGCTCTCAATCCTCTGCAGGATGCAGTAGCAAACATTTCAGGAGCTATTTCTGGACAGTCACCACTTAAGGTCCCCATTCCTGGCAATCGTTCAACTTCCTGGCTTCTCATCACCTACCTTGATGAGGATCTTCGCATCTCAAGAGGGGATGGTGGCCTTTTTGTTCTTACTAGAGAAGGAAGTCCTCTTCTGACTCAGTAGTAAGGTGCATTTCTGTAAAGTTGGATCTTGCTTTCCTCCCTTTTGCGTATGTTGCGGGAAGGGAATGTGTGAAAACAGTAAAAAAGCAGCTGTCTTTAGCATTAGCAAGGATAAGTGTAGAAACTGCACCAAAATAATAAGATCCAAAGTCCTCTGTTTAATATTCTTTTTACATTGTAAGTATAACAAAAAGATGGGGGGTTTAGTTTGATGTTGAATAAACTTGTAGTAGTTAGTAGTGAATGGTCCTATCTACCTACCAACATATCTGTGCCTCACCCTTCTCAGTTGAATAATGTTGTTACCTAACAGCTAAGCAAGCCTGGACTTTCTTGTCTGCTTGAGCTTGTGGACTGGAACCTCTCCTCCATGATCGACCTGTTTTTGTCTTCCTCTGACTCTTTATACATAAGATCTTGCTGAAATAGACCTAAGAAATAAATATCTTTGAATTTCTCAAATAATAATAATAATAACTCTTGAATCTAGAGACTACTTCCAAGTTACAAGCCGTAGTGGTACAAATTGATTAAATTTTCAATTAAAGGGAAAGATTGATGAACTTGTAGAGAAAGTTTCTTGGCTCAACAAGTTGACAAAGTCTAAAGTTTCTTGGCTCAACAAGTTGACAAAGTCTAACCTTGACTTCTTGCTAGTTTGCCAGCCTTGAACGCGGTCCGTATGCTCCAATCACGGAGTAGAAATGAATAAACCACTCCTGAAGCCAAGAAAATATAAGATTCAAACATTTTATTTTTATTTTGTTCAAATTATTGATACCAATCTCTATCATTAGCATTGACTCTTGGTGGATGTTCTTGTAAACTGCACGGAAGAATCAATCCTATATATACATACATAATACATCTAATGAAAATACAAGAACCAAAAGCAGATCATTGTAGACTCTTACATGGTGTGAGTCATTCAAATCAAACGTCAGGAAAGCTTGGATCTCTCTACCCTTTCTCCTGCAAGGAATACAAATGCATTCTTTCCAAATTCCATGGTTACTGGAATGAAGAATGTGTTAGGATCAAGAAGGTTAGAGTTTTGAGTTTTTAGGTGAATGTGATTTTCATCCCAAACAAAAATGAAGTTTCCATCTTTCTTTAGTCTAATATTCTCTTAACACTGCAGTTTCTGTCTCTTTTCCCACATTCTCCTCATAAATTCATGACCCACATGTGGAAAGTTCATGCATGATTCGGAAGACGTTAGAACATTCTCTAAAGGTTTCAAAAACAGAACTTTGAACTAGTTCGCCATCTCAGATCCAAAGGGGGGAGAGAAGTGGTAGAACATCAGGTGAAAGATAGTAACTTTTTCTTGTTAACATGAGCAGCAAACAACCTTTAAAGTTAGAGAATGAGCAGATAGCAGAGCTACGTGAAATATTTCGATCGTTTGATCGAAACAAAGATGGAAGCCTAACTCAGCTCGAGTTAGGTTCGTTGCTCCGGTCCTTAGGGCTAAAACCTAGCCCTGACCAGCTTGAAACCCTGATACAGAAGGCTGATACAAACAGCAATGGTTTGGTGGAGTTCTCGGAGTTTGTAGCCCTTGTGATGCCGGAGTTGTTACCTGAGAAGTCACCGTACAGCGACGAGCAGTTAAAGCAGTTGTTCAGGATGTTTGATAGAGATGGAAATGGGTTCATCACGGCGGCTGAATTGGCGCACTCTATGGCAAAGCTAGGCCATGCACTCACCGCTGAGGAGTTGGCAGGGATGATAAAGGAGGCGGACTCCGACGGAGACGGAAGAATTAGTTTTGAGGAGTTTGCTCAGGCAATTTCAGTGGCTGCTATTGATAATTCTTGGGCTTGAACCAGTAGGAGTGCGTGTCTGGTATTATGCTTCTGGTTTCATATTATTACAGGTGCAATCTTTGTAAAAAAACTTGATGTTCAGTTTTGTGATGGGAAATTGCGTGGAAGTTGTATCGTATATCATAAAACAGATATTGTTAATCGTCTTGATGGTGATTAGAAAGGAAATCTAGTTTACCTGCCATTTCAAAGTTTTAAGATCTTGCTTGTGAGGTTACTTGGGAGGCATTTGTTGTATCATCTTCATCCCTCCTTGAATGAGAAGTAAACTAGATCTTCTCAGCGTTCCTCAATTCTGTCTAAGTGAAACTGTTTGTAAACATGTAGATGGCACAGTATAAAAGGTTGTGAGAATGTGATAAGCTAGTAATTTTCATTAGCATTTGAGCCGAGGCTCCAAGCACAGCTTGCTTTTCCCTGCTGAAAAAACTTTCCACTTCCAGTGGATGAGGAACAATGTTTGATCTGTTTCTTATAAAAATTTCCGCTGTTCTTAATAACCAGTCAGAAAGACAAAAGGTATTACGGTGAAGTCGAACAGATCTGGCATAAAACCTGAAGTTGAGGATGCACCCCCTGTAGTTTCATAACGATTGCAAGAATATGCTCCATAAATCAGGCTACTCATATGAACTTGAAGAGCTGGCGTTTATCGCTAGTAACAAGAAATTTTCAGTATAAGAGACAGTTTCATGCAGAGAGTTGCAAATGAAGAGGCCTCATAAAGAACTGCAGATTGTGGAAACCAACTTTGAGCCATAGTGTTCACACGAAAAACTCTTGTGAACAAATAATAATCAATTAGGACATGAAAAGAATGTAACATCACAATTATGTCAAAAATTCTACAGAATCACTGGCATTGATGACTGCCCTCATCTCGTAACAAAACTAATCCACACATCAAAATCTGGGTAATATGATATACAAGTGTCTGAAATCTGTGAAGGTGGAGAAGTTCTTAAGCGTTATATTTTCTTCTTCTACTTGGACTTAAGCATCACAAATACAATATAAATCCATAGAAGCAGAGTGGTGCCACCTTGGCAAATACAGGTATATATGTATATAGCAAATTCCTGTGGCAGAGTATGACCCAGAGAGCTCCGTCTGCGAATGCAAAACAGATTTCTGACAAGTACAATCAAGTTGAAACGAGAAATAAGCAAGTGACAACTCCATATGAGCAAAACCTTACAACAGATGGCAGTCCACAATTAGTTTGCGAAAAGGAAACATAACAGAGTAATGGAGCGGGTAGGGAAAGTCTACATAAACTTAGAGAATGGAACATAAAAATAGACTGAAATTGAAGAAAATCAAGTTCAACCTTGGATTTGGCTAAGACTGGAGTAGATAAGTTGGAGTCTCCCTGTATATGGAAGTAGTCCAGCTGTCCAGCTGATTATTCTTGCTCCACCTTATGAGCTAGAGATAAGCAATTCCTATAGTCAAGCTTTGAGGTGATTGAAGGTGCTTGACAGGGGGGGGGCTGCGAGAGAGAATCTGATGAGGTCAACACGTTGGTGAAGGGAACAGTGTTCCAGATTCAACATTTAAAGCAATAGAATTGAAATCAAACTTCACCATGTAAATAGAACAGGCATCTAGTCTGAAAATGAATTGAAAACAAAACCATGATTATAACGTTTAATGATCATTTTAAAACTATTCCATACTTCTATTGTGTAAGTTAGTCTGATCTTACAAGTCTCTTAGAAGTAAGTAAATGGTCATGCTCACAACATGCCAATGGCATGGAAAGGTTTATGTAATAGGAATAGCACCAGTCAAACTGCAGTTACAATATTACAGTTGTGCACAATTGCATTAATAACAGACAATGCAAAAGTAATTACAGAAAATATGATCAAAATTGAGGTAATTGCAGTAACGATCCAAATCACATTGTGGTCGCAGATCGCAATTCAAAATATTGAAACATCAAAAACATTTTCCTTTCTTTTTTATTATGTAAACACCTATGATTTCTAGCTCCCATAAATTATACCAAAAATTGGATCACAAAAGAAAATATAAAAACCATAATAAGGACATTTATTATGCAGATGGACTCGGGAAGAAAAGCTACAGACGATTAGTTTCTCAGGCTTGGCATCACAGCACAATGTACACATCAAGCCTCAAATTCATTTTCTTGAAAACCTGATCTGATAAACCAATTGTTTGCAATCACATGTAAAAAGGAACAGAAACCATCTGTCACAGTCAATTTTGCAGAAGATACTGCATTATGTCCTTCCGAATAACTCCATCAGACCCACTTAACCCCCCATATCCGTAATCAGGTCTCAACATTCCAGGGTCCCAGAAGCTCAAGTGCCTGTATTGAATAACAGAGCCAGCCGGTCTAAACGGCCGCATCAATGTAATGGTAGGAAGGGACATTGCCCACACATTTTTTGATGAGGTAAACAGGTGCCTCTTAGATTCTTGGAGCCCGTAGGCCTGCATGCTCCCAGAACTCTTCAAATGGGAAGAGACACTATCCCACTTCGTCATCTTCATGTTCGACCTTGCATTTTTTAAGGCAGTCAATGATGTCCTACGTATGTTAGCAGAAGGTTTCATGCTGTCCAGCCATCGTAGAATCGAGTCACCGACATTCCGCCCAACTATATGTCGCTGTTGTATATTATGGTGAACCTGGAGTGCAACATCAAAGACAGCCCTGGTTCGTCTATGCAAAAGTAAGCGCATGATTGTGTTTAGTGTTGGTTATGGCCATCAAAGTAGTTTGGATCTGTAATACCATGAATAAAAATAGCCCATATACTACTAACAGCAGTAAACTCAATGATGAAAACCCATGTGTGCCATAGATAAGAAGCTGCAATGCCCATAGAAGACCACTGGCATATCAATGATATTCCATTAATGAAATACTACATTGCAGTAAGTCTAGAGAACAAGATCCAGTTAAAAAGACATAAGTGACTATATAAGCCCGGTGCTGTTAGTTTTCATCCAACCACACAAGTTTCTCAACCAAGTACGGGTGACTAGTAATCATTCATGGAGTTGCCACTACACTACAAATCATTCAATTTGAACAATGATCCCATTTCGCTATATCAATCATCAGTGCCAAGGAAAAACACATTCCCGCATATTCATTATATCCAAAGGGGCAGACAGATACATAGAGATTAGAGTAAAAGAAAGAACTGGGAAATTCTGGACATCAAATACCTGCGAATAAACTGAGTGATCTTAGGGTGTTTGGGGCTGGCGATCTTTCTTTGGATCTTCGAAGCCAGTCTATAGGTCCGCTTCAGCCCTAAGAAATAGGCCGTAGCCACCGTGATCTCCCATAGGACCATCCTCTACTTTCTTGACTGCAATATCCAGAACGTTATATTACAAACAATCTTCTAGACATTTGCCTTTACCACGTTCGCTATCCCATAGAGAGACCTAATCTGTGTGCTTGCGTGGCGGATCCCTGCCACGTGTTTTTGCCTTTCTTTGATCTCTGTCCATTGTATATTTTCACTCCGTTCCGTTCTGCTGTGATTACGTGGTGCATGTGTAATATACTCTCTATTTTAATTTTAATTTATATGTTAGTAATTGAAAAATATTTATTATTAACATGAACATAAATTAAATTCCTATTTGAGTGTAATTAAATTAATAAATTATATTTTAAATCCTAGAAAAATATTATAATATCAAAGCTTTTAACACAAACTAACCAATTCTTCTAATATAAACCATTTTAGTAACATTTTCAAAACATGTAAAGTATAACTTAAATTGATAAAAAATTAAATAATGTTAACTCTTTTTAAGTTTAATGTTGCGTCAATGTTAACATAATATTAGTTCTTACTTTTTTAAAAAAATTAATAAATGAGAAATATAATGTGAGATTTACTGTCTAAAATGTATAAGAGTAAATCTCGTTGTCTCCTAACAATAGAAACTAGTTTTTGATTAATTAAAAACTAATTATGTAATTGTAGAAATTATTTTTATTTATAAATATAAAAGTAATATTATATTAATATTGACGTAATATTTAATTGATAGAGAATTAAACTTGTGAAATTTTCATCTATTTAGAGCTAATTTTAAAAGTTCTGAAAATATGTTTAACATTTTAAAAGTGTAAATATTAAATTGCATTATATTATAAATGTCGAGTTTTTAAATATATTTTTAGCTAATATATTAAAAAAATTTGTAAAACAAAAGAATTCGCAGTTATTATTATTTAGATGTGCACTGATAAACCTATTTTTTACAACATTCATATTCTAAATGCAAGCGTGTGATTTTTACTTTACAATACTTTAAATTTGATGTATAATTACAGTCAATGTAAGGGTGATCATGTAAAGGCATGTAATAATGTTCAATATAAAAATTGATTGCCCAATCCGATGGCAGCTCTGTGTGGTTCTTCTTTGTCGCGTTCAATTTGTTATTTAAACGTATTGGTCAATTTAACATTCCTTTGGCGTACAGTCAATATAACGTTTTCACGAAGGTAAGTTAAATTAGGAATTTAAAGTCAATCATGTAAGAACTATAGATTCTTTATTACTATCAAAAAAACGTGCGAGTTTCAATAGTATTAATCCAATCATTTGATCAATTCGACAATAACATTTTAGTTCGTGGTTCAGCCAGATTCTGGCTGGACTGAACGTTGCCGTTACACTTCATGTGATCAACTGCTTCCAGTGTCAGCTTCAACGTCGAAACACCTACAAAACAAGAAAGGCACGTCGGGGGTTGTGTCCCGATTAGCCCCTCCGAC
>JANZLF010000001.1:15913886-15924502 GCA_026546835.1 Erythroxylum foetidum | reverse complement strand
TTATTTTACCTCTTTTATTTTTTTGTAAAAGCCCACTTTTAATTATCATAAAGAAAAAAAATATAAGATAGAAATTTTTTTATTTGCCTAGGGCCTATAAAACGTTAGGACCGGCCCTGCTCCAAGGTATGCCCATTTTTCTTACATTTCTCACAGTATTTGTCTTCTTTCTTGAGATAAGGTCCTTTGTTAGCATTGGTGTTGTTAGGCTTTCCTCCCTTCTTCCAACTACTTGTTTGTTTGGCCAGCATTGCCATGTTAGGCGTACTGTCCATTGTAGAGTTCACCATCCTTTGTCTTTCGACAGTTTGTAGGCTTATAGCATAGAAAATGCCTTGTTTGCAGTAGGCAGAGGCTCCATTAGCATAATTTGATTCACCACATGCTCAAATTCATCATTTAGTCCCATTAAGAATTGCACAAGTTTGTGAGTGTTTTCTTTAGCAGAAATGAGTTTAGATGCATCACAAGTGCACATGGAAGTAGGGTTTAAGCTAAATAAATCATCTCATAACTTCTTCAGCTTAGTATAGTAAGCAGAAACAGTGAGAGTACCTTGTTTTAGGGAACTTATCTCCCTCTCTATTTGGTATAGTAGTGGCCCATTTGCTTCTCCAAATCTTTCTTGCAATTCCACCCAAAGCTCTCTAGCTGTGGGAAAGGATAGGAATGCATCACTAAGTTCTTTAACCATGGCATTGAGAATCCATGACTTCACCATACTATCTGCTCTTCTCCATTTTGCTGACAAAATCACATCTTCTGTGGGTATGATGCAGGATCCATCAATGAAAGAAAGTTTATCCTTGGCACATAAAGCTATAGTCATGGATTTGCTCCAGGTGATAAAGTTGTTGCCATTGAAAGGAGTTGTGACTAACACAGCTCCTGGGTTTTCAGTATTTGTAACTGAGTAAGGTTCATGGTCATGTGTAACAGGTATGTGTGTGGCACTGGAGCCACCGAGATCTTCAGTATTTGACATATTGGGTAAGATTGGTGAATCAAGGGATTGGCTCTGATACCATGAAGGAAAACAGATAAGAGATGAAGGAAGGTATTTCTTTCATATTCGACACAGAACAACAATGAAGAATATATACAGGTACTGGTAAAATGCTATTGGCTGATAATTTCTATACTGCTATGTGCTAACTATCTCCTGACATTAGCGAATGGTTGGCTATACAAAGGACACTCATATGCACAAATGTACAGAGGCAGAAAAGGAACAATGGTCAGAAAGCAAAAGCAAAGTGTCGGATGGAGGACAAAATAAAGACAAATGGGCTGATTAAGAGAAGCCCACAATACTCTTATTCTGGACTCTCTAACAAAGACAATAATTATTAATTTTATTGCAACAATTTTAATAACACCAAAATTGATTTATTCCTATTTTAATTACGTAAATATATATTTAAAATTTGTCAAATATTAAGTTATTAATAATTTGTGGTGAGTTATATTGTTTATCAAAATATAATTTTAAAACAATTATATCTTCCACTTATATTTAAAAACCCGTATAAATAATAATAATACCATTAAAAATTAAGAAAGAATTTTAATTAATTTCCAAAAATTTATAATTTTCTAGAATATCATCTAATTATGTAACTAATAAAGTAAAAAATGAAAACAAATAAATTTCAAGTACCAAATCATTTAATTCTTTAAGAATAATCAAATAATTTAATTATTTCACATTATTATTACTACCAGTAGAGGTGAGCCAGTAAGGCATTATTGCCATTATCATTACTACCTGTGGATACGAAGTAAGTAGTAATTTACAATATCCATAAGAAGAAAAATGAGACTGTAAGTAAAATATTGCTATTATCATATTTAAAGCTTTGAATATTTAGAGTCGTCTAGAGTATTTAAGAAATGTAATATGACAATGTAAAATTCTGTGTTGACATATATTATATTTGACTGTCTGCAAGATTAATAATGATAGTCTTAAAATAGAAAATTTTACATTTTATAAAAATATTAATAAATTTTTTTTGTTATTTCAATTTTTAAAATTTGAAAATGGATGAATTTGACTATGGTGGGTATCCATCTGAGAAGCCATCCTCTGAAGGGGTTAATCATTCAACTGCTACTTCAATTCATCATCAGGTATCATTCTCTATGCCATAACGATTTATGGCTTTTTGTGTCCATCATTCTCCTAGATTTTTACATTAAAGTTTCCTTTCTTCCAAGATAAGTTCAATGATATTACTGATCTTGAAGCGTTCAATTCCTTCAATCACTTGAGATATTCTTCTCTTTGTTTCATTCTTTATTTTAAAATTTTCTATTGAGGTTAGCATCAATTGGTTATACTATTGGATATAAGATTCTCTCACGGGAGTGAGTAGGAGTGGATAACTTCAGGGAATGAGTAGTATCAGCTCCGTAATAGTCTCATATAAGTCTATTATACTATCGTAAAAGTTGATTAATCTAAGTGAAGGTCCTGTAAACATAAGTTGTGTGTGTCTAATTACGTTAACAAAAATTTTTATATTTTATGTGTAATTTATTTGCGGCACAATTAATTTCTACTTTTGCCAAACAATTCTAGAATTTGCTTTGTAAGAATCAACTGTAAATTTCAGTTAGAAACAACCGAAAAATTTTAAGGAATTTCGACCTTTGGGTTTTTCACCTTCCGTGGACAAGTGAAAAAGTTGAGAGGGAATCTTTAGGGAGAAGTTATTTTCCATGTCAAGCTAGTGGTAAGCACAAAAAGTTTTGAGTGGTCTGCAATACCTGATAATGGCTTTTCTTCCAGAAAGATTATTGATGATGAAAATAGGTGACCTTCATTTTAAATTGAGTTCACTGTGATTTTTACTTAACGCTTTTGTAGATGGATCTATGGGTGGAGATAATATATGTTCTTTCCAATATTGTTTACTTTGCTTTCCTTTTTTCATTTTAAAGTTATTTTACTATGTTCTTTACTTTCCTTTCCTTTTTCTAACTCATATGGATTGTTTCAATGTGGTTTTGTTAAAATTGTTGCATATGAACTTTTTCCAATTCAAAGGAACAAAAAGATTACATATCATAATTTCCTTTACTCTCCCTTGTTTGTTGATTATGCAAATAATAGTATGATACCTTGAATTATACCTGACTATATGAATGTTTTTTTAATCTTTCTCTAACATTTTCTTAGTAGAAGAGCTATATGTTACAGTAATCAATTATTCATGTGGGGATTCTCTATGGCAAAGAGTGTCAGAGAGAAAAAAAGCAAACCAATAACATCTTATCTAATATACCACCTTTATAATTGTTTTCTTAAATGCAATGTTTATATTGCAAGCCAATTTTAAGTTGGCTTTATTAGCTTATGCAGTAGCTGATGCGTCAGAAGGATCCATAATACGTAGGGGCGCTTCAACGTGACTTCGTCAAATCTCAATCCCAAGGTATACATTCATTACTACGTTATGATCACTAGTTAACCATTTTTAGCGGTTTGCAGTTTTTATTTGGCATGTGGAAGCAGCGCAGCAATGAAATTAATATAATACTTGGAATTTCAGTCTATGTCCCCACCCTCCAATTTTTTCCAGGATATACATCGCAATCGTATAGAAATTTCCAAGCACATACAGCTTGACCTGGAAAATTCAAAGTCTAAAAGACAATAAATCAATGACAATCTGTCCTTGGGATGTCAGCATCTGGTTTGGGAGGCCCACAACTTTGTAGGTTCAGATGCTGTAAGAAGGCAGAAAGCAGAAGGAAGAGGAAGAAGCATAAAAAAAGGAAGAAAGAACGAAAGAGGAAAAGTATTGAACAGATCATAAGTAAAAAAATTATAAAAAATTAATTTACAGGGTATTTTGTGTTCTGCACTCGCATTCACCCTCACCTCATGAAGCATTCAGAGGAAGGTGTAAAAATAATGATTTCCTATATTTCATTCAGTGTAAAACAACATATTTATACACAGAAATGACTAACTAAACCAACTATGAGATCTGAAACAATCCCTACAAGAGAGGAGATATGATATACACAAGGAGATATGAGATACAGAAAATATACTAAACGTGACTAGTTGAGATACAGAAAATATACTAAACGTGACTAATTCAACTTATAACAGACTTGAGCTGGATTGGGCTTTTAGCGTTTGGTGACTCAGAGAGGTGAACCTGTGCAAAATCGTCTACCATTTTTCTCTTTTGTTCCTCTTCGGCAACTCCCACCTTTTCTTTTGCCTTCTGGCCTATTTCCCCGGCAGCCTTTGCAACTTTATTGAAAGCATCTGTTACCCAAGCAGCACTAGTAAAAACATATCGGTTCTTCATGATGGCAGATCCTGCATTACTGACTTTTTGCTCGGCAGCTGCAAACGCTGATTTCGTTTTCTCTGAAACCTGAAATTTCTGATCCACTTCCCGAACTTTATCACTCACTGCGGCAGTACCGGCACTTACCTTCTCAGTGAACCCGATTTTTTTGTCGAGAGATGCTACTTTAGCGGAGGCAGTTGACCTTAACTGATGCTTCTCATCAAAGCCCTTGGCTTTATTGACCGCATCTTTGCCTAAGATGAAGCCCTTCGCAAGCATACTACTGACCACATCCTCTGCCTTCCTCAGAGCAGATTCCCTTCCACTAGGGTTCTTATCAAGAGTTTCCTGCTGAGACTTTAGCAACAACGAAATCAGTGAAGCCCCAATGTAGAAAACAACCGAAGTTCTTACAACGTTCTTACAGGTGGTGTTAAAGCTTCAGGTGGAAGGTGGTAATCTTGATCCAGAGTCACGGTAACAGTCTGGTCTACGATTGTTGCTCCCTGACATGAAATACAAATATGAGTTAAGGCTTTAATCACATAGATGCACAATTAAAATTTCAAATACTGTATTACAGGGAATTAATTAATCACCAATTAGGGCCTCCAACATGTTACTGGAGATCGCTATCAATGGTTATTCCTTTCCATTTTACAATTTCACATACTTATCGGGAAGGAATAATAAGTCAGCAGAAAAAAAAAAGGGGAAAAGAAAAGAGCATATACGTATCCAACATAAAGTAGATACACTTTTCCTCATTGTACAAACATTGTCAGCACCATAGGTCTCGTTTACATTGGTTGATTAATATCATCAACTAAAACAATAAGTGTTACCCAAGAACACAGACATCTCAGAAGCACATTGGTATAACAAAGAGTAAAACCTTAAGTAAAATCTACGAACATCACAACATGTGGAAAATAATTAATTTGAGAGAATAATTATCTTTGTTGTTTGAAAAGTAATACCCAATTTCACAATATGGTAATGCTGATAAACATATCTAGTCTTCCAAGTATAACCAGCCCTAGTACACATAAAAGGACAGTAATTACCGAAATGATGAACAACTAATCATTGCAGAACTATGATGAACTTTTCAGTGGTTACCTAATCCTTTTGGAATCAATTTACTCAAAGCCTGTCAGAGAATACTAATCCTTCTAAGAGAAAGAGGATAACATTAGAGTCAAAATAGGTAGGGTAAGTGTAGACTGCATTTAGTTAATGGTGGGAATGTAAATTGAGGATAAAAGATCTGAATAGACAACTATAGTTTATTTATGCAACATCAAAAGAAAAAGATGTCCCCCCTCCTCCCACTGTCCTATCTCTCCCTTGAAACATGAAAAGCTTATTTATCCAATATTTTCAACGCGAACAACCTCTGGATCAGCAGAAGCAACTCAGCCAAAGGCAAAGAATTTCTTTATCATGCCAAACACATCTCACTACTAACAAACTTTTTTAAGATGATGCAAGGGTTTCAATTACAATTCTTTAAGCACAAATACACAAATTACAATGGGTTTTGAAGTAAACATATGAGAAAACTCACACAACAGATATAAAATGATACCATAGCTATTCCCTTTCCAGTGAAAGCACGAGGTTGGCCATGAGCTCCCAATGCCGGCCCAAATAAACATGAAAGGAAAGAATAACAGAATATCAGTTCAACACAATGCCGAGAGAAATTACTTACTGAAAGAAGAACAGCAGTATCTGCTCCTTGAGAATCTTTGAAGGTAACATATGCAATTTGAGATTGCTCACCATCCCTGCATAAGCAATAAAGGGGCTTGGGATGAGAACGACAAAAGGAAGTATGATATATTGAAGAACTCAACGCCCGTTACCTTTGCATCTCAACATATACTATATCACCAGAAAAAGAAAAGAACTCCTTCAGGTCGCTCTGACTTGCTTTGAGGGAAACATTACTCACTTTCACTGTTTTTACCTGCAGAGACAATAAAAGGAGTAAGATAAAAAAAAAGTGACAACATAAACAACCAGATATGCAATATAGGAGCAGATGTTCCGATTAATATTATCTGTAGCCTTCTAAAGACCGAAATTCCTGTTGAAGTTTGTTAAGGTTTGAATCAGTCTTTAGGTCTGTCAGCTGGTGATTCGAATAATCGCTGTTTCCTAGGAATTAGATATTTGTTTCCTAGTTAATCCCCACATTATTAGGTTTGTTAAACATGGACTAGTTTTCTCTTTTTCTGTAAGGCTATATATGGTCACATCAGTAGTTCAATAAATTAGCTTTTTCACTCTTTCAACATTCTGAAAAGCTAACAAGGGGTATCAAAGCCCCATAATAAGGGCCTGATTCCACAGAGACTAGTGAGGAGAATATAACAACTGAGAGTGGATTTATCCAGCCTGCAATCCCAAAGTTCGATGGGCATTATGATAATTGGTGTATGCTCATGGAGAATTTCTTGCAATCAAAAGAATATTGGAGCCTTATAGAAGATGGCATCACCGCAGCAGCAGCAGGAGTGCAACTTAGTGAAGCACAAAAGAGAGTCATTAACGATGCGAGATTGAAAGATATGAAGGCGAAGAACTACCTCTTCCAGGCCCTTGATTGATCCATTTTGGAGACTATCTTGAACAAAGATACCGCAAAAAACATTTGGGACTACTTGAAGCAAAAGTACCAGGCGAAAGCAAGACTGCAATGAGCACAACGACAAGCGCTTCAGAAGGAGTTTGAGATGCTAAGCATGAAGTAGGGAGAGTCTGTCAACGAGTACTTTGCACGCACTATCACCATCGTCAACAAGCTATGAGTCAACAAGGCAAAGGTAGATGATGCTGTAGTCATTGCAAAAATACTGAGATCGACAATGCCCAGGTTCAATTATGTGGTGTGCTCTATCGAGGAGCCAAAAGATCTTGATGCTCTTACAATTGACGAGCTACAAAGCAGCCTTCCAGTACATGAGCAACAAATGCAACCTCATGTAGTAGAAGAGCAAGCTTTGAAGGTTACTCTTGGTGAATCTTCAAGAGATAGAGGACGAGGTCATGGCGGAATGCAAGGACGAGGAAGAGGTGGAGGTAGGCGCAATTTTGACAGATCTACTATTGAATGTTATCGCTGCCATAAACTTGGGCACTTTCAATATGAATGTCCAATGAAAGAATCAAATTCAGCAAATTATGTTGAAGGTGAAGAGGAAGTGTTGTTGATGGCATACGTGGAGGATAAACAAGTCAACAAAGAAGATTTGTGGTTTCTAGGCTCTGAATGCAGCAATCATAAGTGTGGCAAGCAAGAGTTTTTATTGGTCTTGATGAAAGCTTCAGGAAAAAGGTGACTTTGGGAGACAATTCAAGCATTAATTTGATGGGGAAAGGCAGAGTTCGATTGCTAGTAACTGGTACTGCATTTATCCCCACCAGTGTATTTTATATTCCCGAATTAAGAAAAAACCTATTAAGCATTGGTCAGCTGGCTGAAAGGGGGATTTAAATTCTCATGCAACGAGGAGCATGCAAAATTTATCATCCTGAAAGAGGGTCAGTTCTGGAGATTGCAATATCTTCTAATCAGATGTTCAAGCTATCTGCAACTACACAATTGAAGCAGGAAACTTGTCTCAAAACTTTCATCGAAGATCCCGCTCAACTTTGGCACTGCAAATACGGTCATCTAAGCTTTAATGGCCTGAC
The DNA here is from genome assembly GCA_026546835.1 of Erythroxylum foetidum. Classification (NCBI taxonomy): domain Eukaryota; kingdom Viridiplantae; phylum Streptophyta; class Magnoliopsida; order Malpighiales; family Erythroxylaceae; genus Erythroxylum; species Erythroxylum foetidum. The sequence continues at coordinate 15,916,481 of JANZLF010000001.1, read as the reverse complement.
CACGCTTCAACTAAAAAGAATGGTACGAGGACAGCCTTATCTTGATACTTCATCAAAAGTATGTGCAAATTGTCTTGTGGGAAATCAATAGAGAAATCCCTTTCCCATGCAGCCACAATGAGAGTCTCAGGTTCTTGAATTGGTGCATGCTGATATTTGTGGACCAATCAGCCTTATATCCAAAAGCAACAAAAAGTACCTGATTAGCTTTATCGATGACTTTAGTCGTTAAATATGAGTCTATTTCTTAGTTCAAAAGTCAGAAGCTCTTATTGTCTTCAAAAAGTATAAGAATCAAGTTGAGAAAGAGACTAGTTTATCTGTAAAGGGTCTTCGAATAGATTGTGGGGGTGAGTTCACATCACTGGAATTTACTAATTTTTGTAGTGAGAATGGTATTCGAAGGCAGCTGATGGCTCCCTACACCCCTCAACAAAATGGTGTAGCAGAGCGAAAGAATCAGACGATTATGAATATGGTTCGGAGTATGTTTTCAGGACAAAAAATGTCAAAAACCTTCTAGCCCGAAGCTATTAATTGGGCAGTTCACGTTCTCAAATGCTTGGAGTGGAATCAAACCATCAGTGAGCTATTTCAGAATATTTGGATGCATATTTCATGTTCATGTTCCTGATTGTAAGAGAATAAAGCTTTATGACAAGAGTGTTAAATATGTTTTTCTTGGGGTAAGTGAGGAGTCAAAGGCATATAGGCGGTATAATTCTATTTCTCAAAGGATTATAATAAGCAGAGATGTGGTGTTTGAAGAAGAGAGCAGTTGGGATTGGAATAAAGACCATGAGGATGCTATCAGAGTTGATTTGAATTGGGATGATGATGGCAAAGAAACAGATGCAGCAGCTGCAGCGAATGAAGACGGGGTTCAAACTGATGAAAACAATAGTGAGGAGCAAGCAGCCAATGACTTCAATGGTGAGAATTCTTCTAGCTCGAGTGAAGAGCAACATGAACGCAGATTTAGAAGGCAGCCAGCTTGAATGAAAGATTATGTAACTGGGGAAGCGTCAGAGGAAGAAGACACAACAAATTTTCTCATGTTTGCAGCAAATGATCCAATGTGTTTTGAAGACGCACAAAAAGGACAAAAAGTGGATAGCAGCAATGGATGTACAGATTGATGCTATCGAAAAGAATGATAATTGGGAATTAACAGTGTTACCTACAGGAGCAAAGAAAGTTGGTGTAAATGGGTGTACAAGACAAAATTTAATGAGAATGGAGATGTAGAGAAGTATAAAGCGCGTTTGGTTGCAAAGGGTTACACCCAAAAATATGGTGTTTACACTGAAGTTTTTGCACCTGTTGCAAGGTTGGAAACTCTCCGAATGGTGATTTCTCGTGCAGCACAAAATAGATGGAAAATATTTCAGCTAGATGTTAAGTCAGCTTTCCTCCATGGAGAACTTAATGAAGAAGTTTTCATTGAGCAACCACCTGGTTATCAACAAAGGGGTGTTGAAGATAAAGTTTACAAATTAAAGAAGGTTTTATACGGACTAAAACAGGCACCACGAGCCTGGTATAGTTGTATAGAGTCTTATTTTACTAAGGAAGGTTCCACGCGGTGTCCTTATGAGCATATCTTGTTTGTCAAAGCAAAAGATGGAGGTAAAATCTTGATTGTATACCTCTATATCGATGATTTTATCTTTACAAGCAATGATAAGTATATGTTTGTAGAATTTAAAATTTCTATGATGCGTGAGTTTGATACGACAGATCTTGGACAGATGAGATGTTTTCTTGGCATAGAAATTCTGCAAAGCCAATAAGGTATTTTTATTTGTCAAAAAAAATTTGCTCAGGAGGTGTTAAAAAGGTTTGATATAGGTGCAATCTAGTCCATAATCCAATTGTTCCAGGCTGTAAACTCATGAAGGATAAGAATGGAGTCAAGGTGGACAACACTCGGTACAAGCAACTGATTGGCAGCCTTATGTATTTAACTGCGACTTCCTGATATCATGTTTGTCGTTAGCCTTTTAAGCAAATATATGGAAAGTCCCACAAAGTTGCCTCTCTAAGCTGCCAAGAGAGTGTTGAGATATATAAAAGGGACTTTCCATTTTGGGATTTTCTACAGAAAGGGACGAGATGAGAAGCTGGTTGCTTATACATCTAGCGATTAAGCTGGAGATTTGGATGATTGAAAGAGTACTTCAGATTATATATTTCTGTTAAGCTAAGGTGCTGTCTCTTGGTCCTCAAAGAAACAATCAATAGTCACTTTATCTACAACTGAAGCTGAGTTTGTTGCTGCTGCTTCTTGTGCCTGTCAAGCCGTATGGATAAGACGAATCTTGGATAACTTTAATCATGTGCAAGGTGGTGGGACAACAATTTCCTGTGACAGTAGTTCAGCTATTGAACTCTCGAAGAATCCTGTTCTACATGGCCGTAGCAAGCACGCAGATGTCAGATTGCATTTTCTTTGTGAGCTCACAATGGATGGAGTTGTCAGGCTAGTTCACTGTCATTCTCAAGAACAAGTTGCAAACATAATGACCAAGCCATTAAAGCTTGATCTGTTTGTTAAGCTTCGTAATCTATTGGGAGTATGTGCTGATCCAAATG
>JANZLF010000001.1:15855749-15873735 GCA_026546835.1 Erythroxylum foetidum | reverse complement strand
TGCAATTATGAGTAAATGTGATGAATGCAATAAGTGGAATTGATCGACATATGTGTTATTGATTGCGCAAGTGTAAGGGCATGTTAGGCATGATTAAAATAGCTTAATAAACAATTGTGACTGGAGCAGTTAGTGATCGGAGCTTTAAGCTCGATTTTCAGTGAAAGGGCCTAAGGCTGAAAGGGAATAGTGCGTACCCAGAGGACTCTCCTATCGCTAAAGTGAGCGAGCAGTAGTGCATACCCTGAGGGCTCTCCTACTTGCCAAAAATGCGAATATTGACGCTCAGTTATAACACTGACATAAAATGAGAATTGGCATGCATTATGCATCAGATTGTAATGTGAAAAGTGAGAATGTGTGTATTAAGTGATGATTGCTCAGTGATATAACTGATTTATGTTGTGGGGAAAATGTGCAAATTATCTTATAGTGTTCTGCGTGTGTTATTGTGCTACTATGTGATATATAGTGTATATGCATGAGTTGGGTGAACTATCGATGATGGTTTCTCATTGAGTTCGCAAACTCACCCATCATTGCAATTATTTTTCAGGAATTAAAGAGTACCCCGTTAGAGAAACGGGAGTATGATTACTGCAAGTGGGTCAGAGTTTGATGTCGGGATCAGTCCACGTATGCATTAGTGTAGTACTATCTTATGTGTATTGTATTGCTGCAATTTTTGCAGATTAGTGATTCTTATTCAGTGGGCCTAATTGATTATTGTGTAATTGAATTGTGATTTCTGAGAGTGTTCAGAGATGACATTGGTCCCAGGTGGGTCATGCATTCTATATATGAAATGGTTGAGCACTATTGAGTGCCTTTTAATAACTAAAATTGTGTGATATTTGAAAATGTTTTCGTTTTAAATTGAGCCCAAACTATTTACTAATTCCTGCGCATGTGATTGTTTTTTAAAAAGAAAAATGTTTTCCGAGTTTTGAACTTCAGTGATTGCTCTAGCATTCCACCTTCGTGAGGCACAGGCTTGGATATCACCGTCGATGTCGGGTTCGGGTATCGCGGGAGTGGGGTGCTAAATTTGTGGTATCAGAGCCCAGAAGTACAATCTTACATGGGCATTCCGAGAAAAATGTGTCAAATACATGCATTTAAGTCATGTCACGGCAGACAGTGACAACTGATCCCTAGTCTAGCATATGAGTCACATGCATGGGCATGTATAAGTCGTTTAAGCGGTTAAAAATAGTGAGGAAATGAGAATGTGTTGAATGGGATAAAAGGAAGTTGTGGATATCGAGGAATTAGAAAAAAAGTGAATGGTTCGATTTGACAGATGAAGATTTAGTATATTGGTATTGGTGGATACATTATGAGATACGACATCCGTGTTATACCGGGGGTATATCCTTGAATGTGGGATAAATGAATATATAGTTGTAGATTGATAGAGGAAAAATAGCGATATGTTAGAAATGGCTAGATTTCAAGGGCATAAAGTAGATGACAATGGAATATTCTATGACCTAGAGAGGCAATAATTGGGTTTGATTTCCGTGATAAAAGTTTATGAATAAGAGTTTATGACTTAGAGACAAAAGATATTAGTGGGAAATCAAAAAAAAAGATGATTGTATATCTATGATATTGAATTGAGTGTGAAAATACATGGGTATGATGAAATGATGAAAAGACTGAAATGTTAGACAATGAAATTGGTAGATGCAATAGTTGTCAAGGTTCAGTCGTTTGCCTATGAGAATGCACATCTGATAATGGGAACGCCATGGTAAGTGAAAATATATTAAGCTTAATTGTGTCATATGTGTGGAGATGATATCAGAATCAATCGGTGAGATAGTGGAGAACTACTAGAATTATTTTTTATAGTTTAAAGTCCTTAAGAGTTAGAATAAGAAGTGAAAGTGTTTATAGTGATCAATTGGGAATAAATTGAGATTGTTGTCTGTTAAATTGAACAGGACTCGATCTTGGCATACTCCTCTCGAGTGAGGACAAGTGTAAAAAGGGAAGTGTTATTAAAACTCAAATGAGATCAAGGTATCCTTAGCGTAGGTGACTAATTGGTGAGTTGTTCTACATCTGTCTCTGGATGAGATGAAATGATTTCGGTGGGATATACTTCACTGAATTTTATTCAAAAGGATGTCCTGAATTATATGATTTGAGGCATAATTGATCCTTATGGGATTTTATGAGTTATAGTTAAAATTGAATTTTTGGCTGACAAGATATGTGACGAGGGTTGATGAATAGGAATTTCGGAACGGTATCAATGAAAGTAGTGAGAAATCTTCTTTTAAACGAAGAGTTTCCCTAAATTGGATTAAGTCGATCAGCTGATTACAATTGAAAATTTAGCAATGAAAGAACCAGTTGGAGATAAATTTGAAATGAGCGAAAACTCATTATTGGAATTCTTGGTCCTATTGGAGACTCCAGTATAAATGATAGAATCTGCTATTAAGAAGGTATATACTATGTTAATGTGAAGGATCCGATTATGTAATAGGACTATTGATCATTAAAGAGACATTTGGAGAAGTGTTCAGCTTAAGTATTGATCATATCGCTTTAAATTGGAGATCTTGCAATATATATAGAAGTGTCCCAGTAAAGGTTATGATGCAATATGATGGAATTGTGTAAAGTGATGTTATGTACCTAGGGACAAGTATAATCTCATGGGCTGTATTATGATTGATGATTTTGAAATTTGTTGTCCTGAGTGTTGCTTTAAAAACTTGGAGACATAAATTGTACAAAAACATTTTGAAGATGTTCATGGTTATGTAAATCAATAACGGTCAAGAGATTTCGGGAATTTGAATGATTTGAAAAGGATTATGCGTTTGAGTGTTTCAGAACTAAGCTAGTGATGTAATTCAATGGATTGAATAGAAAATTCAATGGCAGAAGATCAAATTTGAGCAATAAGGTTATTAAACCTAGTGTAATACTGAGTGCAAATATCGAGCTAGCAAGGGGCAAAAAAGAGTGTATTATTAGTTATTGGAATTCCAAATCAGTTGTATATATAAAGGTTTGGCAAAGACCAAATTAAGGTGTTTGAAATTTGCGAACTTTATCGAGGAATTGAAAATAACTTCAATTGTTGAGGAAAGTGATATGTATAGTTCTACTAAGACATATGTGTAGTACAAACTAAAGAAACCGTTAGAGAAATCACGAGGAACGATCAGAGCCTCATGGTTTAGTAAGAGTTCATCGAAAGAGTAATTGATGGTTTAGAGGGAAAAATCGAATGATTATACGTGTGAAAAACCAACAGACTTGACTATTAGAGATAAATGTGGAACTGATATTTTTGGAGTTCATAGGGACATGCGATTGAGGTAGAGTCCAGACTGATTGTGGGCAATATCAATTGTTTGTTGGTGATACTATTCGAATAGTGTATAAGGGGTCTTACAGCCAAAAAGAATTTGTTCACCCCTATATTTAAGTGAATGGGGCCTAAAGATAGTCGAAGGCCATGTTGATCTGAGATAATGTTGCTGGTGAAATGAATCTGTAATAGGGGTTGAGTAATCCGAGTTATGATAATGAGCCAAATTGATTATGGTAGAGGTTATTAGAATCTTATGAGATTAGTGTTTTAGCACTAAAGAGACGTAATTTGATAAGCGATAAATGGAATGTTTCGAAGTGTATAGTATAGGCCAAGATACACTTAGTTAAGGATAAAGGTTTAAATAGTGACCTCTATATGACTGTGGTGAAGATAAGAATTGGCAATTCAGTTTAAAACCTAAAAGATGTTTCGGATCCAAATTGTTACATAGACAGGATTAGGAAGTATTGTTAGGATCCGGTATATGTGTTATTGATATTGAAAGTGACGAATTGCGAGTAATTATGATGAAATAGTAAGACAATGTTGAGTTTGAAAAAGGTGAATGGTTAATTGACTATATTGATTTCAGTTCATTGGCAGAAATTACTCGTGTAGCGAAATAAGTGGGAAACAGAAAGTCAATGATCGAAAAGACTCCCCCGCCTTCCTGATCAGTCGTGTATGAAATTTCGAGGACGAAATTTTTATTAGGAGGGAAGAATTGTAACATCCCGTCACCGATGGGAAGGTTATATTGGTAAATTGGGACAGGATAGGATTTTTACCGCATATTATTGACTGAACATTTATTTGGCCTCTAATTTTAGAGGAATGAGTCTTTTGTACATGCATTCATGACATTTTCCCAGCTTTTAATTGTGATACTGATATGAATTGTGAAATTGTGAGATAATTAGATTTGATTATGATTTATTGGAAATTTTGGAATAATTGGGCTTGAAAATTTGAATAGGAAATGTTTTAGAGTATTTTCCAGTTGATAGCGACTCTTCAGAATCTTTCTGGAAAATTCGGGAGAAAAAGTCCGGACTGAAAATTTTTCGCGTGACGGACTAATTGACTACATGATGCTAGAATAACTGGTAAATGGCAATGGAAAATTTTGATATATGATTCTAGAAATTAGCTTATCGAGTCATTAGAATTTGGAGATGAATTGGACTAGACATAAATTTGAAAAGAGAGAGACATAAAGGGTATTTGAGAATGAGACAAGTGGCAAATGTTTAAAAAGGGAAAATTTTCGATGTTTATCGTTGGGAAGCCTTGAATATCTCTTCATTAGGGCAAACTTTTTCTCCTCTTTCTTCCTTTGGTAATCTTCGATTCTTGCTTGCCCAATTACTTGTTTGTTTCTCCTTATGCAAGGACAAGTTTAAACCTTAAGGAAGATAAAGATTATTTCGATTTTGAGAGTTGGCCGTGAGTTTTCGAGTGAGAGAAAAAGTTGGGGAAGATTTCGAAAATTTGTGAAGGAGAGCTTGATTTGGTAAGTGATTTATGTATATGTTGTTTATTAGTGAGTTTAATGCATCCATGGGTTTATTTGTGAAAAATTGTGGTAGTTAGTTGTGAGTCATGGCTGATTAGAGAGAGAAAATGAGAGAAAACTCGTCGGAGAAGACGACTGGGAGTCCGCACGTCCCGACGAGAAAATTGTGTTCTCACCGCGGCACGCGAGAAGGTCTCGCCGCTGTGAGCCTTCCTTTTACTCGCCACGGCGAGCTTACTGAAGCACGTCGTGGCGAGCCTCCCGATTTTCCACGCCACGGCGAGCTATCCTTGTCGCTGCGGCGAGCGCTCCTTGTCGCTGTGACGAACATCCTCACGTTGCGGCGAGACTGTTTTTCCTGAATGGATATAGTTTGGTTTTAGGGGCATAACTATTGGTGTAGACCACCAATTGGGATGATTCTTGATTTGTTATGATCTAGAGAAATAGGTCTATAATTGAGGTTAATAAAGAAAGTTTGAATCGGGTTTTAAGATTTCAATTTGTGAATGAGAATTGAGTTTAAATTGCTATTTCAACCTAAGAATTGTTTCTGGATCATTGGGATTTAATTGTGAGGTTTCTGAACTTAAAGAAAAGCTATTGAGAGTCTTAGAAACTGAGTTTAAAGCGGTGAATTTTGATCTAGAAAATAGTGGCACTGATTTTGAGTTCTTTCTTGAGAACATCCGAATGGGTATGACATAGTAAATTGACTGAGTGTTAGAATTGAAATTGGTAGAGTCCAGTAATATGCCATTGAAATGAAATGAGTTAGTATTGATTTTGAGGTAATACCCTAGCGAGTATGACGTGATAAATTGACTGAATAATAGAAATGAAATTGGTGAGTTCCATGACATGTTATTGAGTCATTATTGATCAATTGTGTGGGAAGTTAGAATTTGACAAAAGAAAGTGAAAATTGGGATATAGCACCGGGAAGGTCATGAATAGGCATTGTACATCTTTTATTTAAGGCATGTGCATCATCAAATTATTTTGACTGTGCATTTTGTAATGAAAATTATTTGACTATTATAGAGGCTCCGATGGATCGATATTCGACGGATATTGCTGAAATTTCCAGGCTATAGCTCGGAAGTACAGGTGAGTAACCTAGTTGGTTCCTCAATCTATGTGTGTTTAATATTATATGCCTTGATGCCATGTGGAGGTAATGGATGGATATGTGTGTTTGATTTTGATTGATTTCGGACCATGAGTGTCCGAAATGTTGGGAACTTGATATTGAAGTGCTATTGTGTGTAAATGATTATGAATGCATCAATGAAACAAATGGTAAATGCATATGACTGAAATACCGGACTGAAGGTCCAAAGATACGGAAATTGGTCACTAAAATATAAACTGACTGTAAATGGAAATTGGAGAATATGCATTCATGCATAATGGCATGATCAGATAATGACAGTTGTGACCGGAGCAGCTAACGTATTTCAGAGCTTTAAGCTCAACGCATTAGGGCTTCGAGCCCAACGTATTTCAGAGCCACAGGCTCAATGCATGAGGGCTTCAAGCCCAACGAAATTCAGAGCCACTGGCTCAACGTTATCGAGCTCAGGCGCACGGTCACAAAAATGTAATAAAATAGAAAGTGTCACATGTGCATCACATATATGAATGATTAAATGTGAATTGTGTGAAAGTCGATACGCCTTAAAAGTGTGAAATGATTATGCATAGGATATTCTGTGAATTGTGTATATATGCATGAGTTGATGAACCATCGATGATGGTTTCTCATTGAGTTCGCAAACTCACCCAACATTGCAATTATTTTTCAGGAATTAAAGAGTACCCCGTTAGTGAAACGGGAGTATGATTACTGTAAGCGGGTCAGAGTTTGATAATGGGATCAGTTCACGTCTGCATTTGAGTCAGTTCGATTTTTATGTAAATTTGTAATTCCGCAAGATTTGTACTGTTATTGAAAAAGAGCCCAATTGATTACTGTTGTATTGTACATTGAAAATTGTCGTATTTGAAACGTGATCATTGAAAGTTTTATGACTGAAATTGTATTGTGATTAAAATGTCTTCGTATTGCGGGCCTAAATAGTTTATTGATTTACGCGCACTCAATTGTTTTCAAAAGAAAAAAATATTTTACTGGATAATTGAACTGTTTTTACTGCGTTAGCATACCACCCTCGTGAGACACGGGTTCGGATATCACCATCGATATCGAGTTCGGGTCTTGCGGGAGTGGGATGCTACACAAAATCTCTTTTAAGGCCAACATCTATAAGTAAAATAGCACAACATGAGATTAGAGACAACCACCCACTTGCAAGAAAAATAATCCAAATACTAACTTGAAAGACTATTATGGTGACTACATTCTCATTAGTACCTAAACTATTCCATAGTCAAAAGGATACACTTGTATGTTACCCTCACATTCATCTGTATAGGCATAAAATATGTGACTACTTACCATTTATAAATGTGCAATCTCATTGGCACATATCTTTGTTAAAAACATTATTAACAAACTTTATTTAAGGACTCATCATAAAAAAATCTTAATCAGAGTGATACTCATGCAATATTGAATAATAAATGCATCATATAAGATATGAAAATCACATGTATCTCCTTTATTTCAAGTCAAATGCAAAAAAAAAAATCCTCTTAATAATGGCTTTGATAATCTTATTTGATTTGTCTAGAGTTAAAACTTTTATTACCAATGAAATAAATTCAAAAAAAACTCAAAATTTAAAATTCACTAACCTCGAAACCCAAAATAACTTGAGGGACCATTTTGTAAATTTTGGAAATTTTGAGTTTTTTATAATGTGTTGAGTCAGCAGCTAACATTAGTACTGTGTGTGACATAAGGGTGCGTGTGTTTCACTCATATCACCTCATGAGACATTGAATGCTTGACGCGTCTATAGTCCACACATCAGATGTGCCCATCATTTTATGAGGCATATGGCTCACACACTAGATGCGCAAACGTGTCAATCACCTTAGACACATGCACGGGACATATGTCCAATATAGGCAAGCAACCCATGCCAGCTCTCCAGCACGTCCAACAAGCTCCTGCCTACATGTTATTTACGACCATCAGAGATAGGTAATTTTTGGCAATTTTTTTTGCGAGTTCCCACCAGATTCTGGTTACTTTTCATCAAAAATCACTGCAAAGTTTGTTACTACTCTTGTTTTATGCAAAGCTCATCCAAAGTCAATCCAAACAACAAATATGCAGTTTATATAAGCAAAAATGGACGAATTTCTTCTATTTCTTTATAGAGAACCTTAAAAATCTCTGTTCAAATTCATACAATAATCATGAAACTGCTATGACGTTATGTGTTAGAAACATGAATCTTAACTTTAGGCCTAAGATTTATCATGAACTTATATAAAAGAAGATAATGTGAAAAAGTAAATGTTTTGCTATTCATAGATTGATGAAAAATCTATTCAACTGCTTGAACAAGTCATAAAATCCTTTGAATAAGGTGCTCGACGTATGAACAACCTACTATAACTTTTAACTTACTTTACGAAAGTTTTAACTTTATGCTGTTAAATGTCTTTATGCGCCTTTATTAATGAATGAATGTCCTAATGGGCCAGAGTAACTTTACATTCACGAACTTCTATTAGTATGCTGCAAGAGATCTTCTAAACTATTTATAAAAACCTTATTGGGCCTTCCATTACAAACCCAAAAAGTAGATATGCCCATATTGGTAACGATCATTTTTCTCGTTGAACTTTAGACTATTTAACAAGATCTTTTATTGAGCCTCCTTATTATCTTTAATCTGGATCAATTTTGATTTTCTTAACTTTAATTTTATAAAACTTGTAATTAATAATGTCTAATAGGAATTTTAATTCCAACAAATTTGTCATTGTAATGTTATATTTGATACTTCAATATCTTAGTAATAATATGTCTAGAAATATAGTTTATAATTAAACTAAAATTTGTCAAACAACTTAAATTTCAAATAGTACTATTAAAAAGGAGGAACAAGAGACTTATTAAAGAAAATCGAACTCCTCAAACAATAGATAAAGAAGTTATTATATACATTTCAACTAATATTTTATATTAATCCGTTGCTTGTTTTGTTTTTCTATATAATTTGCGTTATTATTAGATTATAGTTCCTTAGTTAGGATTATAGTTCAAAAGTATTACTATTCTTAATAAATCAAAAAAGAGTAAGAGTTTAATTTTTAATAAGGGAGCAGATAAGCGAAGAAGTAAAAATGTGAAATGGTTATTGTTAGTGGAAAAAGTGAACACATAATAAGAATGATGAATTATAACTAACTAAAATGGAAATTATTGAACTTATCACTAATTCCTAACTAATTAACATTGATATAAATTCCTAGTGATATCCTCTTACAATAAATTTTCTGTGCATGTGCATGCAATTGCATAAGCTAGGATAAAATTATTTTATGATATACTAACGTCGTATTATAAGGAGGTGAGACATTACTCATTAGAGTGTCATTTAAGTAGAATTTGGTTAGATGGCACTTGTACAAAAATTTCACAATGTAAACATGCTTTGAGCCCTATTTGTTGTGATATAATATTATATTGATTTTTAAATAGGCTGAGAAACTGCTTTTGTGTTTATAGTTGGAAATGTGAGATATTTCCTATTTTCTGGATAGTTTTAACAACCCATAAGGTTCAACGTTCTCTAATTTAGTGGGTAAATAAATTCCTAATTTTGTAGTAACTACCTCTTAATAGTTGACGTGTTTGATGGGAGCATATCGATACAATTATTTTGAATAGGATTTTTTATCCCTAAGCTCCCTTTAACTTTTTGGAATACACCATCAAATAACGGACTAAGAGTTTAGAAGAACTTCAAAACACAGAATGTTCAAAACTTTCCAAGCAAAAGAAGTAGACTCGCGAAGAGAAAGATGTATTGGCTCTTTAATATTGTTTTTAACAGACAAGGTCTTAGCCTAAAAATGATAACGAAAAAGATAAGACAAATTGGTTTATGATTATCTACATATAATGATAGATTGAATTTGTGAAAAAGTTACCCATATGACGACATTTTGTTATAGGTGATCCATACCTTGACGTCTTATTATAAGCTTCACTAGTATAGCTCTAGGATATGAGCTATATAATGACTTGAAGTTAAAATTTTGAAGCGTACCTAAATGTTCCATCAAAATTTGAGACATTGTGGTAAATCCACTAATTGGGAAGCTGTTAAGCAATTATTTTTGTTTTCTTAATTGAAGTTTTCAGTTACAACTTGAAATATGCTTATGTTAAACTCCTCTATTACAAGAATATTATCATAATTTATATCTCTATTAATGATTCGTTCCTCATTCTCCAACAAAATTTAATTATGGAGCCTGGGAGTGTTATCCCAGCCATTGTCAAACTAAAGAGATTCACAATTGCTATCAGCTTTTTTATCTTCTATTAGTCCCTTAATTGTTAGTAGTTTTATATCTTATAAATGAGCCTTGAAAAAAATAGCACAACCATTCTTTCTAATTATATTTTCTACAACAAAATCAAGTTCATGAGCAAACTACCTTATCATTCAATAATCAAACATTTAAAAATTATTAGTTGCAAAATCATCATAATGTCCTATAAGTGAGGCCTTTTAAACAAGGTTTTAGTCCTCTAAAAGATTATTGTCTCTCATTTTTTATAGTTGCATTTCTTTAGTTTACAAGATACTTAACAGTATGATATATGTCTTGAATTTTGGTGAAAATAAAATTTTAGTAATTTCAGATATCTACAAAAATTTGATTGAGATTAGACATATGTAAAAAATAGAAATTTTCTAACTTTAAGCTTATATGGAATTAAAGTTTTATTATACTTAGACTTCTTATCTATAACCCTAGTTTATAAATACCTTGATAGGGGTTGTATAAGCAGTGGTTATTATCATACTTCTCCTTGTGTTAGCTTTTTCACGTTAATAAAAGAAATTTATCTCCTTTCAAATAGAAGTAAGTCAAATATTGGTCAAATCACATAAACTGTGTGGTTTTGCTTCATTTATTTCCTTCTTATATTACTTTCATTTGTTCTATAATTAGTATCAAAGTTAAGATTTTACTATCAAGATGTTTGTCCATAAATTAGATATTGAGAAATTCAATGGAATGATTTCACTTTATGAAAGGTAAAGATAAGGGTGATTTTTATTCTGCAAGGATGTGCTGCAATGATAGAAGGAGAAGAAAGACTACTAAAGAATTTGAAGGTGTCAGAGAAGGAAGAGATGTTATCAAAGGTACATAGCACAACATTATTGAGTTTAGGAGATGAGGTCATGAGAAAGGTGGTTGATAGCCCAACCGTACTTAGACAGCCAAAAGCCTAACTCAGCCCAACCTAACCTATTATTATTTTTTAAATAAAAAAATAGAAAACAACATCATTTTTATAACTATTGGGACTCAAGATGGTCTGAGCCTGGGCAACATAATCCTAAGCTCGACCCAAGGCTCAGTCAAACTTGGCTCCACCTATTAACTTCGAGTTAATTAAGCATCGGGTTAGGCTTGAGCCTATTTGCATTGGTTTGCTAAATCTAGTGTTTGATGAAACAATTGCTACTTAATCGCAAAAATGACTTAAAAGTAACTATCAGTAGATATTACTTAAATTGTTTATATCAAAAGCAATATTTGAGCATGTTAGATAACACATATGCAATTAGAAACAGTAGCAAGTTACAATCTATATCAAAAAATAAAGTTGTTCGATGCTTTAAGTATAAAGAGAATTGGTACTTTAGGAGGGATTATTCACATTAGAATAAGGGAAACGAAAGTAATCAAATAGATGGAACAACAAGCATTGTTGAAGGCAAAGAGAGTTTCAATAAATAGTATGGAAGAGGAAATGATGTTTTGATGGTTAGCAAATACGATTTGCAAATTGGTATGTGATAGACACTAGTGCATCTTATTATATGGCCTTTAATAAGGATTGTTTTTATTATTTTAAAGAATGAAATGATGTTATTAGATTGGGTGATGATGGAGAGTATGCTATCAAAACCAATAATTCAGTGCAGATCCAAATAAATAATAAGATTGTTAGAACATTAGATGTATGTATGTTCTTAAACTTCAAAATAATATCTTGTGAGTACTCTTGATAGTTATGGGTATAAGTTTAATATGGTGATGGCCAAGTTAAGGTAGTGAAGGATATGTTGATTATGATAAAAATGCAACATGACACTTATCTGTTAATAGAAAAAAGAATATTAAGATTGGTGGTTTTGTTTTAAGCATCGATATAAAATGATAATAGTACAAAGTCATGACATTATAGATTGGATCACATAAGTAAGCAGAGACTTGAGATATTGAGTAATTAAGAATTATCAGATGAAGCTGTGATTGAGAAGATGGATTTTTATGAGTCTTGTGTTCTTAACAATAACGTAGGGTCAAATTCGATTCTAGTAAGCATACTTCCAGTAGTATCCTTGATTATGTTTACTTAGATTTATAATATCTAATTCCAGTTTAATCCCATTAAATATTTTAGTTATTTTATCATATTCATTGATGATTACTCAACAAAAATATGGGTATTTGAAATTGACAGATGAAGTTTTTAAAAAGTTTAAAGAGTGGAAGACAATGGTTAAAAAATACTAAATGATATGTCAAGACGTTCAAAATAGATAATAAATTTGAATTTTATAGTAAGTCATTTGAAAGGTACAATGAAAAAATGCATTATAGGTCATATATCACAAGAAAATGGAGCTGCAAAATAAAGGAACTAAACACTCACACAACATACTTAATACATATGAAACAATTTTGAGCTAAGACAGTTGACATTACTGCTTTTCTAGTGAATAGATCTCTAATAATTGGAATATATTTTAAGACTCCTTAAAGTATACGGCACAATACTTCCTATGATTATTTTGGCCTAACAATATTTGGTTGCCCCTCTTATGCTCATGTTAATGATGATAAACTGGAGCCTGTGACAATGAAGTGCATATTTCTAACATATGTCATTGTAGTTTAAAGATATAAATTATGGTGTATTAAAAAGGATGCAAGTATCAATTTTGTTATTAGTATAAATATTACTTTTGATGGACTTGCTATGCTTTACCACAGAGAGGAGTTTGGTAATCTTACTAATAAAAAGAATCACGATGTTGACCAAAAGGTGAAGTTTAAAATTGGAACTTTAAGTAGGACAACGGTAAATTAGTCCATAGATGTGTAGGAGGAATAATTTGTACAAAGTATAGTGGTAAAGAGGATAAGAAGAGAAATCAAGAAACCTGCTAGGTATTTAACTTGTATAGATGTTGATGAAACTAATCATGTGGCTTATATCTTAGCTGTAGCTAATAATATATATGGTAATGAACCAAGTACTTATATAGAGGCAGTGGATAATAAGGAAGCATCAAAATAGTTAGTTGTTATAAATGAGGAGATGCAATCTATATACAAAAATAAGACATGAAAACTTGTAACTTTACTAAAGGGTGTAAAACCAGTGGAATACAAATAATCCTTTCAGAAGAAAAAAAGTAAAGGACCAATTTATCCCTATTGTTTTACAAAATATCTAAGTTAGCTAATATTGTTATCTATGGTATTGAATTCACTCCCTAACTTTTACAAATTGGAACAATTTTTCACAAAGGGAGTCACTCTGTTAGATTTTCATTAGATGTGATGCTCCTATTATTTTGGAATATATGGTGTACCAAGTTAACAAAAATGTCAACTTAGTCACTAATATGTAATTTATCATTTTATTTTATTTTTTAAATAGTTTACTTTTTTAAAAAAAAATAATGTTAATTATAAGATATCAAATACCCATACTCCAAAAATCTGTAACCTAACACTTATCTTCATCTTTCTCATCCAATTTCTATGATTATGAAAATTGAGAAAAGAAAATGGTTTCATCTTAATCTTTAGTTTCTTATGTCTCTATCCACTAGCATACCTAATTTAAACTTGAAATATAATCGTATGGATTTTTGTCAGATGGCTAAGATTGTTATGACTTCAAGAGAGTTTCCCTAATCCTCATGGTTACAACATAGTAATAGCTTCTCCAAAGCAGTTGTTCAAACCATTTCTACAGTTGATTATATTATTTTCTTAGGTGAAGCTAAAGGGGGAAGCTGTGAACATAAAGTGGCTAATATAGAAATTGTATGGTAGAAAGACACATATGAAACTTGTCTTCTTATAAAATTAGAGAACAAGATAATGCAATATGATTATATAGAATATGCATATTCTATAAGATCATGAATGTAGGCTTTTGTTGCTGGGAATCTTGAATTGATTATAGAAAAACATTGAAACATTTTTGGCATATGCCAAGAAGTTTAGATGGTGAGATGTAGTCTTAGGAGTTTAGGAAGTTAACTATGCAAAGGTGAGGAAGTTGTTTTCTTAGTGGAGATCTATTATAATGAAAGGGTTATAAAATCACTAGAACCAAATGCCTTCCATATGAAAAAACCAAAATTAATGTTGCAATATAGGCATAAGGTATTTTGGGTGTCATAATTGTCAAGACTAGAGGAGAAAGACCAAAATGAGTGTTAAGTTAGCGATTTCTAGAGTATAAGTGTCAGGTATTTTTGGTTTAATCAGATTATTTAAAAAATTATTTTAAAAATTTTAAAAGCAAAATCTTATAATAAAATTAAATGATAAATGAAATGTCACCTATCAAAGTCCAACATCTATTGATTTGTTAGGCCATGTGTTCCCAAATAATGAGAGCTTCTTGTCTCACTAATAAAAATCTTATACAGTGACTCTTTTTGGGATAAATTGTTCCATTTTATAAACATTAACGTGTGAATTGGTACCACAAATAATAAAAGATGCCAACTTAGACATTTTATGAAATATTAATAGGCAAACTGTTTCTATTACCAAAGAAAAAAGATATTCCTTGAGTTGAAACATCTAGGTTCAAGGCATGACTAGTGGCATGAGATTTTTCATAACAAAAGGGAATTATCCACCTTGAGGTGTTCTCACCAGTTATGAAGTATAAGACTATACAAGTTCTTTTAGCCATGGTAAGTGCATGTGATTTAAAGGTAGAACAACTTTATGTTAAATTTGTGTTTTTGCATAGGAATATAGAAGAACATACTTATATGTCATAACTAAAGGAATTTCTTAACTATAATAAGAAAGATTATATATATTTGCTGAAAATTTCTTATATGGGTTGAAATAGTCGCCAAAGCAGTGGTTCAAAAGGTTTGATGGATTTATGTTGCCTTCAAAAAATTTCCCAATCAATTTAACAGTTGTGTCTATTTTATGAAGATATTAGATGACTCATTGATATATTTATTATTATTCATTTATAACATGCTAATTGCAACTAACAATAAGGTTAAATTAACAATCTAAAGAGCTTGTTGAGCGGTGAGTTTGAGATGAAGGATTTTGACACAACTAATAAAATCTTGATGAAGGAGATTTAAAGGGATGGGTGAGCCAACATGTCATACTTATCACAAAAAAGTATATTAAATATGTACTGTATATTTTCAAATGGGTCATCAAAGCCAATTTGCACTCTACTGATATCATATTTTAAACTTGGGATTGGTGCATTACGTATAAGGAGAAGGAATAAGTGAAGTAAGTTCCTTACTCGAGTGTTGTTAGGAATATGTTGTAGGTCGTAGTATGCATAAGATAAGATCTAACATATGTTGTAAATGTCATAAACATTTTTATGAGCAATCTTAAGAAAGCTCACTGGGAAGTTATCAGCTAGATTGTACAATACTTGAAAGGTATATGCAATTTATGGTTCTGGTGATATAACTAGTGGCAATGTTAGCTATATAAATTTTGATTATAGTGAAAATCTTTTTTGAAAGAGATTATTGACATATTATATCTTTACCCTATTTGGATATGCACTAAGTTATAAAGCAACAGTTTAGTCAACAATTGCATTGTCTACAACAAAAACAAGATATATATCATTGGCAAAAAGGGTTAAAGAAAGTATATGATTGTGTGCTCTTCTTGATAGTTCAGATGTGGACATATAGAACTCTATTATTTATTGTGATTGTCGAAGTGTTACAATTTTAGCTAAAAATCATGTATATTATAGAAGATCAAAGCATATTAATATCATGATCAATTTTATTCTTGATTTCATTAACGATAAGGTATTTTCTATACAAAAAATAGCACTATTAAAAACTTAGTAGGTATATTAACAAAGTTATTACCTACAAAGAAGTTCAAGCATAGCTTGCATTTGGTAAATATTTGCATAACTTGAAGCCTATAAGGGCTTATATGATAAAGAATGATTATTGGTTAAATGTTGGAGAATTCAAGTTAAGGTGAAAATTTACGAGATATCCATAAAATTTTAATGAAAATAGAATGTTACTAATCTTAGACATCTGTTAAAATAGAAGTTCACAAGAATTAGGCACCTATAGAAATAGAAGTCACTTGCCTTAGGCTTATGTGGAAATAAAGTTTTACTATACTTAAACTTCTTACAAGTAATTTTAATATGTGAACCCATGCTAAAGATTGTGTAAGTGGTTATTATTTTCCTACTTATTGTATCTTACTTTCTCATAATAGTAAAAGAAATCGATCTCTTTATGCCTAAACATAGGTCACATATTGACCAAATTATGTAAATTTTATATGTTTGCTTCATTTATTTTTTGTTATACTGCTTCCATTTGCACGATAAACAGTATATAAAAATAAACATATATATGCACACTGTAGATTAATTTCATAATATAAAGGACTGAGTGAATAAAAGATATGAAGATGAATACACCGACAATAGAGGAAGACTCCCCCCTTAATAACCAAACAAACAAATAAAAACTATTAATTGTAGGCCAAATGATATAATCATACACAAATTTAATTAAATTTATTAGTCAATATATGAAATTAAGGTTATCAAATTGATTTTTAATAACTAATCTCTATTAACTTTTTGTATCTTCCTTTTAAACCTCCTCCACTCAAGGTTGTAGTTTTTTTTCTTGGCTTTTCCATTTGGTCTTAAAACAATTAGATCCTTCAAGTTAGTGTTCATTAAATGAAATACTATTAAGCTACTGCATATATGCTTTAAAATTTTACCATCTCAATTTTTATTACAACCATCACCAACTCACCCTATTGACTATCTATTGCAATGGTGAGAGTTATAAAGTAAGCCCATTCCAAAATCCTCTCTTACTTACAAATATTGACTTAATTCCAAATATTACTCTTTTCTTATAATCTTTAAACATCATTGATTAAATATATAATATTAAATTAAATTGTTTAAATTTTTATTGATAATTAATATATTAAATTAATATTAAATTAAATAATATTTATTTTTGTTTCAAATTTTACGTTTAATTGGTTGTTTTTTAATCACAAACTCTTATTGTAAATTGTAATAATTAGAAAGTTAAGGATCTTTATTGTTCTTTATATGTTTTAATGTAATTACTATTTATTATATGATAAAATTATAATATTTCAAATACTTTGTATTATCCTTAATTTTATACTTGTATGATGATAATCGTCTTTTTCATATTAATTATAGTTATTATTTATGTAACATATCGTTACCCATGTGAGAGATTACTGATAAATTAGGAAACACAACTTATGCTCATGCATACATAAGATGCACATGCACATGAATAGTAAATCTTTTCAGATAAAGATAACTGTACATGCATTCGTTGACAATTTTCAGGTATAATTGCTTATATATGTGAATATATTGGAAAATGTGGTTTTTATATGTTGAAATTTGATATGAAGAGTGTATAAATTGATTTAGAATTTTTAGAAATTTTTGAAAAAATCTCTAAAAATTGTAGGGTATTTTTGGACTAGAAAAAATTGTCAAGTGACAAAACAATTGTTAAATGGTAGTAGAAACTTTTGTCCAATGTCAAAGGAAAATTTGATAAATGACTTTAGGAATTGTGTCATTGAAAATTGGGAGACAATTAGAATAGAAATTGGACTTAGGTTATAAGAAATGGACATGTGCCAAG
>JANZLF010000001.1:15840672-15854484 GCA_026546835.1 Erythroxylum foetidum | reverse complement strand
GAAGAAGTTAGCTATTGAGATGATGAATTAAATGAGTTGAGAATTGGGAATGAATAGTAACAGTGTTAAATTTTCAATCTGAAACTTTCATGAATTTCTGTGTTTATCTAGGCAGATTTTTACAAAATTGTCTTCATAAAAGTTGTATATCTTTCTTTTAGCTTTCCATTGATATAAAGTATGAAATTTTTGAACTTTGCATTAGGGAGATATGATATTTAGAAGTCTATGATATTACATGGGATGGGTATTCGTGACATCTGCATTGATTTGAAATTTTGATCCTTATAGAGCCAAAATTTATTTTTGAGGTCTTTATAAAAGTTGTAGGTCTAGAAGTTCTCTTCAAAATGATTTTTGAATCACCTTAATCCGATATTTGTAGTAAAAGTTATGCCTATTGTACCAAGATAGGTCGGAGGAAGAAAAGAGGAAAATCGCGATCGCGACATTGCGGCAGACGCTTGAAAATCGCGGTCGCGATTTGCGCAGAAAATCGCAATCACGACCCGCAGGTCTTCCTCCCAACCTGAATATGTTTCACTATTTTGGTCATAACTTTTTCGTCCGACCTTCAAATGACTTGATTTTTAAAGCATTAGATTCCTAACACATTCCTCTATCTCTACATAAAAATTTATAGCTTTTGGTTTTAATTTGAAAAGGATTGATTAAATCAAAGTGAGGAGGTCGGTGGGAAGAGTATGAATTAGATATTTTTACTGAACATACTTCAGTATTTTGGTGATATCTTGATCTGTAGGATTTCAAATAAGATTATTTTTAATTTGGATTAAACTAGAGATATAAGCCTACATATTGTCTCAAGAAGTTGAATTTCAATTATTTCTCTAAGATATTGATTTTCTGGATGGAAGTTGTACATAATTCACTGTTTTTGAATTTGGATAACCTGATAATGTTTGAAGAATATCTTCCAAATTACTAAACCAAATTGAGTGATTTTGGTGTCAATGGAAAGATAAGACATAGGGGAACATTTTTCTAGAAGAGAGTATAACCAAATTACATCGGTTTCACCTTCTAATTGAATGTGAACAGTAAAACCAAAAGTGTGACTTGGAAAAAAAATTCTAAAGTGAGTCAATGAGAAAAGAACAGAGATTTTAATGGTTTAGTAAGGAATAAATCTAAGTATAAATTATAGTTAGATGAGTTTTGTTATGAGATTAATTTTGTGAAGAAATTGATGGATAAATACTGAGGATTGTCATTAAGCATGCATTGTATATAGTTCATATACATATTTGTGCATAAATAAATTCTATAATTGTGCAAAGTTATTAATATGTGTGTATTGCATAAATGTTATAATTGTGCAAAGTTATTAATGTGTGTGTACAATGTGTGTATTGCATAATTGTGATGTGCAGGTTAAATGTTCGTATTCAAACGTTTCTAGATCTTGGAAGCGATTGCTAATCTGGAGCGTATTATGAGTAGACCGAGATGGTCTCACTTTATTGTTTGCTTTATTTCAATTTCGTATTAACTGACTATTGATTGTGATTGACTAATGTTGGTTTCTGGACAGGAAGTTCGATGATTGTGATGTTTGACTTGGATATTGAAGTGCTACTTGAATGTAAATTGGATGAATGAAGTGTACTTAATGTGATTGTTAAATGTGTTCTGAATGTGCATTTGCATATGAATGAAAGTGCGAATTATCAACTCTATTGTTGAATGACGGACTAAGATCTGATGATATGGGAAAATGATGGAATGGGTTTATGCAAATGTGAGTGATGCATTACATTGCATAAATGCATAAAATATAATAGTTGTTGTGACCAGAGTAGCCAACGATTAAAGCTTAAACCTCAACGAGTGGAAATAAGTTTCAAGCTCAAAAGTAAATCAGAGCCTCAAGCTCAACGTTTAATGAGTCATGTATCTCCCAAATAGATAAGGGACAGTTATTAATGAGCCCTATATGGGACAGTTTAGGCACTCGGTCACAACAAATTAACAAATGGAATGTAAGTCTCATACACACTACATATGCGTAATATGAATGATTAAGTGTATTGAATGGGAAATGTGACATAATGTGATTTATGTGTTATGTGACTGGGTGAGCCATCGATGATGATCATTCATTGAGTTCACAAAATTCACCCAAAATTTGCAATTTTTTTTCAGGATCAAAAGAATACCTCATTCGGCTAATAAAAGTATACCTATTGCATGTGAGTGAAAGAAGAGGTCAGGATCAGTTGACATCTGCATTAGTTTTTTCCTATTGTATAATTTTGTATTCCGCCATTTCAAAAAAAATATTGTATTCTGAAATTTTGTTCAATGTATATATAAAGGCTTTTATGGTAGAATGTAAAGATAATATGACTAAAGTGTTATGTATTTGTGAAAGGACTCAATTGACTATTGAAATTTTTATTGATTGTATTGTGTTGATCAAAAATGTTTACGAATAAAAGTAGGCCTGATCTAAATATCAATTTCTGCAAAATTTGTTGTTGATTCTTAAACAAAAATTTATATCGACTTTTGAATGAATGAGTGTTCTAGCATGTCACCCTTACAGTGCACAAACTCGGATATCATCCAAGATGTCGAGCACGTGCCTCACGGGAGTGATGTGTTACAATTTATATGCGAATATCTGAAAATTATTATTATTTCATATTAATTGTGGTTATTATTTATTGTTATATTTTTTAAAAACAGGGTTGATGTAAACTTATAAACTATACAGTACAACTGTACAATATGACAATTGACTATTTTGCAATTTATAAAAATTGAGACTATTTTATAAATTTTAAAAAATTACCTGAAAAGGTGACTGATATTGATCAGTGCTGATATACTATTCTACCAGAAATTAATCTAGTACTAAATCTTAATTATCAGTATCGTACTCAAATCTAATCCAGTATCAAATATGGTACATTATTCGTATCACTAATCCGACACATAATTCCATTAAATTATGATAATATACTACTGCACTTTTCTTGTAAGGGTGTTAGCTAATATAACTATGTACACCCTTATAACAGCGGACCCTTCTTCCTTCTCTTTAATTTCATATACCATCAATCTTTACACATTTTGCTTGCCTCACAATATATGACACTTATAAGTTCTTTTTGCACAAAAGTAAACAATCTGTTGTATATTTTCTTGAATTCCTATCATTATTGAATCATGTAATCAAAAGATATATTGTCATTTTCTTTCATTCGAATGAAATCTTATAAACCACTTGAGCATCACCTTCTCCCGATCTTGTATGTCTCAACATATCTATATGATTTAGGAAATTATTTTTGTAAACATGACGTCTTATTTCTTGATCCTGAACTAGTGCAGAAAAAGCATATGTTCAAGGTTTACTCTTTATGAAAAATAAAATATGATCCACTTTTAATTTTCATAAAAAAAAACAAAATGAAACAAAATAAGACTCACTCTTAACCTTCATAAAGAATAAAATGAGACAAATAAGACTCAATTTACTCTTGATACTCGTAAAGAATAAAATGAGACAAATCCTCTTAACTTTTTTTCTTTACATTTTTTCATTTGATTTTATTTTTAGTTGTTTTCCGAATCTTATTGTTAAAAATTAATGTCATTCATTAGATTCTTCAATTGCGTCATAATGAAAGATTTAGTGTAGCCTCTTTAATAATAAAAATATGCTTTTAAAAGTTTATATATTTATATATTGCCAATATATTGAAGTCTTTTTTTTTTTACTTTGTTCGATGCCTATAAAACAACGTTAAGAACAACCCTATATTGTATCCACTATCCCAACAACAGTAAAATGTATATTTTTGCTTGAACTTATTCCAAAACTATCATTCAATTCTAACTTGCATTTTATGTGACTATTGATAACCCAATATTACCATATAAATCTTGCATTATGTAGGAGTCATATTATAGTTGTGCACTAGGAATGGCAATCGATTCTGAACAGCCCGTTTTATTTTTTTTTTTAAATCATAAATTGACGTTATTTTTAACAAAATGATGTTTTGTCGCTTTTAGTAGAGCTACAAGCCTAGACAACCCTTACTTGTGCCTATCCCGCAAGCTAGTGAGGTCAAGAAGTCTCGGCCTGGGCCGTATTGCCATCCCTATTGTGCACATCATCAATTTTTAACATATTTTGAATACCTTCAACCATGCGAAACAAACTTGGACATTGTAACCAATTATTCCATTTAGCCTAGGTTTCATTTTATGCATCCCTCGCAATTTCGGCAATCTAATTTCATGACAAACAAAATTTCTACTCGTAAACTCTCTTTTTCATCTCTTTCTTCCCTTTTACACGTGACATATATTTGATATACATCAAAAATTATTTCTAAGTTTTCACACACCATTGTTATTTTTAGTCTTGCCTTCTTCTCATGATTCTCCATGCGACTACAAAGACTCGTATCTAAAGAAAAGCTCTTATTTTGCAAATCATTGCTCTTTCCCATTATAGACAACTTAGAAATAGATTCCATTTTTAAATAACTTGAACACCTTAAAATCATCAAACCATGCAATTGAACTACATAACATCAACATAATTAAACCAAAACACTGACATCCCCTACAAAAGAACCAATTAATTGCAGGTATAGAAACAAACTCAATCATGAGTTCTGAGTATCTGCTGGAACCGCTTCATAATGACAAGAAAGTCCAAAGAACAATTTTAAATTGAAATTAAGTAGAAAATCTTCAACTCATAAATATTAACATGTATGAATTACATAAAAGTTAATGTACTGCTTCAAACACATTAGTCACAAAAGCATTCTTTTGGAAATGAATCATAATATCTGATTTCCTTTTATGAATGTCCTAACACAAATTCCATGTATGTAGATTCCAACTCCCATGATTTGATCACAAATTAATCACCGAGAACCCTGTCTTTTACAAATTAATCTCTGCTTGTCGGAAACTATCCGACATACTGTAAGTTCTCAGCTACTGCTTTTCGACCGGCCTGGACGATACAAATTCCTTCAATTAATTTTAGAAATTTATATCTACAGGGCTACAGCTCCTGCAAAAGCAACCACATTTAAGAAATAAAAATAATTGAAGAAACAAATAGGACATGCTATTTCGTTTGCAATAAAATGTACTCTCGAGAATAAATCTCAAGGCCTTAAGAGGATAAAAATTAACAACACTTGAAATTTTGCACGAGTTCAATGAGTTACATGAAATTTTGATCTTGGTAAAAAAACAAAGAAAAGAAAAAGAAAGCTCATATTTGGTCTTCATGTTTGCAAAAACAAGACCAGATGTAAACAGGTAGAAATGCGTTTCCTGTTTTACGGCAAGAGAATATGACCATATTCTTGTAAATGTTACAAAGTTATCTAGGCTGAGTTTTACATGGGATGATACCGTACAAATTTACATTTGGCAAAAAACGTTTTAGAGTTTCTTGGTTTCAGATGTGAGGAGCCCCATTTGTTCTGTAACATGATCAATATGCTCGACTTTGTCCCACCCATTTTCCAATTGTTGCACATCATTTCCCGTAGGTCTACCATCAATTGAGCTTGATCTAATGTCCTCTGGTTCTGGGCTTTGGGCGAGAAGATCATTCCAGAAGCCAGAATCACCCAGCAATGCATCAATATCAGGATCAGGGGAGATGCTATCAATATCTATCGGTATTGTCCCATTCATAAAGGCACCTGTTTCAGTTTCCATGAAATCTTCACCAGGAAGATCAGCAATAGTATCCGGAATCATATCTGGTATCTGAGAAACCTGAGGAATCATCACATCTTCCTGGGGAACAGACATGGAAGATGGCACGTGTGCTCCTACCAGCATGCTAATATCAGGAAAATCAGAAGCCGAGACCTTTTCGGAATTAACAATGTTAGGTGAAGATTGCACTTCAGATATGGCAGCTGACGGGTCAAGGCCTGGCATCCCTGAAGCTCTCTGTTTATAACTTGACTGCTTTGAAGTTGGTTGGACCTCTTGCAGAGTGACTCCAGATATACGGCTTGAAGAGTTACCACTGTCCATGGTACTGGATGATGACACCTCGTTGCCAATCAGAAGACTATCCGGATTATTATTGTAAGGTTCCGAACTGGAAGAAGTATTCATTTCAGTGATTTGCCTGAGCATAGATTTGGCTGCCTCATTTATCGGGGGCTGATATTTAACAATTTGCCCATCAAAAGCACCAGAGTTCTCAGTCTCAAAAACACCATCCTGCTTGAGCCTTCGTTTTTTATTGGCTTCTGCGATGCGCCTATTGCTTTCATTTTGCTGCTGCACAAACTGTGCCAAGAAGGCAGGGCTCTGCATAGCCTTTGCTAAAAATGACATCATCTGTTGCTGTCGCTGCTCCATCCCTTGAAGTCGCTGCAACACAGCTTGTAACTGAGTATCAGTAGTCTGTTGCTGCTGCCTCAACCTAACTAGTTCCTGCATTAGAACATTCTTGTCCCTTTTAAGTATCTCTACTTCTTCCTCCAGGCCAAATTTTCCAACCTCAACACAAGCACCCACAGATGAGCTCTGCCCATGTGATTGTTGTGGCTGTTGATGAGCATGACCATGGGCAGGTTTCCGCCGGCTTATGCTCTTAAGTAAGTGCTTTTGACCCTTTAAGAAACCCTCATTGGCAAATTCCCATTTGTCTGGATCAACCTTCCTGAATCCCTGCTTGATACATCAATCCAGCACAACTGATAAGATATGTGGGGATGAAAGGAAACTTCACATATAATCAACAGCTATTGAGAAAAAACTCATTTGTCCAACAAGACGTCAAGTACAGAGATAAGAAGCCATTACAAAAATTCAGGTCTAAACAACTAAATTCGAAATACATGTCACACTGATTCTTTCCATTTTGCTATATTAAGTGCATTTCAAAATAATTAAAAATGATTGTTTCTTGGAAGAGGTAATGAGTGAACACAAGATAGCATCCATAAGTTGTACTGTTTCTCCTGGATGACTAAGGTGAACTCAAAGGCTTTTCTTGAGATGAAGGCATAATTTGCTGGAAGATACACACAAGTATCAATAAAGAGGATACTTAAAGATGAGTATTATGTATACCTGTCTTGATCTAACACTGAGTAATTAATTTTATGCTCTTAATCATTATTCATCTCAAGCATTCACCAATAAAGAGCATGCCAACCTACCTATGAAATGATCATGATAACTAGAGCTTAATGTTTAAAGATGATTTACTCATTATAATAACCCGGTGCAGACATAGAGAGGCATATGCCCTCCAAAAGACATGAAAGTTTGATAATTTCATTTATTTCAAATGCACATAAGGATGTTGTAGTTGTCCATATTAAGGTCCAGGCCAAAAAATCCATGGAAGCATATAAACAACCAACATTCAGCTTTTTGTGCATCCTCCACCAAATGTTTTGATTCTGCAACATCAAACACCAATATTTTAGTCCTCAAGAACATAACTCGTAATTTCAGAGGCAGGAAGGTGCATCAGATGCCACATACCTTATCTCAAGCCCTAATATAGGAAAAACTAAAACCGTAGAAAACACTGATCAACAGAACACCTTCACAAGATGATCAAATACAAAAGTCATCCTCAAAGTATGTTGACCACTGTACCACCTAAGGTGCTAACTGCTAGTGACAAGCTCGCTTAAGTGAACTGAGACACCTTGTATCATTAAGAAGATAAAATGGTAATAAATATCTGGAACAAGTAGATACAGGTAATATGTGTATAGATAAAAAGGGAAACTCTCATCAAAGTCATCAAACTCTACTGAATTACATTCCTGTGTTTGCACAGTGCACGGCACAAGGCACAAATTAAGCACAAAAGATAATCTCCATTGTTATTAAAGGTTTAATTCCAACCAATTCGCAGAAGCTTGTATTTCTATTACAAGCTACAGCCGCATCATTACAGAATGCTCATACCTTAAATAACTGGTCCTTCTAACTCGCAACTTGTGACTAATCTCGTTTTCTCAGCTCCAGTATGTATAAGAATAGCTATTTCTAAGGGGCTTTCATGTCATTCTAACTAATTGTACCGGTCTATGCAACCAATATTTTAAAATTGTAGTCAGTGTCCTCCATTCCTCTGAGGCTTAACTTGAAACCAATATGTTCTAACGCAATCCTCAGTAATCATCATTGTGGCTCATGCTGTTTCATTTACTATGACAACATC
This sequence comes from Erythroxylum foetidum, assembly GCA_026546835.1. Classification (NCBI taxonomy): domain Eukaryota; kingdom Viridiplantae; phylum Streptophyta; class Magnoliopsida; order Malpighiales; family Erythroxylaceae; genus Erythroxylum; species Erythroxylum foetidum. The sequence continues at coordinate 15,846,266 of JANZLF010000001.1, read as the reverse complement.
ATCAATCAATAGAATACAGAATGGATTACTCAGTTTGTTGGTTGCCTGAATTTGGCTTCAACAAGGAAATTCCTGGTTCAGGAAATGATAAATCAGGAGACCCACGAATTCCCCTCATAAAAGTGCTTAAATCCTTTCTGATCAGTTAACCATATTATTAAAGTTTCAGAAAAACCTAGCAGGATTCATACAGTTTATCTTGTTTGTTGGACAAGAAGCAATCGTATTCCCTGGAAACAATAGTATTCAAATGCAGTATATGGAACATCCAAATTTCTTTTCCTTTTTGAAATTATAGGTACAAATAACACTAAAGAGTGTCAACTTGAATGCTTACCTTCTAGATTTCTACATGAAGTTAAATACCTTCTATCTTTCAGAAAATTCAATTTTGGAAAAAGCTAAACGAGTGACTCTCCCACCTCATATTATTAATCATAAAGAAACTGTCTACATGTGAACCAAGTACTTGACTAAAACCAATAGCAGATATCAGCTATCACAGCTACACTCAGTTAGACATTGATCCAATCCTAATCAATCACAGCACAGGGCCACCATGGATCAGAGCCACAAGAGAACAATTATATACAAAGATTACCAAGATAAAAAGAGCAAGCGGGCATTACATAGGTATTAAGTTGCCTAACGAAGCTGGAGAAGTTATTGTGCTTGAAATACTTGGGGAGTAAGTCGCGTGCGAATTCCGGCGGATTCCAAACAACAAAGCTGTTCTTCGTCGAACTCCACGACACGATCGGGTCAGTCGACGGGTCGTCCACCATGTCGTACGTCTTGCTCAAGAAAGGCGGCGGTGCATTTGCCTGATTCGAAGCCGGCACCGGCACTGAACCACCGCTAGTGGATGCATCGCCACTTTCACCGCCGCTGCCCTTACCAATAGTTCCTCCTTCCATATCAATACTATACAGTATAAAGTATAGAGTTTTCTTTTGAAAAAAGTATAAACTATAGAGTTAATAATCATAAATTGTAGGGTTTTAGAAGAGAAGTAAAACCCTACATAGAAGAGAGAGAGAGAGAGAGAGGTTGAAGTTATAGAGAGAGAACGTTCAAATAATGGTAAGGACGCGAAGCAGGAGAAACTGACACGAGGCGGTTGCTCTAGCGGAGACTGTATATGATAGGGATAGCGAAATTTCACTTCTGCCCTCTAATCTTTCATTTATTTGGCAGCTTCAATTAATTATAGACATTTGCAATTACTATGTGATATTTTGGTTTTTTGGAAGGAGCTCAAAATTCCAATAAGAATTTATTTGTGATTTAAGATTTTTAATTTTTTAAATTCTCAAATAAAATATTTAAATAGTTAACTTTTTAGAAAAAAAATTATATTACGCTTATTAAAAAGTAATAATGAAGCAAATTCGGATAATACACTTTTATCAATTAAATATTATTGTTAATATTGATATATTAACTTAATTCAAAATTTTATATATAATTACATTAATAATTCATAATAATGACAATAAATTATTGATTTGAATCAAGTTTAAAAGTTAAATTAAATCATTATATTAATAATATTTGATTAGTTTATACTGATTTGAATCGAGTTTAAAAGTTAAATTAAATCATTATATTAATAATATTTGATTAGTTTATACGTAATATTCGTGTCAAATATTTTGTCTTTATTTGTTATCCAAATTTTGGAAAAAGTATTTTTTAAAAAATAAAAATAAATTTAACTAATAATGATAATGAGGCTCTTTTTAATGATGACCAAGATTTTGTAACAAATGAAAATTGAAGTCAATGCGAATTGAGCGAATATTCAATTAAATGAAGCTTCATCTTCTTTTTGCAATATCATTTTTGCTTCAGGTTTCATTTTTAGTTGGTTATTTCTTTAACACGAATTCTTGTTACAGATTTTAATATTTAGAAAACTGCAAAAATTTATTATTCTTTTTATTTAATATAATATTATTTATTATTGATAAAATTGTAATATTTTAAATAATTTGCAATGTATTTAATTTTATATTTATATGATAATTAAAATATCTTTTTATATTAATTGTGGTTATTATTTATATGTTTAATATGTGAAAAACGATATTAATAGAAGTAAATAAATTGTAATTATTTTAAATTTATATTGTTATAATTTTTGGAGATATAAATTTATAACTTATAGAGTAAAATATATTGAAGAATTATTTTATAATTTAATTTTAAAAAAATTATTTAAATGTATCCTTCATTTTAAAAGAATTTTAAAATCTGAAAAAATAGAGGCATGGATATTTTTCAGGCGGAATACTAAAAACGAGGGGATTCCGATTGCGAGTGAGAAGTCCGCAAGTAATTGTGTTTTCCAAATGCAACAGAAATTTACATGTCCTACACGAATTAGGACTTACGGCTCACACATGTTGTTGGACTGTTCGCCTCCTGCATGAGATGATGTTAATTTCTCAATGAAATCAAAATCATACAATTGTACTCACCGAAAATCATGATTTGAAATCAATTTAATTTTGACCCAATTAATACGCTTAACTAATTAATTATGGTAACAAAATGTGTTAAACACTTACTTACAAATTTTAATTTAGTTAAAAATTTGATTAGGGTTGAATCTAATGTTACATTAAGAAGTATAATTCGTTACATATTGTGATTTCTATTTAACATCGAAGTTCAGGAAAAGGATTTCGAGTCTGTTTCGGAGTTATATTTCCTAATTGTTATTAGGATTTCCTATGTTTAATTAGTTTTGAGGAATAACCTATAAATACGAGTAGTTGTAACTAAGAAGAAGTATAGACCAAACTCCTAATTAAGTAGCCTCTGTGTCCCCTTTTGGTTTCGATCGATCAAATATATCTCCAGAGGAATAATCCGCACGACAATGGCGAAGTTGAAAGTAAAACGACGACCATCTACTGACGGCAGTACTGGCATTATTCTCAAGTTTGAACTCCGCTCAAACAAGAAGGTCAAGAAACCCGAGCCCCTCAACCTTGAAGTTGTGCCACGGGGAAAGCCGATAGGAGGTTCGACCACAGGCTGGCTCATTACAATTAACAACTCCTCCGAAATTATCACCTTGTTCAATACTGCCAATGGCGCCGAGATCCAACTTCCACCACTTCCTCTGTTCCTGAACGAAGACGTCAACATTGTTCATAAGGCTGTGTTATCTTCCCCTCCTGACAGCCTCCTGGACGATGATTATGCTGTTATGATTATCTACGGAAACTCAAAGCAACTGGCTTGCTTTAAAGAAGGTGATGAAACGTGGATTCTGTTGGAAGAAGCTGGCAACTCGTACGATGATATATTGTCCCATGAAGGAGCGTTATACGGTGTTGATGAGTACGGGCAAGTGGTGCGGTGTCAAGTGGATCCTTATTCCTGGCCGCCCATATTAGATGTAGTAACAGACAGATGGTTTTTCTGGGGCCAAAAATTGAATCTTGCGGTGATAGAGGGTTATGTTTGTATACTCATCAGATTCATGGAAGATGGTGGTCTTGGACGTCAAACATGCCACTTCAAAGTCGGCGCATTGACTGATGATAGAGACAAGGGTGTCATAATATGTGGGTTGAGCAACTGGGCTATTCTCTTAGGCCGTAGTCACACTGTGGCACTACCACCCAACACTGTTCAAGGGTTAAAGGGTAATTGCATCTACTTCAAGGACGACGATGGAAGCGATGTCGGCGGTTTTCGTTGCTTTAACATGGAAGATTCCATGATTCACTATCCATTGCAGAGCGAAACAGAGGAATTGTTACGTATTTGGAAGCGCAAAATAGTTAATTAGCCGATTAGTTAGATTGCTGTATCTGTTCAATTTGATCTGATTCTGAATCTTTGCGTCTTGTAGTTGTTGCAATTATTGTTTTTATAGTACATAATGTTCCATTATTCCTTCCTTAGCGAGAATCAACGACCGTTGGATTGAAGAGGATGTTCAGATGAATGAGGACGCTTTTTCAGTCTTGGACAGCAACCACCGGCTGTAAATAGCTGAACTTTTTTTCAAGTAAATATAGGAAACCAAAAAGGGTTAAAATGACATAATACAATATTATCTTAGAATTTTAAATAAAAATTAGACAAAAGTACTTATATAATAAATAAAAATACTGTGGTGAGATAAATGTTAATTTTTTAAATATAAAATTTTAAGTGTGAAAGAGAAAAATAAATATGACGAGAGAAAAAACAAAAAAAAAAGAGGAAAACCACAAATTGAGTGACGATGGTTTGATAAGGACAGTTGTTGCGCGAATAGGTCCACCACCTTGTCGGAATTCTAACAAAAGGCGAGGGCAATCATTGGAATTCTGAAAATTTGAAAAGTAAAGCAAACGAGTGCGTGCCACGTGTGCGAAAAAGCAAACTGACAGCGCACGGAAATATCTTTTGTCCTCACTTGGGTCGAGTCAGTTTAATGTTTATGAATACGAAAGATGTACGAAGTGAACATGGTGTTGCATAAAACCAAAGACATATGCAGCGTAAATGTAGGATTATACTTTGGCGACATTAAACTAAGTTGAGCCGTCGTCAGCTTCCGGTCGAACCGCATGTCTCCCTTAAAATTAACAAAATGGCTCTTCCTTTACCGTGATTCACCCCCACGCGCTCTATTGGGCCAGTCAAATAACACTTGGAATCACAAGTAATGAAAGGCATAATTACATAGCTTTTTTTAATTAATAATTACAAAGCTGATTCCCCTCAATGATTTCTTACGGTAACTAAGCCATATAGTTTACGTTTTAATTTGCTTCTGTTCAGTAAAGTGACCCTTTTAACTAGTTTTAGTACCCTTTTACGTATGATTGCTTTCCCTTTTTTTCAGTTGGACCGATAGGTATTTTAAGAAGATCCTAATTATAGGAACATGTATTTAAGTCATCTATATTTAAATTAATCCTCGCTCGAGTTAGGTAGGTGTCTTGCTAGAAGCAAACTTCTGATCTCAAGTTTTAAACAGCTGTATATATAAAGGGGTTCAAACCAACGACCGTCAGGAAAACTCCTTACCAACTCATCTGCACCTTGAAATTCTTTCCTAGCTTTTGCTCTCGCGATCTAACGTTTACAAGGAAGAAAAGGTGGGGGCTGCGGTAATCACTACACCTTCTTTTCATATTAAGTGCCTATTTGTTTTAGTTTCTGAAGGACGAATAAGTATTTTTTTCACCGCAAAAGCTGTTTTTTTTTAAAATGAGTATTTAACTGTAAAATCCAAAAACGCTTTTTTTTAATATAAATGACTTTTTTGGAAGTTAAAATACCAAATTTTGAAAAGTTCAAATTAGAGCTTAAAAAAAACACTTTTTTAGGTAAATTTTTAGATCAATTAGTGGACCTATTTTTTAATCTTCTTTATTCTTATGTTTTTACACATAATTTCCACAATACTCATAAACACATCTTCACGTTTATTTTAAGATTTATATAATATTATTTGATTTTTATAGATTTTAATATTTATTTTTGATATTAGTTTTACTTATATTATAATCTATATAAAAATTTTAGTTAGATATATTTTCTTTTACGTTTATGTGGTTTAAAATTATATAATAATTAAT
>JANZLF010000001.1:15806010-15828755 GCA_026546835.1 Erythroxylum foetidum | reverse complement strand
CATCTTACAAAGAATCCAGCCTTTCATGCCAAGAGCAAACATATCCGAGTGCAGTACCACTTCGTTCGTGAGAAAGTGGAGGAAGGGACAATTACTATGAAAAAGATCAACACAAAGCAGAACGTGGCAGATTTTCTGACTAAGGTTGTCAACACAGATAAATTTATATGGTGTCGTTCCTCCTGTGGCCTGATAGAGACGTAAGCAGTATGGAGCCGAGAGAGAAAGAATGGTGAAGATTAATTGGCATCCAATTCAATCTTCAAGTGGGAGAATGTTATGACCCTCATCCCACATCGGTGGGATGAGAATATGAGAGGAGGAGAGGGGCTTATAAAAGAAAGCCCTCACCTCCTATTTCAATGCACCAAACAAAACAAACATTCCCTTTTATATAAATTAGAGGGTTAAGTTTGTAATCCCTATTTTGATATAGTGAAATTCTTCTCTCTCCGTGGTTTTTACTCTATTGGGGTTTTCCACGTAAATTTTTTGTGTTCTTTCCGTACTTTCTTTTCAACAGAATTCAAGTAAAAATCATGTGAATTCAACGCAACAATTGCTACCGTCTTTTTTAACTCACAATAGCAACCAACCCACCATTCCAACGTGAATTGAATACTCACAAACCCTACACCTCTTGAATTCTTCTTCTCTGATCTTCTTCTCATCTTCTCCAACCCTTATTATTATTATTAAGGAAAAAATACTACTACTACTACTACTACTAATAATAATAATAATAATAATAATAATAACAGAAATAATAATCAAAATAAATGAAATATCCAAAAAGAATTTGTAAATAATAATAATAATAATGAAATATTCAAAAGAAATTTGTAAATAATAATAATAATAATAATAATAATAATAATAATAATAATAATAATAAATTTAATTATTATCCATTTCATTTTTAAATTATAGTTTTTTTACATAATTATAGTTTTAATATTATTATTTTGAATAATTAAAATCTATCTAAAACGACTTTTATTTTGGATAATATTATTTTTTAGTCAGGGATAAATGTGTCATATGAAATAATTGAATTCAATTATAATCTTATTGGATTTGTTTCAAACAATATAATTGAATGCAATTCTAATATTACTGGATTTGTTCCAAACAGTGTAATTGAATTCAATTCTAATATTACTGGAATTGTTCCAAACAATGTAAATTGAATTCAATCCCAACTTCATTAATGTAATTGAATTCAATTCGTTAATGAATTCAATTCGAAGGTTTCCAAACAACCTGTAAAATGAAATGAGAATTCTTGAGTAATTAGGAAGGAATTACGTTCCGATTGCATTGAAATAATGTTATTTTATAAAATAAAATGAGAATTCTTGAGTAATTAGGACGGAGTTACATTTCGATTACATTAGAATACTTACGAAATTTTTTTGTATTTTGATTTTTTGAAAACCCAAATAACTTTAAATATTAACATATAAATCATAATAAAATAAAATCTTAATTCGCATCTTATTTCAAAATTTGAACATATTTTTATCGTATTTCTCGAATTGCTTTCAAAACTGATTTATTTCAATCACCGTATTTATATAAATATTCGGCCTCTAACAATATTTACAGAAGAAGCTGAAAGAACTTTGTAACTCTTACAAAGAGGGTTAAGTAAGAACTGCTAGTTTCATTAGAACTTAAACCTTTTTATAATAAGTTTTATCCTAATTATGTCTAAATAAAATCTAATATCTCATAATGATCTTTATTTATTAAATATCTCATATTTAATTATAAAGTTTATCAAACTTTATAATCTAGTCTAGCTTAGTTAAAATATCTTTGCTTTTTTCAACCTAGTCTTTAAATGAGACTTATTAGGTTTCCAAATATGTTGGTAATGATTATAAAATATAATTAGAATTACATAAATTAAAAATTCTTTTAATTTATCTTTAATTCTCTAATTAAAAAGTTTATAATCATATATCAAAATTGACATATAAAAAAGCATCATGACCACTCAAATATTTAAGAATGTCAAAGTAGTTTTGACTAATTTTTTTCATGCCTGATTTTCTGTATAATTCAATCATTTCATCATACATTTATCTGATTAGACAGAGCATGAAATTAATATCTATCTGTTTTTAATCCAATCATATTAGTTTTCTGTCATTAGCTATTGATTCAATTAATGATATTTTTCAGTTATTTATAAAGCGTCATTCTACCATGACCAAGGATTTTCCAATTCAACATCAATTTAGAACAATAGAACATTGACGAATCATATCCTGATCACTCTACCTCCATATAATTTGTGTTACATCCAATGACTACTGACTAAATGACCTACGATTAAATAGGTCATAAGTAGTATCAAAATATAACAATTCCTATAAGATAACTTTGGAGATCTTAAATCAAAGGACCTCTTATACAATCATCACAGTGAGAATTTCTATAGATATACAAATAATGTTTCAAATGAATTTTTCATATCGAGTCAGTTTAGTGAACTTGTTCTCTAACAAGCGCCCATACGTTTGTTTAAATATTTTTACACGTTATTATATGAGATCGATTACTTATTTCATAAGGAAAACCAAAACGTATGCTAGTCTTTTTACGTTCTATTAATATTCAATCTTAATATAATAATGACTAGAAACAATACAAGAATAATACATAATGCAATATGAATCTCATAATTATAATCTTATTATAATTTCATTTGCAATGTGTAATTATCCCATAAACTTTTTTATATAAATCTAAATATGTACGAGATAAAGAATGCATTTGAATTATTTTGTTACTACACTATAATTAATTGATTAGCTGTAGGGCATAAACTAACAAGAAGTTCGACAAATAACATTCTCATAATTATCTATCAACAAAATTCATTAGTGTTGTTTGCTTTCGAAAGATTACAAAAGTTATTCTATTAGAATTGGATAATTCTAATTATTATAACAATATGTGAATTAAGAGAAGAAAGGCTAGGGTTGGGTGACCATGAGTTTGAAAATTTTCTAGTTATTTTGTTTTCAAAATGTTATTTTGTTATTCGATGATGTTTTAAAAATAAATAATTTAAATTTTAAAACTAAATTATTTTTATTACTTCCTTGTTTCTTAAAGTCATGCGTCTAATAAATCTAAACATGTCATTGTGACACCATATGAGAATTAGAAATGATAATTAAATAATAAAAAATGACCAAATTTTAGTTCCATTAAAATTTATGATAGTACTAATATTATTTTAAAATCATTAAAGTATAAGATTGGTGCCATAAATAATAACAAAAATTATAAGATTGATGTCATAAATAATAACAAAATTTTACTTAAAATTGTTTAAAAATATTAAAAGATCATTTTTAGAAATACTACTTTGAATTCATAATTTAAAAATTACTCCGAAACTCCAAACTAAGCCACCTACACATCTTTCCCAGCTAACCAAAAATTAGTTGGCAATTCACAATTCAACAGTATTGGATGCACATGCACCGAAAGGGATAGTTGTAGACTTCAAAATCACTATCTAATTCGGGCCTTAAATACCGTTTGCAGCCAATCACAGGGCCATCCTCCACGGTCTGGCCTTCATTAATGAAGTCTAGCTATGGAGCCCTTTTACTAAAATAATAAATAGGGAACTGGTCTGGTGGCCGGGCGGGGGTGGGGGTAGCTCCCTTGGTTGTAGATAGTTGCCAATTGCTATCACCTATTATTAGTTTTAACTGTATTTACACTTTTTTTTTTTGGTTGCTTATAAGGTAGAAGGATTTCAATTATGAAAAGACACTTTTAAGTCATCCAATTTCACACTAATTATCGCTCAAACTAGGTAGGTCCTTTGTGGGAGGCAAAGTCCTGACTTTAAATTTTAAACGGTTGTATACATGAGGACGATTCGAACCTGTGATTTCATTTAAGTCAAGAGAATCTCTTACTCACCTGCACCTTGGAGTTTAACTATATTTACACGTTTCATATACGATGCCAATAACTTTCTCAAGTTCCTTTCATGACTAAGTTCTCTTTTTTCCGATGATCTTCTTGAACATTACTTTTTTTGTATTCTAAATACTATGCCATGGGGTAAGTGTCCAGACAATTTTATGCCAGCTTACCTTTGGTCATCGTCTTCTAAGGAGCTCCTTAGTGGTTCTGTTGCTGAGGGAATGGATGGGGTGGCCCTTCCAATGGAGGATGCCAGCAAAAGTTGGACTGATGATGTTATCTTTAACCATATCTCACAATGCTAACAGCCGGTTGGGAAAAGAGAATGGGAAGAAGTTTTATGCAATTGCCAAATGCTTTGACCTCGAAGAAATTAAAAGTGTAGGTAGCGTAACCACAATGAGTGTTTTATCAAGCAAAATCCACCATAGTCGCTTAAAGAGCAGCAGAACCAGTACTAATTATTTCAAGGCTCAACTTCTGATATTCAAGCCAATCCATATTTATCGGAAAGGCAACAGGAATAATTGACAAAGTATACATCGCGGCAAGCACTCCTTTTCTCTTCGATCTTCACTATCTTCTCATTAACCCTTGGCCTCGTCTCAAAGAGAGAGGGACCTGGCCAGTTAGATGCATTTATTGAAACAGGCTTATTGGCATCTGTATTGGCAACTTTATAACCATCTATTAATTTAGCAACATTTTCCAGTTAATAGTTGGCTTGTCCTGACCTACTCCCAACTTTCTCCACCTCCCTGCCGTTTTCCCTAATCAATTCGTTGCTCTTTTTGCCAATTCACGTTCATCAAAACCTCAACCCTCGAGTATTATTCGTTCAATGTTGGTTCAGCCTTATCTTGTAGTAAGAGTTTCTGCAAAACAACACAAGGCACGCCGGGGGTTGATATCCTGTAGGCCCTTCCGACGTTCAAGTTAGTCTTGTTGTGAAGGTTTTTGACTGCTGTAAAACAGAGAAAGTTAGGGTTCTGATCACGTACCTGAATTATGGCAACTTCGTACCTTATATATGGATTAGATGTTAGGTTTAGGTCTTTACGTATGCATGGGAGTCTTCCATCTGCAAGTGGACCGTAGATGCACGGACTAGGGCCTGGGCCTAGCATAATCGATAGGAGCTAGGTCAATCCTTGCGAGAGGACTGATCGGTCCATGAGTCATTTTGATTTTTGAGTGAGTTTAGGCCTAGCATAACCGACCTAACCAAATATGATTAGGAAAGACTTTCTTAAACAAGGTAATAATCAATGATAATGTGGAATCGTAAGAGACAATTCGAACTTAATTAGACAAGTTAATCAACTAGTCTCTATCAATATGACTATAGAAGAGTGGTGAATTTCACAATGTCCTTTTCTTTTTGGTTATGTGGTCAATTTCACAATGTCCTTTTCTTCTGTGATCGACGTGTGGTTATTCTTTCGAACATGATCATCAGCTTGAAGAAAACTGATACAGATTATAACCTGGACCACTTTTTTTTTTTTCCCCTTCGTTTCTTTTTGATTAGATAGCTTTAGAGGAGAACTAGCCTGAGATGTCTCTCTTAATAATGCTTACAAAGATCCGTGTGTGGGGGAGATAGCCAAAGAGGCAGGGAACATCTATACATACAATATTCATGGAGGTGTTTAAGAGCGAATACAAGTGCAATAAGTAATATTTCTTGTAAGATAATTTCAAGGATTAGTAATCTTATCGAAATCATTGTGAAACAGACTCAAATTTAAGGGGGTTCAGTAGATTTGTAATGACTAAAAACTAGAAACAATAAACAACATTCTTAACTAAAAGCAATATATGACAACGATCGGAAGGATCATGTAAAGAACAAATTGGTTATATGTATAAAGAACAAATTGGTTATATGTATAACCATTTAGAGTAAAGTTACAATTTTCATACACTGTAACAAAGAAAAAGCATGTGAAAATTATGCTTTCGAGTTATGGTTTTGATGAGGTGTTTCTGGCTATACTTGTCAGGAATCTCACGGACAAGTATAAAAGTATTTAATAATTTATAATAATATAAAAATTTTTTATTTTTGAGCTAATTTTTAGGAATGAATTAGGCATTTCTAACATTATTACTAACTAAATCTAGAGAAAAATCAGAACACTTTTAACTCTTACGAATAGTCCTTAGAAACAACCTCAAACACGCTATAAGTTAGTTTTATCATGCAAATAAATAAATAAAAGAGACGATACTTTAATTTAGAAAATGACCCTTTCCCGACAATGAATTTGGAATAGAGTTGAATCTGTCTTTACACTTTTGCTTTCATTAATTAAGGTGTAATGTAAGAGTTCCTTGACTTTCACACTTCTACTTTAAGTGGTTGTCTTTGGAAGTATTTTACATATTCGCATAATCGAGATGGGGACAGGGATCGATTGATTTGTTTATTTGTCAGACTGTTCTTCTGACAACACGAATTTTCCTAAGTCATTGTCTTGAAAAACTTGTATTACCAAACAATAGTCTTCTTCAACTTTAGAAAGAATAAGGATCGGTAGCTTTATGCACAAGTGAGCATTTGGTAGCCACACGAAGTATCACCATGATACTCACTGTTAACATTTGGATTGTTCTAAGTTGGAATGGGTGGCTTCGGACGTGACTGTAAGTTTAGGAAGGAAGGAGTTAACAGATAAGGAACGAAAAATGGGTGATCTTATGTTGATTATTATTATAGAATAATAATTTGGTATTCACTTTTGAGGAATCTTTCATACCCTTTATTTAATAGAGGAATGAAACTCATTCCTTAATTAGTAGTGACATTTTTTTCTAAAATATTTTTAATATTAATTAATTACATTATAATATAAATAATTACATCATAATTAATTAAAATAATAATATTAATTAATTACAATATAATTAATTTATTAACTTAAATATTATAATTAATTAAAATAATATAATATAATAAATAATAATGATATTATTAATTTATTAAAATATAATTAGTTACAATCTAACTAATTAAAATATAATTCAGTAATTAAAATAATGTAATTAATTAATTACAATATTATTATTTAAAATATTATTATTATTAATGAATTAATTACAATATAATTAATTAAAATTCATTCATTAATTACAATATTAGAATGAATGAATGAATTAAAATATAATAAATTACAAGATAATTAATTAAAATAATATTAATTAATTAATTAATTACATTATAATTAATTAAAAATAATTAATTAAATAATTAAAATAGTATTAATTAATTAATTACATTATAATTAAATAAAATAATCAATTAATTAGTTATAATATAATTAATTATAATATAATTTATTTATTAATTATAATATTGTAATGAATTAATTACAATGTTAATTAATTAAAATATAATAAATTTTTATTTTTTAATACTTTTTACAAACTAACCATTATTAATAACAGATACACTAATTAATGAAATTAAATGGTCAACATATGAGTATAAATAGTAGAGTAGGGTACTTTGAAATTCAAACCACATGCCATACGCTTGCATTTATGCGAGTCGACTGTGATTTATGAGAAGTTTTAATGGCTTCCATCAGTTCCGCCGTTTGTATAGGTTACGTCAACTTCTCATAACAATGGCGCCCTTCACAAAATTGAAAGTCTTATGTACTCGGATAATCATAATTTAAGTAAATAAGATAATAAATTAAATGGTTGATATCTTGAGTGGCAAAGCCCTATCCTCTCGTTTACTCAGAACTTCGAGCGTTATATATTTTGATAAGAGAAGAAAAAAACTGATGATTTTTTTTTAATTTAAAAAATTGTTTAAGCCAACTCCAATTTTGAATCTCAAGATAAATCCATTAATTGACAAATATAATTGATATTTAAAATAAATTATTAATAAATAATTGTATAAGTTTAATAACCAGATAATACCATTTCACCTTTTTTTTTATAAATATTTTAAGAAGATCTCAATTATAAAAACACACTTTTAAATCATCCATAATCAAACTAATTAACCAATCATATAAATCTTTTACAAAAGTTAAAATTCTGACCTAAATTTTAAATATGTACGTATATGGAAGAGTTTCGAACTACGGCCATGTTTGAAAGTAATTGAATCTTTATTAAATGAGTTATAAGAGCATGTTCGAGCTCAGTTCATAATTATTACATGTCATCAACTGTCAGCAACAGGTCTAGAATAGGATCGTATATCCTTTATGGTTATATAATTGTCAACCCTATTGTTGAGCTTGCACTAAATGACTTCATCTACCTCTCTTTAACTTTCTCTCTTCTCACCTGTAATTATTTGATTCACATTAACAGCTCTCTATCTCTTCATAAACACTAACCTTTCGCTTTGTTTCTTTCCCAACTAACACTCACACTCTCCTTCAGATCCCTCCGCCTCGAAATGAGTTCGTCTCCGAACAAGGAAGAGAAAGATGATATCGGCATGGACAAGAAGGAGAAATCAGACGGAGAGAAGCAGCAAAAAGTCCCACTTCTCAAGCTGTTCACATTTGCGGACTTCTATGATTACGTCTTGATGGGGTTGGGCTCCATTGGAGCTTGTGCTCATGGAGCTTCAGTCCCTGTGTTCTTCATTTTCTTTGGAAAGTTGATAAATGTTATTGGAATGGCTTATCTCTTCCCCAAACAAGCCTCTCATAGAGTTGCCAAGGTAGTTTTAAGTATAATTATGAAACACTAACATGTTCTTGAACATAATGAGAAAAGGCTTATCTTTATGCTGCGGAGATAGTAGTAGTCATGAGGTTTCTGTGGATGTAAAAACTTGCACCAATTTGGTTCTTTCCCGTGTCTCTCTTGTGTAAGGTATATATATATATTCCCAAGTTAGTGAAGGTTACTATCTGATCTTCAGTATAGGATGGGCTGTTTTTACATAACTCTCATCTTGCATAGATCATTTTCACTTGTTTTTTGTATGTGAAAATTGATGTTTTATTTCTAAATTTTGATTCATGATCTTCCTATTTGCAGTACTCATTGGATTTTGTTTATCTGAGTGTGGCTATACTATTTTCATCATGGCTAGGTAAAATTCCAATCCTTTCAATTATCATTTTCTTCAACTAATCAAATGCCCATTTGGAGATGTATGTTTTTATTTATGGTGGTTTACACAATTCAGTTACAGATATTAATTGAAGTAATGGTTTTATTTGATTTAGAGGTGGCATGTTGGATGCATACCGGAGAGCGTCAAGCGGCAAAGATGAGAATGGCGTATTTGAGATCAATGTTAAATCAAGACATCAGTTTATTTGACACTGAAGCATCAACTGGAGAGGTCATAGCTGCAATTACTAGTGACATTATTGTCGTCCAGGACGCAATTTCTGAAAAGGTATCTTTTTTTTTCTTTTTTCTGTCACATAAACCTAAAAATCTCTCAATCACCATCTGATTTCAATACCCTTTTTTCTTTTCCAAAAAATTTGATTGTAGAACAGTAAAAAGATTTAAGAACTTGTAAGCCAGGAGAATGTACTCCTCTATATATCCACTAGATGGATCTAAATTGGAAGATTATGATATGAGGATATATATATATATATAAACATGATTACGTGCTAAGCTTGGAATAATATGATTGGAAATATGAAGGCCATTTTCTTTCATTTTGATGGGTTTATGACCAAAAGTCAAACAAAGACGTACGGACCTGAAACGAATAATGGATACATAAGTTCCAAGGTTTTTCGATGACTGGATTCAAAGTCAAAACGTTGAGAGTGAGACTTTTCGATTTCAGAACTAGTAAGCTGGCATGTATCCGATAGTAATTATTTCTCTCTTCTTCCCAAGAGAATTATTGTGTTTCGTGGAGTTTTTGACACTTTTATTTTATTGAGTTCTCTGCAACAAATGTCTCCACCTAGTAAATGTCTTGTCTGGTATGTGACATTTATTGAGTTACTGCCAAGAAGAAGAAGAGCATGGAAAGTTAATAGCATTTATAGGTCGGTTGGGTGGTTGGCTGTATTTTGTTTTTCCTTTGCCATCTATGGTAAGTCCAACTAATTTTTTTTCTTTTTTTTTTTCAGAATTTCCCTTCTTATATTTTGAGTCTGAATATGGTGGAATAACTCTCTTGGGAATCTTCAAAAAATTAGCCTTTCATGAAATTTGGATAATTACATGTTAAGTATTCAATTATGAAATGAGCAGATGATAAAGTAGATTAAAACACTTGATATCTCCATGAAATATATATGTAACTTGAATTGGACATGTACGCAGGTAGGGAATTTCATGCACTACATAAGCCGGTTTCTGGCAGGATTTATTATAGGGTTCGTGAGAGTGTGGCAGATAAGTCTGGTGACGCTGTCTATAGTCCCCTTAATTGCACTGGCTGGTGGCATATATGCGTACGTGACGATTGGTTTAATAGCCAGAGTTCGTAAATCTTATGTCAAGGCTGGTGAAATCGCGGAGGAGGTCAGTTTCTTTCCTTACCATTGTAACGAAACTTCTTCTTTGACAGGAACGTCGTACCATACCATGTTGCTTTGCTTATTCGTGTGACCTTAAGGACAGTTTGATTGGTACTTGTCAGGTGATTGGTAATGTGAGAACAGTGCAAGCGTTTACAGGAGAGGACAGAGCAGTGAGATCATATAAAGAAGCTTTGAAGAACACGTATCAGTACGGGAAAAAAGCGGGGCTAGCTAAGGGTTTGGGACTGGGGACAATGCACTGTGTCCTTTTCCTTTCATGGGCGTTGCTTGTTTGGTTCACTAGCATTGTTGTTCACAAAAAAATTGCCAATGGCGGTGAATCGTTCACTACCATGCTCAATGTTGTTATTTCTGGCCTGTGAGTTCTGTGTCTTTTATTATTTTTCACTTTGTTTTAGCACATTAGATAATAAATGAATCCAAATGGATGGCAATCGCTGACGATTCTAAATGCTTTTTCAGGTCACTAGGTCAGGCAGCACCAGATATTACTGCATTTGTTCGAGCTAAGGCAGCAGCCTACCCCATCTTTCAGATGATAGAGAGGACCACAATGAGCAAAGCCAGCTCAAAATCTGGTCGAGCGTTAGCCAAATTGGAAGGTCATATAGAATTCAAGGATGTTTCTTTTAGCTACCCATCTCGTCCTGACGTGTTGATCTTCAATAAACTTCGTTTCGATATTCCTCCTGGCAAAATTGTGGCTCTTGTCGGAGGAAGTGGTTCTGGGAAGAGCACAGTCATATCTTTAATAGAACGTTTTTACGAGCCTTTATCTGGAAAGATACTGTTAGATGGGCATAACATACAACACCTAGACCTCAAGTGGCTTAGGCAGAAAATTGGATTAGTTAATCAAGAGCCTGCCCTATTCGCAACGACGATAAGGGAAAACATTCTATATGGAAAAGATGATGCCACACTCGATGAGATCACCCGTGCTGCTAAACTTTCAGAAGCATTGTCTTTTATCAACAATCTCCCGGACGGATTTGAAACTCAGGTACTAGAATTTCTAACGCTTATATTCAGAGTGACAAGATTTTGAATCCTTTTTGATGGAGACCTGCAGGTTGGTGAGAGAGGGGTACAACTATCAGGTGGACAAAAGCAAAGGATAGCAATATCACGTGCGATAGTGAAGAATCCATCTATTCTTTTGCTAGATGAAGCAACAAGTGCCCTCGATGCAGAGTCTGAGAAAAGTGTCCAAGAGGCACTTGATCGTGCCGTGGTTGGAAGAACAACGGTTATGGTGGCTCACAGGCTGTCTACCATTAGGAATGCAGATGTGATTGCCGTTGTTCAAGAAGGGAAGATAGTGGAAATTGGGAGCCATGAGGAACTCATGTCAGACTCAGATAGCGCATATGCATCACTAGTTCGTGTCCAGGAGACAGCATCCCTGCAGCGCCACCCCTCAATCGGTCCTACGATGGGACGACTGTCCAGGTATTTATGGAAACCCCTCAATCGGTCCTTGAAGAACTCTTATAGCACTAATCTGCAGAAGATCTTCAGCCTGTTAACAATGTGCTTTATTGTTATTTCAGCATAAGATACTCCAGAGAATTATCCCGCACAAGATCAAGCTTCGGTGCAAGTTTTCGCTCTGAAAGGGATTCTGTGAACTATTGTAGCGTTGATGGGATGGAATCCACGAAACCAACTCATGTTTCAGCGAAAAGGCTTTATTCAATGATTGCTCCTGATTGGATTTATGGGGTCATTGGCACCATTTCTGCATTCATTGCTGGAACCCAGATGCCTCTCTTCGCGCTTGGAGTCTCTCAAGCTCTTGTAGCCTTTTACATGGACTGGGATACAACTTGCCATGAGATCAAAAAGATCGCAATCCTCTTTTGCTGTGGTGCAGTTCTTTCTGTTATTGTATATTCTATTGAACATCTCAGCTTTGGGATCATGGGAGCACGTCTCACTGATCGTGTGAGGGAAAAGATGTTTTCTGGTAAGAAAAAATCCGTTTCATTTACCTTCATTTAGTGTTCGCAGTTATCCTTTTTTTCCCTTAACTTTTCTCCTATTTTGGATTGCAGCTATTTTGAGGAACGAGATTGGATGGTTCGATGACTTGAACAACTCAAGTTCTTTGTTAACCTCACGCCTTGAGACTGATGCCACTTTGTTACGAGCTATAGTAGTTGATCGATCGACCATTCTCTTACAAAATGTAGGCCTTGTTGTTGCAGCATTTGTCATTGCTTTCATCTTGAACTGGAGGATCACGCTTGTAGTCATTGCCACATATCCTCTGATCATTAGTGGTCACATTAGTGAGGTTTCCCTCTTTTCTTTAATCGAATGAATACCAGAAAACATTTCATTTGCCAGGATATCTACTAATTGCATGCTATTCCCATGAAATTCAGAAACTGTTTATGCAAGGGTATGGTGGCAACTTGAGTAAGGCATATCTCAAGGCTAACATGCTGGCCGGTGAAGCTGTAAGTAACATCCGTACTGTTGCAGCATTCTGCGCTGAAGAGAAGGTACTCAACCTTTACGCCCATGAGCTCGTAGAACCTTCCAAGCGCTCTTTCACTCGTGGTCAGATTGCAGGAATGTTCTATGGCATATCCCAGTTCTTCATCTTCTCATCTTACGGGCTTGCCTTGTGGTAAGTGACCTGGTTTCACATTGTATCAAGTGAAGTGAATGTATCATTGATTAGTCCTGTCACCAAGCTTTGTCTTGAATAGATTAGGCAATGCATGACATGGATTCAAGTACTTGCTTAATTTGTTTTGTTTTTGAGTAGGTACGGTTCTGTTTTGATGGGAAAGGAGCAAGCTACCTTTAAATCTATCATGAAATCTTTCATGGTTTTGATTGTGACCGCACTGGCCATGGGTGAAACTCTGGCGTTAGTCCCAGATCTTCTGAAAGGAAACCAAATGGTTGCATCAGTGTTTGAGGTTCTGGATCGGACAACGCTTGTAAAAGGCGAAGTTGGTGAGGAGTTGAAGAATGTAGAGGGCACAATTGAGCTTAGAGATGTCCACTTCAGTTATCCTTCAAGACCAGATGTAACGATTTTCAAGGACTTTAACCTACACGTACGATCAGGAAAGAGCATGGCCTTGGTAGGGCAAAGTGGGTCTGGTAAAAGCTCCGTTCTTTCTCTTATACTTCGGTTCTATGACCCAACTGATGGAAAAGTTATGGTTGATGGTAAGTTCTTCTGAGCTCAGTTTGCCATAATTGATCATGCAAGGATTATAAAGTAATTATTAGATGTATCATCTCAATACATTTCTCCTGGAATTCTACTAAATCTGCCATTTGCTTGCTAATGATTCCATTTGAAAGAAATGTTCTCCTTCAAGACAAAATTTAGTTGCTCAAAACCTGTATACAACAATGATACATTCATGTCCACAGGTATAGACATAAAGAAGCTCAAGCTGAAGTCCCTACGGAAACATATTGGCCTAGTCCAGCAAGAGCCAGCTCTTTTTGCTACATCAATTTACGAAAACATTCTTTATGGAAGGGAAGGAGCCTCTGAAGGAGAAGTGATCGAAGCTGCCAAGCTTGCTAATGCACATAACTTCATTAGCGCTCTTCCCGAGGGCTACTCAACAAAAGTCGGGGAACGAGGGGTGCAACTCTCTGGAGGCCAGAAGCAAAGAGTAGCCATTGCCAGGGCAGTTCTAAAGAACCCAGAAATCTTGCTGCTAGATGAAGCCACAAGCGCTTTAGACGTGGAGTCGGAGCGTGTTGTACAACAAGCTCTTGACAGACTGATGAGGAACCGGACAACAGTCATGGTGGCTCATAGGCTGTCCACAATAAAGAATGCAGACCAAATATCCGTTATACAGGATGGGAAAGTCATAGAGAACGGTACACACTCAAGCCTAATAGAAAACAAAAGTGGAGCGTACTTCAAGCTGATCAGCCTCCAACAGCAACAAGGACAACGCCATTAATAGCGTTAAGAAAGAACACAGGTAACTCTGTAATAATCGACATTCAAGTACCGAGTAATTGACTCAATATAAAGTTAACTGAAGACAACAAATCATGCTCACATATTGGGATATTTTCTGTAAAATATCATAATGGCTTTTTTCTTTTTCTTTTTTTCTTTTACCCAGTTGGATTGCTTCTTGTCGTTATTATGTGTTTTGGGTTTTCATACAAAACGAAGGAAGGAAAATTGATACAAGTTCATGTCTTGGAGATTATGGTATCTCATCAATTTCATACATATGGTGCTAGATTGCTGTACAGACATGTTAATTTGATGATAGACGAGAGTGCACAAGAGGCAGAATTATAAGTAACCAACTTTTATGACATTGCGTTGGGCTTAGAGCAGGGTGAAAGTATAAAACTTCATTATAGTACTCCGATAAACTTATGGTTTTAATTATGCATTCCTTTGTAAATTGTTGCATCTCTTATAGTAATTTATCAGAAGATTCAAAATCTTATTAGCTTATTTCTGTTTTACATAAAATTGAAATTACAAGGGTCTTTTGAAATTAAAAGAACCAAGTTAGAATAAGTATCAATATGAATTTGATCCAGATAAACTCAAAATAGCTGAATTAATTGAATTATTGAACAAGCTAATATCAATTCGATCACTTTAAAAATATTTAAATATTTTTAATTCAAAATTTAAGTATAATGATCTAAACAAGTAAACATGTTTTAAAATTAAATAATAAAATAAAAATCATAATAAAATATTAAATCGTATTGTAAATTTAAGTATCAAAGTCAAAATTTATAGCAAGATAACGTTGACAATGAATTTTTAAAAGGAGTACAGCCGATTTTTGTAATAATTCAAGAAGATTCTTAGAGCATTTATTCTAGTTTTGAAACTTTCTACTAGAGACCTTCTGTTTTTCCTGTATTTTGCAGAGTGTTTTTTTTTCTTCTTTTCTGTAGAATGTATTTTCTACAGAATACTTTTCATCACTAGGGAAAATATTCTGTATCTTCTACAAAATACTAGATAGGTTTGGCAGTGTTATTTCTTGCTGTTTTTTTCTTTAGAATGTATTTTGATGATAAGCTAATATAAGGGGTTGATGATAGCCTATTTGTGTAGAATGTATTTAATAGTTAACCACTATAACAAAGTAGATATTTAGCTATCTTTTTTTCCGACGTTTAAAAACTGTCGCTAAAAGCAACCATATTGTGACGATTTTAAAATCGTCATTAAAAGTAAACATTTAGTGACTAATTATAAAAGCGTTTGGTGACCAATTTTCGAAGTCGTCAACAAAGGATTCAAAATTAGTGACGATTATGTAAAATCATCACTAACAAGACGATTGTTGACGATTTTCAAAAATCGCCACCAAAGGTTCATAAACATTTAATTACATGTTTTTTGCTACATTTTACATATTGTCACTAAAAGTAACCATTTCATGACGATATTTGAGAAGTGTCACCAAAGGATCAACATTTGGTGACGAAATTTGAAAATCGTCACTATTAAATGGTCCACATTCAGTAACGATTTTGAGAAATCGTCACCAAAGGTTCCACAACAATTTGCAACACATTTGGTGACAAATTTGCCAAGATAATTACCAAAGGGTTCACAATTTCCAAAATTGTTAAACTAACTTTTTATAATCTATCATAGTTAAGATATGATTTATTGGAGATTTGTTTAAATGTTTACAACATATTGTTGAAAAAACACATACAACATAATTTTAAGTGATAAGTAGTAGTATTAATTAATCATTAATATTTACTAACAGTGCAAAAATTTGTTATAAAAATTTTAATAATTGTATCAATTTAATAATATGATATATAGAGTAGTACGAACTTTGAATTAGAAGATTAAGTATTCTTACAGTTATAGAACAAGAGTAATAATAGTTCACAGTCAATAGTACGCTGCTTGATCCTTAACTAGTAGAGAGATTGTTTGACAAATTCTTATAGATACAATAATAAATCAACTTTAAAGTTGATTCTAGTTGATTGCAGCGATAAATGACAATGATATAATTATCTTTTTTAGATTCCAAGTAACATGAGAGTCGGTAAAGGTGAATGAGTCCACAATGTCTGGAATCCCGAAAAGGGTCCTTGCACATTCAAAGATACCAATTGAAATAGTGATAGTCCTTTCCTTAGGTGTAGGGTTACTCACATCCTCTTGCAATAGTGTTTCCGCTATAGCTAAACTTTTATAGGATACAGTAAATGAGTCATCAGATTTAGTATAGAAGACAAGTTCTCCAAATGAACTGCTAGTATGAAACAATTTACCTAAAACACAACTAATATAGAACTTAGATATTGTCAAATTAATAAACCATTAAATGAATCAAAATTAGAGTGACATGCATAAGTGAATGACTAGACGAAGTTTGTGGAATTGATGAATTTTCCAAAACATCCGATTTCTCTAATCTTTTACGCACCGTTGTGACATTGCTCTTGTCTCCATGGGCATACATATCATCTTTGAGATTCAAGGAAGCTTAAAACAACATTTAGTATATAGCATCAAATGTGAATATATATAATAACTTCATAAAAGGTAATGTGATGTACATATAATAAGAAAAGTGACGTTGTTCAGATGATACTAAACACCTTGAAGTAGAAGATTGGCCATAGAAGACAAACGGTCATTAGTGTATGAAGGAGGGATTTTTTCTACATTGTTTATTTATTCAGTAGGGACAATTTTGCCACATTCCTCCTAACATAATGAATTAGTACGATCTAGAACTAGTTTCCATGTCGACATTCCTTGATTAATAATGTTAAGAGGTATATTATTCAAATGTCGATTTAGAATAAAATGATGATATGTTTAACTCCAATTTATAACGAAATAATAATTATCATAATTTAAAACAATTAAATTAATAAGAATAATTAAAGAAACAGAACGTAATATACGTTAATTTGGCTGCAACTCCAAAACAAGGTGATTTTTGGAAATCACGTTTTGTTGCTTATTCTTATTAAGAACTTAATTAAAATTATCAGCAATTAAATGATATTATTTAGTATATTAATAACTAAAAATAATTAATTTAATAATAATAAGAGTAAGTAGAAAATTATGAAATATGAAAAACGTAAAACAATTAAATTAATGAGAATAACATTATTATTCTCATTTAAAACGTAAAAAATTGTTATTTATAAAAAACGTTTAACAATTAAAATAATGCGAAAAAAGCGTAAAAAATTGTTATCCTTATTATTATTGTTGTTATGATTATTATTACTATTATTCTTATTCTTATTACTAATTGATATTTTATTATTTATTTGAATTAATTATATTATTGTTATTATTATTAGTATTTTGCTTACTATGATTTTTTAGTATTATTATTATTATTGTTGTTATTATTATTATTATTATTATTATTATTACTTATGATTAATAAATTTATTATATGAATTACAAATGTCTATTATTAGTCATTACATTATTAAATTCGATATTATTATTTGCAGTTGTTGTTTATGTAATATAATTATATAATTCAATTAGCTCTTATAATTATTGAATTAAACGGAAATGAACAAAGTCTTTCATTACATTATATTAAGCAATTAAAACAAAGAAGAATAAACATATAGAATATTAATAAATTATGTAGGCATTAATTAACAATAATGATGAGCTGGGAAAGACTTGTCATTTCCAAATAAATGGTCTAAAACAATTCCCGCCAATGAACGAATTTGGCAATATAATTTTGAGAAAGTAATGTACTGTTCATGTAAAAAAGCAGAGCATCTTCTCCAACAACCTGCGTTATTACAGACAACTTGTATAGTTTTCATCTCCTTCTCAGGTATAAAAATTTAAAACCATTACTTTATGTTGTGCAAAAACTTGAAAAATGACTGTGTTTTTATATTATTTTTTTACACACCTACCCTCGTAAAATAAATGTAGTGATTTATGTTCTGCATGTGATATAACTTTTATCTTTCTATTTTACGTTTTGGTATTCAATATGATATATCTGGGATGTTTGTGTTAGTAAATAGTTGTTTGACATAACGTTAGTGATAATTAATACGTGATGGTTGAGTTGGTTGTGTTGTATGGTTGATGGCAGTCGTAATTTGACTTTCAGTGTGTAGATGTCCTACACTTTGGGGATTTAACATTCCGAATCTTCCTGTGTGAAACCATAGGGATAAGTGGCATTCATTTTCAATTTTGTTACTCAGGGCTTGGGCTAAGGATGAGGCAAAGAGAGCTAGAGAACAGGCAAAAGCCTTGGAAGAGGCAAGAGATCGTTGGGAGAGGCAGGGCATCAAGGTCGTTGTTGACAGTGATCTTCGTGACGAGAGTGGCTTAACGCTGGACAGCAAATGTCCATTGAAGGAACAGTTAGCAGAGCAGAAAACTTGGTGGATAAGCTCAAGTTAATGGCAGATAATGTAAGAGTGAAGTCTAGAGGGGTAAATTGATAGGATCATACAAAAGACACTCTAGTTCATTTCAATTTTGGAGTGGGCTATTAGAATAAGTTTACAGGCCAAGGAACTAAAAGATGCAGCTGTATTGAAAGCTAGTGAATCCATGCAAAAATTAAACCAGAACACTGGGGAAATTAGTGTGGATATCAAGGAGAAGGTGAGAGGATGTGCGGAATTTAGTTCGACCATCATGGAAGGTGCAAGGCGTATGGCAGAGGACTTCAGAGATGGAGTAGGAAAGATCACTCAGAAGTTTAAGCCGTGAATACAACCCTTACATTTTGCTTCATATATTAATAAGATCTGTCACTAGTCACTGTTTAAACTTCAGTTTGTAACATTTGTTGTATCATTTTTACAAATTTGCACTTAATTTTCAAAAATTAAATGGGTCTTGACTCAATACGAATGTATTTACCATTCACATGGAATGGTTTTGTTCCTTGTAACATTGTCCAATAAATGTTGTGAACTTCTTCTGAGAGATAAATCACACTTTCAAGTGAATAATTTAGCTCAGTCAAGCTAATTGCTCCCGCAACTTTGTATAGAATTTGGGTTTGGCCGCATCACAAATTTATGATTTATGTAATATAATGTGGATAAAAACCGAAAATTCATCGTTTGATTTCATTTGAACAAACCAAAGTTCAGGGCATAAGATTCAGTCTTTAACAACAAAAAAACCTGACTAGTTTCTAACTGCAAAACAAAGATTCAATTTGTTGCAGACTTTAAAATTGAAAATGGCACTTCACTTCTTTTTCTCAGCACCACCACCAGCTCTGCAAAGGACATCATCGGAGCAGAAAGTGAGAAATTTGAACAATACCATTAATATGCCAGGTCGAAGATGCTTAGGAATTGGAATTCGGATTTACTCAGGTGGAATACAAGATATGTTAGAAGCTTACCTCATCTTCCTGAGAACACTGGACATCTCCTCTCTCTTCTTCTTGGCCCTCTTGTGCGTGCCCAACTTTCTTTTAGCTACCTTCAAGGCACGCTTATCCTTGCCAACTTTCAAAAGCTCAGTTATCCTCTTCTCATATGGAGCAAAACCAGTAACTTCCCTGATCAAAGACCTCACAAAGTGGACTCTTTTGCTCGTTTTCTGAAAATAAAATTAAAAGATTTAAGTGGCTTATTGAACATAGCTCCAAACTTCAAGACAAAGGGACTAGGCCAAACAAAACTGTGCCCGTTTACTGAAATGATTAATTCAGTAGTCATGTGGAGAATCCTAATTTCTCATACAGAGGGGATCCAAAATGTTTTCTCTCAGCTCATCATACCAACTCAGAATCTAAAAGTTACAATTAGTAGATCAAAATATAGGACATTGAAATCGCAATCAACTTACTCCTTTGCGATCAGATGGGCGTGGAGGCAATTCCTTCTTGGTGACAATGTGGCCTTTGTTCAATCCCACAAAAAGACCAGTATTAGGCTGTTTTGGAGCCATTACCTAACACCAACAACAGTTACTCAGTCTATAAACCAGAAGCACTCTTAAGGAAACCCCTAAAAGATAAAGATGAGAATTTTTTTCTTTAAAATTCTTATCACTAACAACTGAAATGCTTTGACAACCTCAGTCAAACACCTGAAAGGATTAATGAGTTATCAAAGATCACACCACAAACTAGATCAGTTAACAGGTTTCAGTGAGAAAACAAACATTTCGTACAAAAAATGCAAACAAGCTTTTCAAGTCAAACAGAACTTTCCGAATAAAATCAATTGTTAAAAGATCGCATCCGAACACAACCATTACAACAAGATTAATTGCTTACAAACCCTCCCTAAAACATTAAATTTCACTAACACTGATATCTTAAAACTACTTACACTACCTCCGGAACTATTTCAAATTTTTGAGAAAAGAAGGCAACTAAGGACACAAAGGCTTAAAATTTCGGTCCATTTTTGTCAGTAACCCAGTAGACAAAAGTACTACTCTCACAAATAGAGAAGAGGAAAGGAGAAAGAAGGTACCTCCCGAAAGTTGAAGCAGCTAACGAACAGGTGAGGCGGACACAGACGAGTTAGGGTTTTGGTGCGTTTGTCGATCCCATTATATACATACCAGAAGTGGTAAAATAAGTGAATGAAGAGGGTGATTTTGTCAAATTAGTCGAACGGTGTCGTTTAAGTCTTTTACCTACATCATCACACTTTACTGGATATGCATTATAATTTAAATAACTTGTGCTTTATTTAAATTATAATTAAATCACTATTTTTTTGCCAATTTCTATTTAAATAACTTATTAACTAAATTGAGAAATCTACATATCTTAATTATTATAAAACTATCTAAAATTGCACTTCAAATATTATTATTGCACTTAGGGGGTGATCGAGTTAGTGTAGTGAAGGGCATGAGGTCAAAAGGTCTTGTGTTTAAATCTCCTATTTATGCTCTCTCAATCGAGCCTGTCGTACAGGACTTGCCTAATACAGAGTATCTGGTTGGCGTGATTTGCAGGCTATGGCGTCAATCCGAAAATTTACCTATTACACATCTAAATGATAGTGACTGCGAGTTTAGATTTATCAATAATTAAAATATATTTGAAATTAAAAGTATTCTAATTTTTTCTAATTATTTAAAAAAAAGAGGAGACAACAAGGTGTACTTATTGGACAAGAGCATTAACTCGACATTCTTTGGGAAGATAAATAAAAGGGTAAGCTTCGGCCTCATGAAAGTGAGAGCCCAATGGAGAACTAACCAACTAACAACCTGAGCTTCTCAAACTTCACGCATAGATAAAGATTCTGTTGAATTTGGTCTGAAACTTATCATATGGGTTTTGTGTTTTCTCTGCCACTCTAGATCCCGTTCGTAAATGGTTTCCCTTTTGTACATTCTCTTTTTTGTTGCGCTTACTGGTCCAGTCTTCAGCTCTTTTGCAGAAAGGTAAAGAAACCCATTTCTGTTTCCTTCTACTCTACGTTATCCAACTAGTTCCATAGGATATAATTTGTGATTTAATATAATTTGTGATTTTTGAATGAATTTTGCAGTGAATTCTGCTAAGATTGTATCTCTTTCATCGTAATTTGATTTTGTCCTCGATCTCTAGCTTACAATTTCCGACATTATTCTTCAAACGAAAACCAGTGATGTGAATCATCTTGTGTGTTAATAGGTTGTAGTTGTTTATCCTGATTATCTGTTCTCAAGGATAAAAAACTAGTCTTGATTTTTCTGGACTGTACGAGTACTTAAGTCTGGTTTGTGTAGTTATGATGCTAACTTCTTTTCTCGTGAGGAAAGATGTGCAGTTATTTTTCATCTTTGTATATGTTGATCTATTAATGATTATCCTCTGATCCTTGTTATCTATTGTTTTGAGATTTCATTCATTAGTTCGTTAAATTTTATATGAGTTGTTTTCTTTGGTTGGTTAATTGTTTTTATCCCATGTCAAGCTTCTTCTTTCTTTTTTTTTCTCCTTTTATTTTCAGTAGAACAGTAAACTTGGAAGAGTTAGCTTAACTCGAGGCAACAGAGTTGATCCATCGCAAGTAATCCAGCTATCTTGGCGACCCAGGTCAGGTAGTTTGATTAACTTTTGCATTGTTCACCTTTTGTTATAGTGGATGGCACTTATAATTGTCATTGCTTGTATGTTGTATTTTACATGTCTGAGTTGTTTTTGCTTCATTTTAACTTTAGAAACTTAGATTCAATTGTGAATAACCGATGCACGCCCTTCAATCGCAATGCTTGAATGGCTTTCCGGCCAAGAGTATTGACATTCTTTTGTTTTTCATTCAGGGTTTTTTTGTACAAAG
>JANZLF010000001.1:15784780-15796106 GCA_026546835.1 Erythroxylum foetidum | reverse complement strand
CTATTCTATTAATTTATCACTAATATAAATTAATTACACAATTATTGTGATTTTAAATATACGTAAAAATGTTTAAAAGCTTTTCATAATAATAATAATAATAATAATAATAATAATAATAATAATAATGATGATAATAATAATAATAAATAATAATATAATAATAATATTATTAATTAGTTTAATAATAATAATAATAAGATAATAATAATAACAATAATACTTAAAATAATAATAATAATCATCATAATATTGTTAGTATTATTAATAGATAATAATACTAATAACCATAATAATATTTATATTAATAATAAGATTTATATAATAATTATTATAATAAGATAATAATGATAATAATAATAAATTAATAATAATAATAATAACAATTATATACTTATAATATATATACTTATAATACACTGTCTCGGAATTAACAAATTTGACAATTAAGGTATATATAACATTTATAAGAATAAGTTAGTAATTATAACAAATCTCATAATAATAATAATAGTCGAAATTAATATGATTAAAAAATTTAATACTAACAATAATAATTTAATGCTAATACTAATAATAATAATAGTAATAATAAAACTTCATAAATACATATATAATAATAATAATAATAATAATAATAATAATAATAATAATAATAATAATAATAATAATACACTTTATAATGATACTATTTTCGGGGGCGGATCTCTTACAATTAATTGGTCATTTGTATCTTGAATTTTCTGATTTATTTGTTGTATTAAGGATATAATAGCATCTTGTGTTTGTATTAGAGTTTC
This sequence comes from Erythroxylum foetidum, assembly GCA_026546835.1. Classification (NCBI taxonomy): domain Eukaryota; kingdom Viridiplantae; phylum Streptophyta; class Magnoliopsida; order Malpighiales; family Erythroxylaceae; genus Erythroxylum; species Erythroxylum foetidum. Next base: position 15,795,306 of record JANZLF010000001.1, on the reverse strand, counting down.
AATTTTTTGTTCTAATATTTCTTGAGATTGTACTATCGACTCTAAATGTTGAGTGAGATTTGTTAATGATGTCATAATTTCTGAATTAAATAAGTAGATAATGTAGATAGTTGATTCTGAATTTCTTCTAATTGTCTAGTCTGATTATTTGGTTCTGTTATTCTTAAAGGTCTATCGATACATAAAGGTCGTTGATGCCTTAATGAAGTAGATCGAAGAAGAGGAATATTCTGGGAGGATGATTCAGAAAAGGAATGTCTTCTTTCAATAATTGGTGTTATATTAAAAGGCTGTTGTATTGCTGGAAGTGGTTGTAATTTTGGTTGTAATTTTATTCCTACTTTAGCAACTTCTTGAAATAGTTGATCAAGATATATTTGTTCGGTATTTTTGAAATCAATACTATGATGGGAATTAGTTAAAGCATAGCTAATTTGATAAGTTAAAGAAAAAGGGTTTTGTCCTTGAGTCATTAAATTGCTTCTATAAAATTTATATGCAATGGTAATTGCTTTATCCAATTCGGAAGATATTAAAGGAAAACCTATTTTTAAACGAGTATTAAATTTAATTTTTCCATGTTGTAAATTTCCATTCATCATACCTAAAACTTGATCGTTAAGATTATTCATTCTTTCATCTAATATGGCCATTCGAATGGGTGTATCAATTCCTTCTTGAAAAGTTGATTTTTAATAAAATTTGTATAGTTGATAAATGAATATAACCAATTTTCTTTCGTTTGGATTCTGGTATTAATTGTAATTGTCGATTAATTTGTTCGGGATCAATTAAACTAATTCTTAAATTTCCGTGACATTGATCAATTCTTATGGGAGTTTCCTGAATAATTTTACCAAAATAGATAATATTTTGTCTATTAAAAATTTGTTTTAAAGTTGATTTATGGATATCTTGACCTTTCTTGAGATCTAATTGTGCTTTAGCAATTTGATTCTTTTTATCTTGAGTAATTAAGGTTGAAACTTGAAAAGTTCCTAAGGATTCGGTAAGTTCTAAATTATCTATATCTAAAATTGTTGAAGATTGTGAAGTCATAATGTATTTGGATGATAGGGATGATAACAATGATGATCTGTTTGAATTTGTATTAATTGTGCTAAATGTTCACTATATTGTTGATGTAATCTTTGTACTACTGATTGATGTTCAAGATATGGTCGTCTACCTAGACGATTAACGCCTACAAATGTAAGATAATTAATACGGTCTTCATTATATTGCATATGATCTTGATAATGATTAATAGCTTGTTGTGTATAATCTATTCGTTCTTGTAAATCTAAACAAATAGGACAATTCATTTTAATAATTTTCAGGGAAATCTATAGGAGGGTCTGAACTATAACTAATATCATCATCTATATCATCAGAAGTCATACTTATATCGGATATACTATCATTATCAGAGGGAAATAAGTGTGCTATAGATTCGGAACAATATAAATTGTTTTGTCTTCTAATTTCTTGTTGTGCTAATATTCTAGCATCTCGTTGTGCTATATCATTAATTTCTGATTCTTCCTCAGATTGAGGTGAGAAGGAGAAATCAAATGTAATATATTGATCATTAATCTGCACTTGATATATATTAGTATAAGTAGGATAAAGATTAAACATAGTATTCCATAAATAATCTCAAGGAATATCTAGAAAATATTGACTGACATGAAAATAAAAACAAATAATTTCATGTGGTATAAAAAGTAAACTTGCAGTAATAAAAAACAATAATGGTTGAGCATGAAATAATGCAAAAGCATACATATGTAATTGATTTAGAATAAGATATAAGAAATAATGAATGAAGTATGTATATGCAGATGTCATGAATTTAATCAATAAGTAATTCCATTTCTTGTTCTAGTTCATATCTATCATGTTTGACTGAATTATAAATATATATTGTTTGATCTAATAAAATTCGTGCATTAATTAAAAGTTGAAAACATTGATTTTCTTTTGCTAAAATGATATGTTCTTTATATAATTGAATAAATTTCTTTTGTTCTGTTTCGATTTCTTGATAAAAACGAATTCTTTGTTTAAGAGAACGTCGATGATTGAAATAAGCCATTTTATTAAATAATCAGAAGAGATAATTTTGATACAAAATAACGACGAGTAGTTTTACAATCTTGAATACAATAATCGAGAAAATGAATTAATTCAGCTGATTCTTGAATCATTTGCTTTGCAGTAGAAAGAATTTCTTGAGCTTCATTATAAAGAGGATGGTCGGTTGAATGCTTGAGATTCGGATCACGATAAATATCATTTGCTTTCTTATTCCTAGCAATGGTTTTCATTTTAATTTCTTCATATTCGGTAATATGTTTGTCTAATGCTTGTATCCGTTGCTTTAATGTCGTTTGATATGAAAGTAAGCCATACTGAAAAGAAATATGTGAGTTAAAAATAATTAAAGATAAGAGTTAAACAATGCTAGTAATGGTGTTCATGAATATGATATGAATATAATACTTAATTGATAATTGATTGACAAGAAGAATCCATAAAAATTCTAACCTGTTCTTCTGGTTTCGCTTGAACGTCACTCTGACTAATCGCGAAGAGAGAAGAAGGAGAGAGTTATATATGGAAAGCTTGTTGTATCCCTTATGGATACTCAAGGCTTCTATTTATAATCACAGAAGGGAATAACATAGTACAGACATAACATGACTTAAAGAAAGAAAGCGAAATAAAAGTGACATAAAGAAAAGTAAGATGCCAAAGTTGACAACTTACGTGACATAAAAAAAAGATGAAAAAGGAAAAGACACAATATTTACAGGTGGACGGTCTATATTAAAAGACCTACATTTTGCTTTTCTCTTTATCTGACAGATTATTCTTCAATGATAATGAGTTCGTCGTCAGTGTTGCTGGTAGTGTCTATCGTTGCTTGAGATGATGGACAATGTCGACATCTATGTGTGGGATATTCTTGTAATTGTTTACAAATTGCTTCACGCCAGGCAAGGCTGAGATCATGGAAACATTCTGATAAATCGTTGAACAGTGCTTGAAACCTTTGTAGTACTGGTAATTCATGAGCCAAGATAGGATTCTTCCATGTTGAGGTTAATAAGATATTATTGCCACGATAATTGATCTTAATAGTAGAATCTGGTTGAATCTTCAGACATTGATTATAAATTCCTTCAAAACAGCTCAAATTGAATTTGTTGACCAAATCCCAATTGAACTCGTAATGAGGTGCTTCATCGATGGGAGGATATTGAAGATTACTTAATCCAATTTGGAGGAAAGCAATCCGAGGTGTTTTTATTGCTGCTTTACTAGCTGCTTCGGCTTCTGATGCTTCAAAAATGGGATAACTGCTATAAACCTTGATATAAAGTTCTCTTTCTCTGGCAAAACGATCTTTGAATTGCTTAATAGCATTGACTAACCCAGAGGGAAAGTCAGATAATAACTTCAAGTCTTGGACATAAATTGTGTCTGCTAATCCACTTTGAAATAATAGATATGCTGTTAATGGTTCTGCTCCTAGAAAGATTACTGCTTTGGGACCATAATGGCCACGATTCTGAGGATAGTACTGAAATTGTTTCATTTCTTCATTCCAATGATTCAATGCTTGGAAACAATCCATGAACATTTCTGATGTCAATACTTTTGCTTCTTCGTGTAATGTTTTTGCGGGAACGGAATGAATTCGTTCCATGTCAATTGCTTTTCCCAGAGTAACTAGTCTTGAGACTGGTGCTGCTGGAGTTTGTAATACTGTCTTGTATTGAGGACGAAGTGTTGGATGCTGAAATTCTTGGTAGGATTTCTCAGCTTCTGCTTTAGTAGAGAAACTTTTATGAATAACGCTGCTTTTTCCAGTAATATGAATTGCTGCCTTGTGCCATTGATCATAAACTCCGGCAAAAGGACCATTATATATGACATAGTGCTTGGATTCTTGATGGTCAGCTACCTTTTGTGGTAGTGTTATTGAAGGTTTCACAGGAAATGAAACTTGTGCTTTAGAAATTGTAGATAGTTGAGTTTCAGGAACCTTGGAAGGTTTTTCCTGAACTGATACTTGACTTACCTGAACTGGTGCTTGAGTGGGAATTCTTTCAGACTCTTGTGCTTGAATTGTAATAGAGGTAACAGGAGTGATCCTGGATGCTGATGCTTTAGTGCTTGACTGTTCTGTAATTTTCTCCTTAGGTTTTAAGACAAGGAGTGTTTGCTTCAATTGTTCAAGTTCACTAGTAATTTTTTGCTGCTGAACTTGAATGTTTATGCTTTGAAGATGTAATTCGGTTAATTCTGCTTCCTTTAATGCAATTGTACTTTCGAGTTGTAGAACTATTGCTTCCATTCTCTTGTTAATATATCTGCAAGAAAATTGTTAGCAGATTTAATGTAATGAATGTCAAACTGATGCTGACCTAATTCGAGCTGCCATCGAATAAGTCGTCCTTGATTGTAATTGGTACTGGTAGTCATTTGATATTTTGTAAATCCACATAAATACTGAGAATCAGTATGAATAGTGAATTTAATGGGAAGTAAATCTATGCGCCATTTTCTCAATGTCTTGAGACAGGCTAATGCTTCTTTTTCATGTATGGGATAATTTAATTCAGGAGAACTAAATGTTCCATTTATGTATTTACAAAGATGATATTTTTTGTTTTGAGGAGGTTTTGCCAAAAGGCAACCTGCCCGTGTATCATTGCTTGCATCTATCTGGACTAGTAATTCATCATCTTTTTGATAATTATATAGTTTAGGAAGATCCTGACAGAGAGATTTTAATCGTTGTACTGCTTCAGTATCAACTGTTGTCCATTGCCATTGTTGTAATGTACTGCATTTTTTCTGTAAAATTCTTCTTTCCTTTGCTAAATTCTTTAAAAATCCTTGATCTGAAATATAATTTAATAATCCGAGAAATTGTTGAACTTGTTTCCTATTTGAGAACTGATCAGGAAATTCTTGTAATTTTTGTAAAATATTTGGTTGTAGTTGTAAATAGCCATTATGATTAAATTGAATACCTAAATATTCAATTGTCTGCTGAGCTATTTTTGCTTTTCGTTTACTTAATATTAATCCTTTATCTTTACAACGTTGTAACATAATTTTAACTTTCTTTAGATGATCTAATTTATCCTGATTAGAATAAATAATAATATCATCTATATAGACTAATGAAAATTCTTCTAAACCTTGAAGCGTATTATCCATAAAGCGTTGATAAATGCTAGGTGCTTGTTTTAATCCAAATGGTAATACATTCCATTGGTAGTGTTTTTGAGGGGGACAAGTGAAGGCTGTTAATGCTTTTGTATTATCATGTAATCGTAATTGCCAATATCCAGATTTAGCATCTAATGTTGTAAACCAAGTATGACCTTTTAATTTATTAATGATATAGTCTTTCCGTGGTAATTTATAGGCATCTCCTATAGTTGCTTCATTGAGTTTTCGATAATTTATAACCATTCTTCGTTTTCCTCGTTTCTTTTCGGCAGAATTATTCACATAAAACGCTGGGGCTGAATGTTTACTAGTACTGGGGGTAATTAATCCTTTTTCAAGTAATTCATTACATTCTTGTTTAAATTCTTTTACATCTAAGGGAGTATATGGTATATTATTCTTAATATTGACTTCTTGAAGAGGATCTTTTAATTTTATTTCGATAAGTTCTGTATTATGATTTTTTAGTGGATCTAGTGGGTTTTCACTACATACTTGATCTAACAACGTATCTACTTCGACTTGTATGGTTGTATTATTCAATAGATAAAAATGTAAGATATTAAGTTTTTCACTGATCGTTTTTAATTGTTGATAATAAGAAGTATGATAAATAGGGATTCGTAAAATAATAGATTTCTGATTAATCTCCTTAATATATGGGATTCTTAAGGTAATATAATGTAAGTATTGACAGAAAGGATTATATAGTTTAAGGAAATTATTTCCAATAATTAAAGGTAATCCAGATTCTTTCTGATAGATCGAAGGTACTATAAAAGTGTAATTTTCAATAAGGATAGTATTATAATAACTAACATACCATATAGAGTTAAAACTTCCATCGGCTATTTTTACTTGTAATGGTTGATTTAGTTTTTTCCATTTTAATGCTAATTGTTTTGATGCTATACATATAGTAGCTCCTGTATCTATATATGCATGTACTTTAGTCTTCGTTGGCTGAACTATGACTTGAATAAAAGTCGAATTGGAATTCGGAGTTTGATTCAGAGTTTTCATGAGAGTCAGATTCATAGATGTAGAGAGAAGAATCCGTATTATAATCTGATTCAATGGGTTCTAATTGATGTTCTAAGGCTGAGTATAATATTTGTAGTTTATTATTATATTGTTTATCTTTCTTTTTAGGACATTCATTGGCATAATGACCTTCTTCTTTACAGAGCCAACATTTACAATCTTTTTTCTTTTTAGGACAAAACTGTTGTTTTTTTCTTGTAATTGGGATTATATTTATATCGTCTAAAATATTTTGGATATGTTTTGGGTTGAAAACGTTGTGGTCGATATTTCTTCCATTTGTACTTACGTGAATAATGTTTCTTATATTTAGGATTAAACCGTTTTTTCTTCTTATAAGTAAAATAAGGTTTATTACATCCATATTGTTGAGGTACTTCAACGTTTTGATTACAACATAATGTTATATTTTTGTGTTTTAATGTTCTTTTTAATTGAGCTTCTAAACAAAAATCAACTAGTAAGTCGCGGGATACTAATATTGCTCCTCCTAAATTATGGGCGATTGTATGATTTTCTATACGGCCATAGAATTGTTGTTGAACTTTGATATTAAAAGGGTATGGTAATTTTTGAATAAAAATATTAATATACATTTCTTGTTCGACTCGAGGTAATTTATAATAATGTTTTTTAAATTCACAAATAAAAGCTTCTAAATAATTGATATCACAAATCATTAAATTATTTAAATGTCTTAATGCTTTTAATCGTTTTTCTTTTAGTATATCTGCTTGATGAAATATAATATCCTTTCCAAAAAATTCTTTATAGATTTCTTCGCCAATAATTTCAAATTTATCTTCGTCTGTAAGTTGACTAAGATAATGAGGTGTATTTTGTAATGCTTGAGCATTGTCTTTTAAAAAGTCTTGTACTATTCCAGATGTTTTATAAATAACAAAATAATATAGAGAATCTTTAGTAGCTAATTTATTACCAAAAGGTTTTTCTACTTGTAATAATAATAATAGTTTAGCAAACCATTCTTGAAATATTTCTTCGGCATTTGTTGTACAATCTAGATTTAATATATTATCAGAACTTAATTTTGAGATTTTCGGTTTATACTCTTCTGGGTATTTGCGTATTTTTGTTCCCTTGTAATAATATCCTTGTTGATGAAGAAAATCATTTTTGTCACTTTTCCAAGTGTAACTTGTTGGTTGAAATTCGTTTTTTCGTTTGTCACCTAATTTTTCTTTTAACTTTAATTCTTGAGTATTACTACTTTCTGGTTTTTCATCATTATCCATAAAGAGTTCTTGATCTTGGTCTGATTCATAACTAAGAATTATTTCATCTTTGTGTTCATTTGAAATTACGGGACAAATTGTTTCGTCTAAAGGTGTAAGATGTAATTTTTGTATTAAGTCAGTTACTTCATGTAGTTGTAATTGAATATTCTTTTCAATTTGCTCTATTGATTGTTCTTGCATTTATCCTCGTTTACGGGGTATTTTGGTAATTATTAGCTCTGATACCATTTTCGGGGGCGGATCTTTCACGATTAATTGGTCATTTGTATCTTGAACTTTCTAGTTTATCTGTTGTATTAATGATACTATTTCTATTTGTGTTTGTATTAACGCTTCAATTTTTTGTTCTAGTATCTCCTGAGACTGTACTATAGAATCTAAATGTTGAGTGAGATTTGTTAGTGATGTCATAATTTCTGAATTAAGTATGTAGATAATGTAGATAGTTGATTCTGAATTTCATCTAATTGTCTAGTCTGATTATTTGGTTCTGTTATTCTTAAAGGTCTCTCTATATATAGAGGTCGTTAATGTCTTAAGGACGTAGATCTAAGAAGAGGAATATCCTTGGATAGTGATTCAGAAAAAGAATGTCTTCTTTCAATAATTGGTGCTAAATTAAAAGGTTGTTGTATTGCTGGAAGTGGTTGTAATTTTGGTTGAATTTTAATTCCTACTTTAGCAACTTCTTAAAATAATTGATCGAGATAGATTTGCTCCGTGTGTTTGAAATCAATACTATGATGTGAATTGGTTAAAGCATAACTAATTTGATATGTTAACGAAAAAGGATATTGTCCTTGAGTCATTAAATTACTTCTATAAAACTTATATGCAATGGTAATTGCTTTATCTAACTCGGAGGATATTAAAGGAATACCTAATTTTAATCGAGTATTAAATTTAATCTTTCCATATTGTAAATTACCATTCATCATGCCTAAAATTTGATCATTAAGATTATTCATTCTTTCATCTAATATTGTCATTCAAATGGGGGTATCAATTCCTCCTTGAAAAGTTGATTTTAATAAGATTTGTATAGTTGATAAATGAATATAACCAATTTTCTTACGTTTTGACTCAGGTAATAATTGTAATTGTCTATTAATTTGTTCTGGATCTATTAAACTAATTCTTAAATTTCCATGACATTGATCAATTCTTATTGGTGTTTCTTGAATAATCTTACCAAAATAAATAAGATTTTGTCTATTAAAAATTTGTTTTAAAGTAGATTTATGAATATCTTGACCTTTCTTTAGATCTAATTGTGCTTTAGCAATCTGATTCTTTTTATCCTGGGTAATTAAAGTTGAAACTTGAAAGGTTCCTAATGATTCAGTAAGTTCTAAATTATCTACATCGAGTACTGTGGAAGATTGTGAAGTCATAATGTATTCGGATGATAGGGATGATAACAATGATGATCTGTTTGAATTTGTCTTAATTCTGCTAAATGATTAGTATATTGTTGATGTAATCGTTGTACTACAGAACGATGTTCTATATATGGTCTTCTTCCTAGTCGATTGACACCGACAAATACAAGATAATTTATTCGATCGTCATTATATTGAATATGATCTTGATAATAATTAATAGCTTGTTGTGTATACTGAATTCTAGTTTCTAAATCTTCACAAATAGGACAATTCATTTTAATAATCTTCCGGAAAATCAATATTCGGATCTGAACTATAGTTAATATCAATATTATCATCATAAGTCATACTTATATCTGATATGCTGTCATCATTATCAGAAGGAAATAATTGTGCTATTGATTCGGAATATAAATTGTTTTGTCTTCTATTTTCTTGTTGTGCTAATAATCTAGCTTCTCGTTGTGCTATATCATTAATTTCTGATTCTTCCTCAGATTGAGGTGAGAAAGAGAAATCAAAGGTAATATAATGATCATTAATCTGTACTTGATATATATTCGTAGTAGTAGGATAGAGATTAAACATAGTACACCATAAATAATCTAGAGGAATATCAAGAAAATATTGACTGACATGAAAATAAAAACAAATAATTTCATGAGGAATAAAAAGTAAACTGGCAGTAATAAAAAACAATAATGGTTGGGCATGAAATAATGCAAAAGCATAAATATGTAATTGATTTAAAATAAGATATAAGAAATAATGAATGAAATATGTGTATGCTGATGTCATGAGAGTTAATCAATAAGTAACTTCATTTCTTGTTCAAGTTCATAACGATCATTTTTAACTGAATTATATATATATAATGTTTGATCTAATAAAATTCGTGCATTAATTAAAAGTTGAAAACACTGATTTTCTTTAGCTAATGTGATATGTTCGTGATATAATTGAATAAATCTTTGTTGTTCGGTTTCTATTTCTTGATAAAAACAAATTCTTTGTTTAAGAGATCTTCTACGTTCGAAATAAGCCATTTCATTAAATAATAAGAAGAGATAATTTTGATACAAAATAGCTACGTGCTGATCGACAGTCATTAATACAATAGTCTAGAAATTGAATTAATTCGGCTGATTCTTGAATCATTTGCTTTGCAGTAGAGAGAATTTCTTGTGCTTCACCATAAAGAGGATGATCGTTTGAATGCTTGAGACATGGATCATGATAAATATCATTTGCTTTCTTATTACGGGCAATAGTTTTAATTCTAATTTCTTCATATTCGGCTATCTGAACTTCTAATGCTCGTATCCTTTGCTTTAATGTGCATTTGATATGGAAATAAGTCATGCTGAAATTAAAATCGTGTAAGTCTAGAAAAGATGTTAAAGAATAATATGAGTACGATAATGAATTGAAAGAAAATATTTAACATGCTTCACAGTTATATAATTGAGGACAAGAAGAATCCATAAAAACTCTAACCTGATCTTCTGGTTTCGCTTGAACGTCACTCTGACTAAACGCGAAGAGAGAAGAAAGAGAGAGTAATATATGGAAAGCTTGTTGTATC
>JANZLF010000001.1:15772365-15784680 GCA_026546835.1 Erythroxylum foetidum | reverse complement strand
TTTGGCAAAACCTCCTCAAACTAAAAAATATCAGCTTTGTAAGTATATTAACAGGACATTTAGTCCTTCTGAATTGAATTATCCAACACATGAAAAAGAAGCATTAGCCTGTCTCAAAACATTGAGAAAATGGAGTATAGATCTACTTCCTATTAAATTCAATATACATACTGATTCTCAGTATTTATGTGGATTTACAAAATATCAACTGACTACTAGTACCAATTACAATCAAGGACGACTTATCCGATGGCAACTCGAATTAGGTCAGTATCAGTTTGAAATTCATTATATTAAATCAGCTAACAATTTTCTTGCAGATATATTAACAAGAGAATGGAAGCAATCGTTCAACAATTAGAAAGTACAATTGCAGCAAAAGAAGTTGAATTAACTGATTTACATCTTCAAAGTATCAATATTCAAGTTCAACAGCAAAAAATTACGAGTGAACTTGAACAATTAAAGCAAACACTCCTGGTTTTAAAACCAAAGGAGATAAGTACAGAACAAGTAAGTACTTCTACTACATTACAAGCACGAGCATCTGAAAGAATGACTTCTCAAGCATCAGTTCAGGTAAGTCAAGTATTAGTTCAGGCAACACCTTCCAAGGTTCCTGAAACTCATTCTATTACTTCTAAAGCACCAATTTCACTTCCTGTGAAATCTTCAAGTACACTACCTCAAAAGGTAGCTGACAATCAAGAATCCAAGCACTATGTGATATATAATGGTCCCTTTGTCGGTATCTATGATCAATGGCACAAGGCAGCAGTACATATTACTGGAAAAAGCAGTGTTATTCATAAAAGCTTTTCAACTAAAGCCGAAGCTGAGAAATCTTTTCAAGAATTTCAAAATCCAACACTTCGTCCTCAATACAAGACTGTTCTACAAACTCCAGCACCACCTCCATCACGGTTAGTTACATTGGGAAAATCAATAGACATGGAAAGAATCAATTCAGTACCTGCAAAAGCACTACATGAAGAGGCAAAAGTATTGACATCAGAAATGTTTATGGATTGTTTTCAAGCATTAAGTCATTGGACAGATGAAATGAAACAATTTCAGTATTATCCTCAGAACCGTGGCCGTTACGGTCCCAAAGCAGTCATCTTTCCAGGAGCAGAACCATTAACAACATATCTTTTATTTCAAAGTGGATTAATTGACACTATTTATGTCCAAGATTGAAGTTATTAGCAGACTTTCCATCTGGATTAGTTCATGCTATTAAGCAATTCAAGGAACGCTTTGCACGAGAAAGAGAACTTTATATTAAGGTCTACAGCAGTTATCCCATCTTTGAAGCGTCAGAAGCAGAAACAGCAACTAAAGCAGCAATTAAAACTTCTCGGATCGCATTTCTTCATATTGGAATCAGTAATATGCAGTATCCACCTATCGATGAAGCACCTCATTATGAATTCAACTGGGATTTGGTAAACAAGTTCAATTTGAGTTGTTTTGAAGGTGTTTATAATCAATGTCTGAAGATCCAACCCGACTCAACAATTAAGATCAATTATCGTGGCACTAATGTTTTATTAACGTCCACATGGAAGAATCCAATCATGGCCCATGAACTACCAGTACTGCAGAGATTTCAAGCACCGTTCAATGACTTGTCTGAGTGTTTTCATGACCTCAGCCTCGCCTGGCGTGAAGCAATATGTAAACAACTTCAAGAATATCCTACACATAGATGTCGTCATTGTCCAACTACAACAGACACCACAAGCAATACCGACGACGATCTCATCGTGATTGAAGAATAATCTGTCAGCAAAAGAGAAAAGCAAAAGCAAAAGCAAAATGTAGGTCTTTTCAAAAAGACCGTCCACTTGTACATATCGTGTCTTTTCTTTTATGTCTTTTCCTTTTCAGCTTTTTCTTTATGTCACGTAAGTTGTCAGCTTTGGCATCTTACTTTTCTTTATGTCAGTTTTATTTTGCTTTATTCCTTTAAGTCGAGTCCTGTCTGTACTATGTTATTCCTTACCTGCTTATAAATAGAAGCCTTGGGTATCCATAACGGTTACAACAAGATTTCCATATTTTACTATCCTCTCTCTTCTCTCTTCGCGATTAGTCCAGAGTGACGTTCAAGCGTTATCGGAAGAACAGGTTAGAACATTATGGAGTCTTTTTGTCATATTATTGTCATAAGTATTATCATCTTCATTATTGTCTTATATTTTATTCTTCAATTATTTTTAACATTCAAACACATATGATTAATATTTTTACTCCCTTTTCTCAACTCACTCGATTTTTGATTTCAGCATGACTTATTTTCAAATCAAACGCAATTTAAAGCAAAGGATCCGTTCTTTAGATACAATGATTATCGAATATGAAGAGATTAAAACAAAAACAATTGCTCGTAATAAGAAAGCAAATGATATCTATCGTGATCCATGTCTCCAGCATTCAATGGATCATCCTCGTTATAATGAAGCTCAAGAAATTCTTGCTACAACACTACAAATGATTCAAGAATCCGCTGAATTAATCGGATTTCTCAATTATTGTATTCAAGATTGTAAAGCTACTCGACGCTTTTGTGTATCAAAATTATCCCTTCTTATTATTTAATAAAATGGCTTATTTTGAATATAGAAAATCTCTAAAACAAAGAATTCGTTTTTATCAAGAAATTGAAACGGAACAAAAGAAATTTATTCAGTTATATAAAGAACATATTCAATTAGCTAAAGATAATCACTGTTTGCAACTCTTAATGAATTCCCGAATTTTATTAGATCAAACGTTATATATCTATAATTCAGTAAAAGCAGATAGATTAGATCTTGAAGAAGAAATGAAATTATTAATTGATTAAAACGACATCATGAATTTTTACTTATTTCTATGTCTTTGTATTCAAGTTATTTATCCCTTTATTCAATTTTTTCATTGGCTTATTTCATTACTTATGTTTTATTTAATTACATGTTCTACCATTTTATCTAAACATGAATTATCTAATTATTTTTTATCTTGTTATCGATATGGATTTACTCCTTTAATGTTTCAATATATATTAGATAAATTATTTCATCCTTTTATAGATTACCATAATCTCGAAGACAATTATTAACATTATCATGACATATGCATATTCATTTTTCTTTCAATATTATTTATATTTAATGATTAATGATTTACATGTTTATGCTTTTACATTATTTCACGCACAACCTTTATTATTTTTTATTCATGCAAGTTTACTTTTTATACCGCAAGAACTTATTTATTATCATTTTCATGTTAGTCAATATTTTCTTGATATTACTTTAGAAAACTTATGGAGCACAATGTTTAGTTTATACCCTACTTATACTAATATCTATCAAGTACTAATAGATGATCATTATATTATTTTTGATTTCTCCTTCTCACCTCCATCTGAGGAAGAATCAGAAATTTCTAATATAGCATTTCAAGACGCTAGACAATTAACACAACAAGAAATTAGTAGACAGAATAATTTATATTGTTCTGAATCTATAGCACATTTATTTCCCTCGGATATATCTTCTGATGATGATATAATTTCTGAGGATATAGATGATATTGATTACAGTTCAGATTATGATATGGATTTCCCCGAAGATTATTAGAAGATTATTAGAATGAATTGTCCTATTTGTGAAGATTTACAAGAACGAATAGATTATATACAACAAGCTATTATTACTTACCGAGAATATTGTCAATATAATGAAAATCGTATCAATAGTCTAATATTTGTAGGAGTCAATCGTCTTGGAAGACGCCCTTATCTAGAACATCTCTCAGTATCACAAAGATTACTTCAACATTATACAGAACAGTTAGCACAATTAGTACAAATTCAAACTGATCATCATTACTATCATCCTTACCATCCAAATACATTATGACTTCCCAAAATTCAACAATTCTCGATGTAGATAATTTAGAACTTACAGAATCATTAGGAACTTTTCAAGTTTCAACATTAATTACTCAAGATAAAAAGAATCAAATTGCTAAAGCACAATTAGATCTTAAGAAAGGTCAAGACATCCATAAATCTACATTAAAACAAATTTTTAATAGACAAAACATAATTTATTTTGGTAAAATTATTCAAGAAACTCCCATAAGAATTGATCAATGTCATGGCAATTTAAGGATTAGTTTAATAAATCCTGAACAAATTAATAGACAATTACAATCAATACCAGAATCCAAAAGAAAGAAAATTGGTTATATTCAATTATCAACTATACAAATTCTATTAAAATCAACTTTTCAAGAAGGAATTGATACACCTATTAGAATGGCCATATTAGATGAAAGAATGAATAGTCTTAACGATCAAGTTTTAGGAATGATGAATGGAAATTTACAACATGGCAAAATTAAATTCAACACTCGTCTAAAGATAGGCATTCCTTTAATATCTTCCGAATTAGATAAAGCAATCACCATTGCATATAAATTTTATAGAAGTAATTTAATGATTCCCGGACAATACCCATTTTCTTTAACTTATCAAATTAGTTATGCTCTCACTAATTCTCATCATAGTATTGATTTCAAGCATACCGAACAAATATATCTTGATCAACTTTTTCAAGAAGTTGCTAAAGTAGGAATAAAAATACAACCCAAATTACAACCTCTTCCAGCCATACAACAACCATTTAGTATAACTCCAATGATTGAAAGAAGACATTCCTTTTCAGAATCATCAGCCCCTACTACTCCTCTTCTTCGATCTACTTCATTAAGACATCATCGACCTTTATGTATTGAAAGACCTTTAAGAATAACAGAACCAAACAATCAGAATAGACAATTAGAAGAAATTCAGAATCAACTATCTACATTATCTACTTATTTAATTCAGAAATTATGACATCATTGACAAATCTCACTCAACATTTAGAATCGATAGTACAAGCACAAGAATTATTAGAACAAAAGATTGAAACTTTAATTCAAACACAAGAAGCTATTATAACATTAATACAACAAATAAATCAAAATATTCAACAAACAAATCAGAATATTCAAAATACAAATGACCAATTAGTCGAAAAAGATCCGCCCCCGAAAATGGTATCAGAGCTGATATTTTTTAGTTTGAGGAGGTTTTGCCAAAAGGCATCCTGCCCATGTATCATGACTTGCATCTATTTGAACTAATAATTCATCATTTTGATGATAATTATATAATTTAGGAAGATCTTGACAAAGAGATTTTAATCTTTGTACTGCTTTAGTATCTAGATCTGTCCATTGCCATTGTTGTAAAGTACTACATTTTTTCTGTAAAAGTCGTCTTTCTTTTGCTAAATTCTTTAGAAATCCTTGATCTGATATATAATTTAATAATCCAAGAAATTGTTGAACTTGTTTCCTATTAATGAATTTATCAGGAAAATCCTGTAGTTTTTGTAAAATATTTGGTTGTAGTTGTAAATAGCCATTACTAGTAAATTGAATACCTAAATATTCAATTGTTTGCTGAGCTATTTTTGCTTTTCTTTTACTTAATATTAATCCTTTTTCTTTACAACGCTGTAACATAATTTTGACTTTCTTTAGATGATCTAATTTATCTTGATTGGAATAAATAATAATATCATCTATATAGACTAGGGAAAATTCTTCTAAGCCTTGAAGAGTATTATCCATAAAACGTTGATAAATACTAGGTGCTTGTTTTAATCCAAATGGTAATACATTCCATTGATAGTGTTTTTGTGGAGGACAAGTGAAAGCTGTTAATGCTTTAGTATTTTCATGTAATCTTAATTGCCAATATCCAGATTTAGCATCTAAAGTTGTAAACCATGTATGACCTTTCAATTTAGTGATAATATAATCTTTTCGTGGTAATTTATAAGCATCGCCTATTGTTGCTTCATTAAGTTTACGATAATTGATAACCATTCTTCTTTTGCCTCGTTTCTTTTCAGCAGAATTATTAACATAAAAAGCTGGGGCTGAATGTTTACTAGTGCTTGGAGTAATTAATCCTTTTTCAAGTAATTCTTTACATTCTTGTTGGAATTCTTTTAGATCTAAAGGAGTGTAAGGGATATTATTTTTAATGTTAACTTCCTGAAAAGGATCTTTTAATTTTATTTCAATTAATTCGGTATTATGATTTTTTAAGGGATCTAAGGGATTTTCACTACATACCTGATCTAGTAGAGTGTCTATTTCTACTTGTAATGTTGTGTTATTTAACAAATAAAAGTGTAGAATTTCTAGTTTGTCGTTGACAGCTTTTAATTGTTGATAATAAGATGTATGATAGATAGGGATTCGTAAAATCAATGATTTTTGATTAATTTCTTTGATATAAGGTGTTCGTAAAGTGATATAATGTAAATACTGACAGAATGGATTATATAATTTAAGAAAATTATTACCAAGAATCAAAGGTAAACCTGATTCTTTTTGATATATTGAAGGTACCATAAATGTATGATTCTCAATAATGATTGTGTTATAATAGCTAACATACCAAATGGAGTTGAAACTACCATCGGCTATTTTTACTTGTAAAGGTTGATTTAATTTTTTCCAATTTAATGATAATTGTTTGGATGCTATACAGATAGTTGCTCCTGTATCTATATATGCATGTACTTTAGTTTTCGTTTTCTGAACTATTACTTGAATAAAAGTCGAATTGGAATTCGGAGTTTGATTCAGTGTTTTGGATATCTGATTCATGAAATTCAGTCTCATATATCTCATAGATATAGAGAGAGGTATCTGTATTGTAATCAGATTCAATTGGTTCTAATTGATGTGCTAAAGCTGAATTTAAAATATGTACTTTATTATTATATTGTTTATCTTTCTTTTTAGGACATTCATTAGCATAATGACCTTCTTCTTTACAGAGCCAACATTTACAATCTTTTTTCTTCTTTGGACAAAATTGTTGTTTTTTCTGGTATTTTGGATTATATTTATATCGTCTAAAATATTTTGGATAGGTTTTGGGTTGATAATGATGTGGTCTATATTTTTTCCATCTGTATTTGTGGGAATAATGTTTCTTATATCTAGGATTGTATCGAGGATGAAAAGGTTTCTTTTTCTTTTTATAAGTAGGATAAGATTTATTACATCCATATTGTTGAGGTACTTCAGCATTTTGATCACAACATAATGTTATATTTTTATGTTTTAATGTTCTTTTTAATTGAGCTTCTAAACAAAAATCAACTAATAAGTCGCGGGATACTAATATTGCTCCTCCTAAATTATGTGCTATGGTATGATTTTCTATACGTTCATAGAATTGTTGTTGAACTTTAATGTTAAAAGGGTATGGTAATTTTTGAATAAAAATATTAATATACATTTCTTGTTCTACGCGAGGTAATTGATAATAATGTTTTTTAAATTCACAAATAAAAGCTTCTAAATAATTAATATCACAGATCATTAAATTATTTAAATGTCGTAATGCTTTTAATCTTTTTTCTTTAAGTATATCTGCTTGATGAAAGATAATATCTTTTCCAAAAAATTCTTTATAGATTTCTTCTCCAATAATTTCAAATTTATCCTCATCGGTAAGTTGACTAAGATAATGAGGTGTATTTTGTAATGCTTGAGCATTATCTCTTAAAAAGTCATGTACTATTCCGGATGTTTTATAAATAACAAAATTATATAAGGAATCTTTTGTCGTTGATTTAAAAGGCTTTTCTACTTGTAATAATAATAAGAGTTTAAAAAACCATTCTTGAAATATTTCTTCGGCATTTGTTGAGCAATCTAAATTTAGTATATTATCAGAACTTAATTTGGAAATTTTTGGTTTATATTCTTCCGGGTATTTGCGTATTTTTGTTCCTTTATAATAATATCCTTGTTGATGTAGAAAATCATTCTTATCACTTTTCCAAGTGTAACTTGTTGGTTGAAATTCACTTTTTCGTTTGTCACCTAATTTTTCTTTTAATTTTAATTCTTGAGTATTACTACTTTCTGGTTTTTCATCATTATCCATAAAAAGTTCTTGATCTTGATCTGATTCGTAACCAAGAATAATTTCATCTTTATGTTCATTTGAAACTACGGGACAAATTGTTTCTTCTAAAGGAGTAAGATGTAATTTGTGTATTAAATCAGTTACTTCATGTAATTGTAATTGAATATTCTTTTCAATTTGTTCTATTGATTGTTCTTCCATTTATCCTCTTTCTCGGGGTATTTTAGTAATTACTAGCTCTGATACCATTTCTGCGGGCGGATTTCATAAGATTTTTTGGTCGTTTGTATCTTGAATTTTCTGATTTATTTGTTGTATTAATGATATGATAGCTTCTTGTGTTTGTATTAAAGTTTCAATTTTTTGTTCTAATATCTCTTGAGATTGTACTATCGAATCTAAATGTTGAGTGAGATTTGTTAATGATGTCATAATTTCTGAATTAAGTATGTAGATAATGTAGAGAGTTGATTCTGAATTTCATCTAATTGTCTAGTCTGATTATTTGGTTCTGTTATTCTTAAAGGTCTTTCTATATATAAAGGTCGTTGATGTCTCAATGAAGTAGATCGAAGAAGAGGAATATTCTGGGATGATGATTCAGAAAAGGAATGTCTTCTTTCAATAATTGGTGCTATATTAAAAGGTTGTTGTATTGCTGGAAGTGGTTGCAATTTTGGTTGAATTTTAATTCCTACTTTAGCAACTTCTTGAAATAGTTGATCAAGATAGATTTGTTCGGTGTGTTTGAAATCAATACTATGATGGGAATTAGTTAAAGCATAGCTAATTTGATATGTTAATGAAAAAGGGTATTGTCCTTGAGTCATTAAATTGCTTCTATAAAACTTATATGCAATGGTGATTGCTTTATCTAATTCGGAAGATATTAAAGGAATACCTAATTTTAATCGAGTATTAAATTTAATTTTTCCACATTGTAAATTACCATTCATCATACCTAAAACTTGATCGTTTAGATTATTCATTCTTTCATCTAATATGGCCATTCTAATGGGTGTATCAATTCCTTCTTGAAAAGTTGATTTTAATAAAATTTGTATAGTTGATAAATGAATATAACCAATTTTCTTACGTTTTGATTCTGGTATTAATTGTAATTGTCTATTAATTTGTTCGGGATCAATTAAACTAATTCTTAAATTTCCATGACATTGATCAATTCTTATTGGAGTTTCTTGAATAATTTTACCAAAATAAATAAGATTTTGTCTAGTAAAAAGTTGTTTTAAGGTTGATTTATGAATATCTTGGCCTTTCTTGAGATCTAATTGTGCTTTAGCAATTTGATTCTTTTTATCTTGGGTAATTAAAGTTGAAACTTGAAAAGTTCCTAATGATTCTGTAAGTTCTAAATTATCTACATCAAGAATTGTTGAAGATTGTGAAGTCATAATGTATTTGGATGATAACAATAATGATCGGTTTGAATTTGTTCTAACTGTGCTAGATGTTCAGTATATTGTTGAAGTAATCTTTGTACTACTGATAGATGTTCAATATAAGGTCTTCTTCCAATACGATTAATACCTACAAATATAAGATAATTAATACGATCTTCATTGTATTGAATATGATCTTGGTAATGATTAATAGCTTGTTGTGTATAATTTATTCGTTCTTGTAAATCTAAACAAATAGGACAATTCATTTTAATAATCTTCAGGGAAATCAATATTATGATCTGAACTATAATTAATATCATCATCTATATTAATATCTTCATCTATATAATTCATACTTGTATCTGACATAATGTCATCATTATCAGAGGGAAATAATTGTGCTATTGATTCGGAACAATATAAATTGTTTTGTCTTCTAGTTTCTTGTTGTGCTAATAATCTAGCTTCTCGTTGTGCTATATCATTAATTTCTGATTCTTCCTCAGACTGAGGTGAGAAGGAGAAATCAAATGTAATATATTGATCATTAATCGATACTTGATAAATCATATTAAGAGTGGGATGAATATTAAACATAGTACACCATAAATAATCAAGAGTAACATCAATAAAATATTGACTAACATGAAAATAAAAACAAATAATTTCATGAGGTATGAACAGTAAACTTGCAGTAATAAAGAATAATAATGGTTGGGCATGAAATAATGTAAAAGCATAAATATGTAATTGATTTAAAATAAGATATAAGAAATAATGAATGAAATATGTATATGCGGATGTCATGAATTTAATCAATAAGTAACTTCATTTCTCGTTCCAGTTCATATCTATCTTGTTTGACTGAATTATATATATATAACGTTTGATCTAACAAAATTCGTGCATTAATTAAAAGTTGAAAACACTGATTTTCTTTTGCTAAAGTGATATGTTCTTGATATAATTGAATAAATTTATTTTGTTTTGTTTCGATTTCTTGATAAAAACGAATTCTTTGTTTAAGAGATCTTCTATGATCGAAATAAGCCATTTCATTAAATAATAAGAAGAGATAATTTTGATACAAAATAGCTACGTGTTGATTGACAGTCCTTAATACAATAGTCTAGAAAGTGAATTAATTCGGCTGATTCTTGAATCATTTGCCTTGCAGTAGAGAGAATTTCTTGGGCTTCATCATAAAGAGGATGGTCGCTTGAATACTTGAGACTTGGATTATGATAAATATCATTTGCTTTCTTATTACGAGCAATAGTTTTAATTTTAAGTTCTTCATATTCGGCTTTCTGAACTTCTAATGCTCGTATCCGTTGCTTTAATGTGCGTTTGATATGAAAATAAGTCATGCTGAAATTAAAATCGTGTGAGTCGAGAAAAGATATTAAAAAGAATAATGATTAATTATATGAGTTTAAGAATGCCAGTAATGGTGTAACAGATAAATGCATGAATGATAGAGATTATAAACAATATGAGTACAATAATTAATTGAAAAAAAAATATTTAGCATGCTTCATAGTTATGTAATTGATTGACAAGAAGAATCCATAAAAACTCTAACCTGATCTTCTGGTATCGCTTGAACGTCACTCTGACTAAATATGAAGAGAGAAGAAAGAGAGAGTAATATATGGAAAGCTTGTTGTATCCCTTATGGATACCCAAGGCTTCTATTTATAATCACAGAAGGGAATAACATAGTACAGACAGAACATGACTTAAAGAAAGGAATCAAAATAAAAGTGACATAAAGAAAAAGTAAGATGCCAAAGTTGACAACTTACAAGACATAAAGAAAAAAGACGAAAAAGGAAAAGACACAATATGTACAGGTGGACGGTCTTTACGTCATTTGTATCTTGAATTTTCTGATTTATCTGTTGTATTAATGATATAATAGCTTCTTGTGTCTGTATTAAAGCTTCAATTTTTTGTTCTAATATTTCTTGAGACTGTACTATAGAATCTAGATGTTGAGTAAGATTTGTTAATGATGTCATAATTTCTGAATTAAGTATGTAGATAATGTAGACAGTTGATTCTGAATTTCATCTAATTGTCGAATCTGATTATTTGGTTCTGTTATTCTTAAAGGTCTTTCTATATAGAGTGGTCTTTGATGTCTTAAGGACGTAGATCTAAGAAGAGGAATATCTTTGGATGATGATTCAGAAAAAGAATGTCTTCTTTCAATAAAAGCTAATGAATTAAATGGTTGTTGTATTGCTGGAAGGGGTTGTAATTTTGGTTGAATTTTAATTCCTACTTTAGCAACTTCTTGAAATAGTTGATCTAAATAGATTTGTTCTGTGTGTTTGAAATCAACACTATGATGTGAATTGGTTAAAGCATAGCTAATTTGATACGTTAATGAAAAAGGGTATTGTCCTTGAGTCATTAAATTGCTTCTATAAAACTTATATGCAATGGTAATTGCTTTATCTAACTCGAAAGATATTAAAGGAATACCTAATTTTAATCGAGTATTAAATTTAATTTTTCCATACTGTAAATTACCATTCATCATTCCTAAAACTTGATCATTTAGATTATTCATTCGTTCATCTAATATGGCCATTCTAATGGGTGTATCAATTCCTTCTTGAAAAGTTGATTTTAACAAGATTTGTATAGTTGATAAATGAATATAACCAATTTTCTTACGTTTAGATTCAGGTAATAATTGTAATTGTCTATTAATTTGTTCTGGATCTATTAAACTAAGTCTTAAATTTCCATTACATTGATCGATTCTTATTGGTGTTTCTTGAATAATTTTACCAAAATAAATAATATTTTGTCGATTAAAAATTTGTTTTAAAGTAGATTTATGAATATCTTGACCTTTCTTTAGATCTAATTGTGCTTTAGCAATCTGAT
>JANZLF010000001.1:15699433-15714114 GCA_026546835.1 Erythroxylum foetidum | reverse complement strand
AGAAGTTATATTTTTATGTGTTATACAACCCGATGGATATCCAAAAACTCGAACAACCCAATGGATTTGGATATGGGTAGTAAATTGTAAAAACCGATAGATATGGATATGGATATGGGTAGAGCAATACCCGAACTGAACCCTACCCATTGCCATCCCTACTTCTGGGATACTGTTTATGAACTTCTTCTGCCTTTTTCTATCTTTTGTGTTTTGCCAACTCGCTTCTTCTGTCTTTTGCTTCTTCTGGGTTACTGTTCATAAACTTCTTCTGTGTTTTGTTTCTTCTATTTTTCTGCATGGCCTATCTTCTGTTCTATTTTCGATCCTTCAAACGATAAAATCTGTCATTGTGTCTTCATGAAAGTTGTAGATTAATGAGTCCAATTAGGTTTGAGCCTAAAAAATGTTTAATCCCTGAATGGAAGTTAGGCACAATACATTGTTTTTGAATGTGAACAACCCGATAATGTTTGAGGCATATCTTCCAATGCACTGAACTAAATTGAATGATTCTAGCATCGGTAGAAAGAGAAGTTATAGAGGAACACTTTTCTAGCAGAAAGTTCGACCAAATTACCTCAGTTCCACCTTTTGATTGAGTGAGAACAGTATACCCGAAAGGGTATTTTGGAAAAATCTGAAAATAAGTCAATGAGTAATGAATTGTGACTTCAATAGTTTTAGTGGAGCATAAACCTTAATATAAATCATACTTGGATGAGTTTTGATATGAGATCGAGTTTAGGATGAAAATTGATAAAAGTACCCCGGAATTGTCATAGAACATGCATTGTACACATTTCATACAAGTAGATGTGAATTAATGAATATTTGTA
Source organism: Erythroxylum foetidum (assembly GCA_026546835.1). Classification (NCBI taxonomy): domain Eukaryota; kingdom Viridiplantae; phylum Streptophyta; class Magnoliopsida; order Malpighiales; family Erythroxylaceae; genus Erythroxylum; species Erythroxylum foetidum. Next base: position 15,713,275 of record JANZLF010000001.1, on the reverse strand, counting down.
TATTTGTGCAAAAATGTGATTTGTGTAAATGTGTTATGTATGTTATAGAGGAGCACATCAGATTCCAGTCGGACATTGCCGAATTATCCAGACAGTAGCATATTGGAGCGTTCTGTGAGTAGACCAAGATGGTCTCACTTTATTGTTTGTTAATTAAAATTTTGTATTATTTAACTACTGAATGATTTGTAACATGTGATTGATTATGTTGGTTTCCGGACAGGAGGTCCGATGATTGTGATGTTTGACTTGGATATTGAAGTGCTCATTGAATGTGAATTAGATGAACTAAGTGTACTGAAGTGATTGCTAAATGCTTTCTGAATAGGTAATTGCATGCAAGTGAAAGTGTAAATTCTCAACTATATGTTGAATGCCGGACCACGGTCTGATGATAAGTGAATATGATTGAATAAGAGCATGCAAATGTGAGTGATGCATTCCATTGTATAAATGCATGAAACAAAAATGAGTTGTGACTAGAGTAGCCACCGATTAGAGCTTAAAACTCAACGAGTGAAAAAGAGCCTCGAGCTCAAAAGTAATTCAGAGCCCTATATGGGATAGTTATCAATGACCCCTACATGGGACAGTTAGACACTCGGTCACAACAAAGTAACAATAAAAAATGGGTCTTATGTGCACTAAATATGTATAATATGAATGATTAAATTGCATTGGATATGAAATATTGTAAATTATGTGTTATGTGACTGGGTGAGCCATCGATGATGGTCACTCATTGAGTTCACAAAACTCACCCAAAATTTGCAATTATTTTTCAGATCAGAAGAATACCCCGTGAGGCCAATGAGAGTATATATGAAGCATAAGTGAAGGATAAAGGTGGGGATCAGTTTGCGTCTGCATTCATATTTCTTGTAATTATATCAGATTGTGTTTTCAGTAATGATTGTGTCAACTTTCCAAATTGGAAATGTTAGTAAATGATTTTGAAGTGTAATGAAATTATGATTACAAGTCTTTTGTTTTTATAATGGGCCCAAATGGCATTGAAATTTTATTGACTTTACTGTGTGGATTAAAAATGTTTATGAGTGAAATGGGCCTAATTTGAGTATCAATTTTCGTATAAAATGTTTGTGATATTTATAGAAAGAAATTTTTTTATACTGATTTATGAATATGTTAAGTATTTTAGTACGCCACTCTCGCGGGACACGGACTCGGATATCACCATCAATGTCAAGCTCAAGTCATACAGGAGTGGGGTGCTACATTGGTTATGTTATCCCACATTGATTGGGGAGGAGAACGAAGCACTCCTTATAAGGATGTGGATACCTTCCCCTTGTAGACGCGTTTGTATCTCTTCCCTCCAGGTCAGAAGGGACGATGCAAACCCGTGAGGGTGACGTGATAGCATAGGCTGGGTGGCCCAAAGCAGACAATATTTACGAGCGAGTGGTCTGGGCTGTTATAAATGGTATCAGAGTCAGTACCTGGACCGTTGTGTCAGTGAGGACGTTAGGCCTCCTAACGGGGATGGATGTTATCCCACATCGGTTTGGGAGGAGAACGAAGCACTCCTTATAAGGGTGTGGATACCTTCCCCTTGTAGACGCGTTTGCATCCCTTCCCTTCAAGTCAGAGGGGCAATGCAAACCTATGAGGGTGACGCGACAGCATAGACTGGGCAGCCCAAAGCGGACAATATCTACGAACGGGTGATCTGGACTGTTACAAATGGTATCAGAGCTAGTACCCGGACCGTTGTGCCAGCGAGGATGCTGGGCCTCGTAAGGGGGGTGGATGTTATCCCACATCAGTTAGGGAGGTGAACGGAGCACTCCTTATAAGGGTGTGGATACTTTCCCCTTATAGACACGTTTGCATCCCTTCCCTCCGGGTTACAAGGGGTAATGCAAACCCGTGAGGGTGATGCGACAGTATAGACTAGGCAACCTAAAGCGGACAATATCTACGAGTAGGTGGTCTGGGCTGTTACAAATACAGTAAGATAGACATAAGAGTTAAGTGTACTAACGCTATAGTGATGTGAATTATTAAGTGAAAGGTAAATTATTTATGAGAGTATCACCGTGCCAAGGTGTGCTCAGGCTAGGAAAAAGGATTAGCTAAGCCCGACATGAATAGGTTTGTATGAAATAGTTATGAAAAGTGCTACTGATGAAAGATTTCTTAGATTCATATTGTGATATATGTGAGTATGTTAAGAATATTAATATGATGTGATATTGGTATTATCGACACAGGAAGTGGAAAATTGTGAGTAATTTGAAGTATATTAAGGGAACAGATAAGATATTGTGATATCTGAATAAGTCATGGAAGAATTGATTGAATCCGTTAACTAGGGTGATTTGAAAGAAATGATTTGAGTGATGGAGTTAAATGGAAAACGGAGGAGCATAAGAGGAAGCATACCCCTATCCTTAGATCAGTTAGGTAAGAATTTCGAGGACGAAATTTTTTTAAGAGAGGGAGAAATGTTGTTCCCCTAATTTTTTTCTTGATTAATAAGCATGATTTAAATAATTTTTGGAGTTTTGATATATTAAATTTTTTTTGAGTTAATTATTATGTCAAAGTTAGTAGATTTATTGAATGGGTAAGTGAAATTAAAGTGTTAAAGTTATAAGAATGTTTAAGGGTAATTTTGGTAAGGCACTGAAGGTTAAAGGAACCTAAGTTTATAAGAAAGGGTAAAATGGACTTTTTGGACTTATTAAGGGTAGAAATGGAAAAAGAAATGTTGTCTTGTTCTATCAAGAAGAAGAAAGACGTGAATTGCGAGAGAAGAAGAGAAAAGAAGAAAGAAAGAGAAGAGAATGTCGGCGGTTAAAAGAAAAGAAGAGAAACAAGCTAGGGTTTCAATTTTCTTAGCCTTCAAGAGAGATTTTGAGGTTGTTCAAGAAGGGTAAAAGGTAGGGAAAGAGAGGAGTTTCTATTTGAGCCAAAGATCTCTCCATGGATGAAGAATCAAGGAAATCAAGAAAGACAAGAGAAGCAAAAGTAAAAACATTTTGAACAAGTCTTTAAGCAAGGAAATCAAGGTGGGTACATGTTTGTAATAGAGTAAATAAGCCACCACATGTTTTCTTTGAATCAATAAAGTTTAATGATTTCACTTGCATCATAAGTTTTGTATGTATCTCTTCTTGAATGAATTGAGAAAATGTTATATGTTTGCTACATGAATTGTGTTGATGATTTTTGAAAAGATTGTGGAAATGATTCTTTTTGAAAAGATGCAAGTTTATGAAATCAGGTTTCCGTAAATGATTTCCTAAATATCTCATGTCTATTAAAAGTCAAGAGTCAAAAAAGTGCCATTTTGGGCAATATGTTTACAAGATGTGAAATACATGATTATGTGGGCTTGTGGTGGTCCCCTAAGTTAAGTCACGTGCATGTTGACCAAGGTAAAGGCTTCTCCCGCTGCCTGCTAGTGGCATGGAGCTCTTCCATGGACTCTCATAAGTTCATGGCTACACAAAACCATTATGTTGGATTACGTTAGTACGCTCTGTTCATGGTTACACAGGACCTTTAGGAGAAATGTGTAGTACGTTCTGTTTTGGATTTACCCAAACAATTCTGATATGCTTATGTGTTTATGACATGTGAACAAGTTTGATGCATTCATATTTTGTAGTTTGAGGATTTTGGCTATATGATAAGAATTTGACAAACATGTGTTTTATGAACTCAAAGAAAATTTTCCTACAACAAGTAAATGTTTTCAAGGGTTTTGCTTATTGTTCCATTATAAACTATTACCCATGAGCTTTCAAGCTCATCTCTTTTCATCCCATCTTCAGGTAATAGCTAAGAGATCAAGTGATCAAGAGCCTCAGGGAATTTCTCCAAATTTGCTTATTTTGTATTTTGAGTTGATTTTCGGAAAGCAACAAGTTTGTTTGTTCAAGGACCTTTTGTAATTTGAAATTTTGAGACGATGATATAATGTGATTTGGAATGTCATTAAAGATTTGTAGAACTTTATTCTATTGATGTTAATGAAGTGTGAACGGCACATGGATGATGTGAGTTGAAATTAGACATATGTGAAGAAGTAACAACTTGAGTTGATGATTTTGGAATATAAATCGTTGATATGTATATATATGTATGCATAAGTGAGATGTCACAGAAAGGAAGATAGGTATTATGACTGATCAGATGTTGTTGAAGGTGATGAGACAAATGAGTTGAGATTTGAGAGGTTAATGAAATCATTTTGGTAGCTAAATAGTTATGCTCAGGACATTTCAAGTTTGTACAGTGCAAATTTTCAAGTTTTCCATAAGGGAAAAATTTATGTTCCGATTTTAGGGAAAAATCTGGATTGATCTAGGATGAATTTGACAAGTTGTCTTCATGAAAGTTGTAACTTGTCTTTCTAGCTTTCCAACGCTATAAAGTATTAATTTTTTAGATATTAGAGTCAAAAGTTATGGTCCTTATAAGTGGAGATGTTCAGGAGTATAGGACGTATTGTCTGGTGAAAACATATCGTTTGGTGATGACGTGTTGTCTGCTGAGGATGCATCGTTTGGTGAGGACGCTTTGTCTGATGAGGACGCATCGTCTGGCAAGGATGTTTCTTCTGATGAGGATGCTTCCTCTGGTGAGGATGCTTTATCTGGTGACGATGTATCGTCTGGTGACGTCATATCGTCTGGTACACTGTTCATCTAATCCTATCGTCTGGTCCCACTTTTGACTCTGTAGATGATAGAATTTGTCTTCGAGGTCTTCATGAAGGTTTTAGATCTTGAAGTTCTCTTTCAAACTAACTAAAGAACACCCTAATCCGATATCTCTGGGGAAAATTATGACAATTTCCCCAATTTGTTTGACCATTCGTTTGGTTTCTTCTGACCCTATCGTCTAGTCCAATTCTGACCCTTTAGACTACAAAATCTCACTTTAATGTCTTCATGAAAGATGTAGATATTGAATTCCTCATTCGAACCCTTCAAGAATGACCTTGATCTGATATCCCTAGAGCAAGTTGTGTCGTTGTCCCGAACCAGGTTCCTTATGATTGAGGATGGAATCTTGTTTGATTCCTTCAGCCCAATCTTTATTATCTGACCTCTAAACGAAGTGATCCTTGAGAAAATACATTCCTCACACATTGTGCTATCTCTCCACCAAAACTGGTAGCATTCTGAATTGATTGGAAAAAGGTTTTGATTGAAGGAAAGTGAAGGAATCTATTGGAATAATATGAATTAGTTTTATTTTACTGAACATGCTTCGGCATTGTGAATATATTTGGATGGAAGTTGAGCATAGAATAATATTTGTTTCAGTATAAGAATGATTCGAAAAATAGGGCCCGACACTTATGGTATCAGAGAATGAAGATAAGCTGAGGATGACTAATGAGGGTTAATTGGAATAACCATATATGGTAACAAGCACAAGCACACATTTTATGACTCCGAAAGTTGGGCTCCGGAAGTGGAGCCTTCCGGAGCCCAACAAAAAGGACCAAAAAATTTTGGGTACCTAAAATAAGATAATACTTTCTACAGATATGCTTTAAAATGGAGATAAGAGAAAATCAATGGATAGTTGATAGTGGGTGTTTGAGACGTATGAAACATCACATTTCAAATACATTGAAAGAAAAGAAGGAGTTTTGCAAAAAAAATTATATTTAAAAAGGGTACTGCATTTCATCAATTCAGAGTGATCATGGAGGAGAATTTGGTAACAAAAAATTTGAAGATTTTTGTGATGAAAATGGTAAAGTGGTAAGAAACAAAACTAGACTTGTAGCTCAAAGTTATAATCAACAGGAAGGTTTTGAGAACATAGATCATCCAAATTATGTGATGAAATTATCTAAAGCTTGTATGGCCTAAAGCAGGCTCTTCGAGCATGATATGAAAGGTTAAGTAATTTTCTGCTTGAGAATAAGTTCAAAGGAGGAAAGGTAGATAAAACCTTATTTATTAAGAGAAAGGAGAATGATTTACTTATAGTAAAAATATATGTTGAGGACATAATATTTGGTGCTACTAATCATCCTCATATGAAGAATTTTCAACTTTAATGCAATAAGAGAGTAGATATATATTTTTATAATGATAAAGGGGGAGAGTTAAGAGTTAATGATGTATTTTTGCCTTGCATGATTTTGAGTATGACATGTTATATATCTCTTTGATAACTTTGTTGCTATTTTTGCCTGATTCATTCTTTTCCCTCTACTTTTTGATAATGACAAAGGGGGAGAATTAAGATGACGATATAGTTTGCTGAAAGATGTATGATATAGTTGCATGACTTTTACTTGCATAATTTGTGAGCATAATGAATTTGTGATATATCTTACTAACTGAATATGTCAAGTTTTAATTTGTGATTTGTTAACGATAGGCTCCTTATTGAGAACCAAAAGGGTCTTTCTACAGGTAATTTTTCGAAACCCTTCATTATTAGTTGAATTTTGAAAATCTATATGTTATTATTTGTCATCACAAAAAAGGAAGAGATTGTTAACTCAAGGTTTATTATTAATGATTTTGATGATAATCACGTAATATTTCAAATTTCAAATTTCAAATTGAATGTATTTCCTTGTACAATTAATGATCTAAACCTAAAAAGAAAATAAAATCATAGGACAAATGCTTCCTTTCTTATAGGAACCTTCCTAATGAATTTATCTTATTTATTTTACAATATTTGGAAGAATCTTTTTATCATTGAACTTATTTCCTTTTATTGTTAACAGGTTAATTATTAAAAGGAAAATCATAAGAAATATGCTTTCTTTCTTGTAGGAAACTTCTTTATGAACTTACCTTATTAGAAATAGTTTATCCAAAAGGATCCTACTAATTATGAAGGTCGTATATTAGATTCGTGATTACTAGAAGATTTTTAGCAAAAATGACATCGAAGTTATTCAGATTTAAATCCATCTAGTTAACTAAGGATGCAAGTGAAGCAACGACTAGTTGAAGAAAATGCCTACTTAAAGAAGAGCTACTGCTTTTATGAGAACAGATTAGACTTTTAAATTACTTCAGTAATATCAATACTCTTAAAAGTTATATTCTTATCAAATCTTTTGTGCTTGAGAAAGTGAAAATTCCTTTTGAGAGAGATCTTTGAAGCTCATATCAAGCAAATTACATTGTCATCTGTTGAGAGCTTGTAGAGGTTAGTCAAATACTACTAATTTGAAAGGTTAGAGAATCTTGAAAAATATGTATTCGTGAGCTTGAAGAGACATGTCAAATTACTACTTGAGATTTTATTGAAATACTCAAGTTGGATATTTGGGGGCTGGATGTAGGTTTGGGCTATAAGTGAAATCAGTATAAATCGACTGCATTATTCCTCTCTCTATTTAACTTTTAAATTTTAGCAGTATATTGTTTATGTTTTCTTTTTTACAAAAGGCTCCTTCACCTTTCCAACTTGCTAGGGATTTTTTTCAGTTTTAACAGGAGCCTTCTGTTTTAAATTATTTTAACAGGATTTATCATTTAGCAGGCTTCTATCATTTAACAGTCTTCGATCGTCTAACAGGCTTCTGTCGTTTAACAAGCTTCTATCATTTGACATGCTATTATTATTTAAAATTTTAACAAGTCCCTATCTTTATACGAATTGAAAGTAACTTGTTAAAATTTTCAAGTCACTTACGAATTGAAAGTAACTTGTTAAAATTTTCAAGTCACACACAATTCACCTTTTATTGCACATATTTGCTTTATCAACATACCTGTTGACCAAATTTCTTAGAGGTTCTTGAATTGAGTTTATACGTAACAAGCTTGGTGTATATGATTTATATGCCCAAACATGAGAAGGAGTATTGAGTTGTACAGAGATGTATAGTGATAAATTAAGAAAGTATTTACTACTATTGAGGACTGTATTTTATACTATGAGATTAGACATCAACTATTTATACTTGTATTTCCTCAACGTGTATGAATAAGAAATTTTCTGAGTTTAAGAGTCATCATACCTCCCAACCTCCTTCATCCATTTCCGATCTCGAATGAAAACTCCTGTAAATTTCCGTTGGATCCACTTCCAAGTAACGTACTGGCTTTCCCTAACCTATCCAATTTCCCAAATTCTCAACAAGATAACTATGGAAAGAGGTCCATCGTCGACCACAATAAATATGGATCAAAATAGAGTACGTTTAATCTTAATTTCACCAAAATTACTCTTAAAATAATATTTAATTTTTGTATTATGCTTATTAAAAATAGTCATATAACATTAAACGATTTTATTTAACATCTATTTTAATATTAATTTTATAAAAAATTAAATATGCCTTGAAAAATAAAAATTCATCAAATTTATTATAAAATATTAAAATTTTGGTTCATATATACGATTAAAAGGAAAAATGAACCTCCTAGTTATTTTCATCAATTTTATGTGCTTTTAAAAATATCATAAGAAGTTCTTATATTATGTTAATAGTCAAAAATCAGTCTTCTATTAAATTGTGCCATTAATTGATGTGATAATTTCTACACTTTTAACACTCTTTGAGGACAAACACGTCTAGGAGAGTAATTGGAAATTAGCAAAGCACAAAAATTTTAAATATATATATTAAATATGTAATTTTAATTATTCATCATATTTTATTTAATTTTTATTTAATATCTAATGGTATCAATAAATAAGATGATTAATTTAAAATTTATAGTTTGCCTTTTGTTGAGAATAAATAGTTACGGATATAATTTTTCTTATTATATCAGTAGTTATACTGACTAACTTTTTGTGCTATTTCATCTATTGAACTTAATTCATTATTAATTAATTTTTATCATAGATTCAATGCAGGTACTAATTATCTTTTCTCATCTCATCTTTGTTGGACTCAATATTATTTTTGAACAACTATTATAATTAGCAATCTATTCAAAATTTCTTTTTTAAAATATCTAAATCAGTACTTATAAATAAAGTATAAATAATAAATCATTTAAATGCTATTACATAATTATAAATTATTATAACATATTAATAATCTCATTTACTAGTATTATTATATAACAGTGGAAATTTTACGAAAGACATAATTTATTATGATTTTAAATTGATTAACATATAATTAACTATTAATGAAGTAGTTTTATATTTCATTTTAAATATTTACTTATAAATTTGATATAACTGATGATCAAAATAATATAAATTAGTAAATAATAAGACTTTTATAAATTTATTTAGTAATTGTAAAAGTCAGTCACCTTAATTATTAGTTATTTATAAAAAGATAAATTGATTATTTTGTTTCTTAGCATTGTGTTTTTCTATTAAGAAACATTAAGTAAATAAATATGTATATTTAAAAATTGTTATTCGTGCAGTTTTTTAAATTCTAAATCATTTTTTTAATGTAATTGTTTATGTCCGTATGCAATTTCACGTGTTTAGAAATTATTATTTCTAACATTGCAAATGACTCATTTCAAACTCTTTTACAAAATATAAGAGTTCTTAAAAAAAATTTAAAATACAAAAGGATTTTTTGTGAAACTAATAATACCTAGAAGAAACGAGTGTCATCAATCATTTATATAAGAAAATTACTTCAATTTTATTTCTAAATAAAAATTAGAAATTTATTTATTTATTTCTTAGCATTGTGTTTTTTATTTATTTTGTGATTTTTGTTTTCATTTTCTAAAAATAAATACAAAAAATATTTGATTATTGATTCAAGCTTTTATTATTGATAATAATTAAAATAATAAATTAGAGTTATAGATAAATAGCTTAATTAATTAATCAACTAAGTATTAAATTCATTATATTTTATTAAAATAAATAAACAAAATCTTATAAATTTCTCTTGTAAAACATATTTTTTATTTTCAAGGCCAATTTTTATGATATTTATAATATACCAATTATATTATATTTTTAATTATATTAAATTTATCAAAAATAAAAATATTTTCATTAAAATTTTATATATTAAATTAATAATTAATTTTTAGATAATATATTAAAATTTTTATACTAAATATTATTGTATTTTTAATATGATTATAAAAATTGATAAAGTAAATAAATGAGTTTATTTAATGTATGAATAACAGTTTTTAATTCTAAATCATTTTTCATGTGATTATTTATATCCATGTGAAATTTCAAGTGTCCAGAAAAATATCATATTACGTGGACTTAATATTATAGATGACTATTTGTTAGAATTATATAAAAATAAGTTGACAGTTAAGTTAGTTAGTCATAGTTAATTGTAGTTAGTTATGTTTCTTATTCATTGACCTTTTGTATAAGTACGTTTAATCAGATAAGATGAAATAGATTTTCACCTTTCTCAATTCAGTTTTCTATCATGGTATCAAAGCTCATTATTTTCGTTTATTCAGTGTTTCTGTATTCTTTCTAAGATCTCCAAATTTTCATGTGTTTTCTTGCATTTTCTTTGCAAACAAGCAGCAACTTTATAGTTTCTTTTCCAGTTTTTCTTTTCTTCTTTCTCTAAATTGAAACTTGTTGCTATGGCTAATTTCAATGCTTGGACAGCTAATAATACTTATGGTTCAACGTCAAAACCAGAAGAAAATCCTTCCAATGCTTATTATCTTCATGTGAATGAGAATCCAACTCTTATTCTTGTTTCTTCGGTTCTAACTGGAACAAATTGTCATCAATGGCAGAGAGCTATGAAAATATCACTTCTATCCAAGAACAAACTTAGCTTTGTAGATAGATCGATTCTGCAACCACTTCGCATATATCCTTTGTTTGTTCCTTGGGAAAGATGCAACAATTTGGTAATACCTTGGCTTATTCATTTTGTTTCACCTTCTATTGCATAATCTATAATTTGGTTGGATTCTGCTTAAGAGATTTGGAATGATCTCAAAGTTAGATTTGCTCAAAGTAATTCTTTTCATATATCAGCTTAAAATTTATACCTGTCAACAAGGTAGTCTTTCCGTACATGAGTACCTCACCAAACTAAAAATCTTGTGGCATGAATTGCAAATCTTGCATCCTCTCCCATCTTGTTCTTGTAACACTCAATGTTCATATGGCCTTTCCAAGAACATTAGGGACTTTCTTGAGAATGATTAGGTCATGGTTTTCATTAAAGGGCTGAATGAAAATTATTATGTTGTGAAATCACAAATACTATTAATGGATTCATTGCCTTCCTTGAATAAGGCATTCTCTTTGGTTATTCAACAAGAAAGACCTTTGGTATCTGATGGCAATGCTTTGGCTATTAAAGGTGCTAATGTTTCTGCACAAAGAAAGTTCTTTAACAATTCAACAACACCGATTTGTATCCATCGTGGAAAGGAGAACAAATGCTATAAGAAACATGGGTATCCTACCACTATGAAGAATTACAAGAAATCTTCAAATCGAGTGTATGCTAATGCTATAGATACTGATGATCCTAATAATCAATCTGTTGATTATCATCACTCTGAGACTATAGAGGAGCAGGTTTCTAACTTTCAATTCACTAAGGACTAGTATGATCAATTGTTATAGCTACTACAAAGCCTTCTATCTACCTCTCATCATGTTAATGCGGTGACTTTGCCGAATCATATACAAACAAATTTGACGTCAAGTTTGATTTCTTTATATTATGAGATAGATTCACATATTTCTTTAAATATTTCTACTATCAATAATTCTCATTGCAGTGAATGGATTGTTGACACTGGTGCTATAGATCATTAGCATTTTTTCACTCTTATAAATTAGTTTACAATGTTTATGTGAATCTTCCTAACAAATGCAGGGTTTGAGTGTCTCATATTGGAACTGTTTATTTGAATAATTCTCTAAAACTTTTGAATGTTTTACACGTGCCAGAATTTACTTTCAATCTTATATCCATTAGTAAATTACTCATGATCTTTCTTGTTGCATAATTGTTTCGTCTTCTCATTGTATAATCTAGAGCATCCAGCCATGGAAGATGATTGGGGTTGCTGAGCATTCCCAAGGATTATACAAGTTGAAGTCCAATGTTATTTTACTTATTTTAGATGTTGCTGTTGTTAATTTTGTTACTTGTAATAAAGAAACTTCAATACTATTGCATACTAGGCTAGGCCATCTTTCCTTTCCTCGATTAAAATTATTAGTTCCTTCTTCTTCTAATATTGAACCTTGTGAAATATGTCATATGTCAAAATAGAAAAGATTACCATTTCCTATCAGTACTTCTGTCAGCAATGCTATTTTTGATTTAATTCACATTGATATTTGGGGAGACAATTATGCTCCCACTTTTAAAGGGCATAGTATTTTCTCACTATTGTAGATGATTTTAGTAGATTTACTTGGATCTTTTTAATGAAAAACAAATATGAAGCAAGAGCAATTATGTAAAACTTCATTTCTCATGTTTTTACTCAATTAATAGTACAATTAAGTGTATCAGAAGTGATAATGGTCAAGAGTTCAATGTTCCAATTTTTTTATGAATCAAAAGGCATAGTTCATCATACATCTTTTATTAAGACTCCTCAACATAATAGTATTGTAGAAAGAAAGCATCGACACATTTTGAATGTAGTAAGGGCACTACGATTTCAAGCAAAATTACTTATCCATTTCTGGGGTGAATGTGTGTTGCATGCTATTTATTTGATCAACAGAATACCCCACTTTTGTTCTTAACAACATATCACCTTTTGAAACATTATACTCTAAATCACCAAATCTTAGTAATTTGAGAGTTTTTGGCTGCCTTGTTTTTGCTTCAAATCATTCTAACATTAAAAATAAATTTGATACCAGAAGCATTAAATCTATTTTCTTTGGTTTCTCTCTAGGTATTAAAGGTTTTAAACTTTTTAATTTTAAAGCTTAAAAGATCTTTACTTCTTGAGATGTTTCCTTTTATGAACATATATTTCCTTTTTCCAAATTAACTACCGATATGCAGATTTATGATAAGCAAAGCAATGATCACTTAATTTTGCCTTCATCATCAGTTTAGTCCTTATTTGATGACATTCAGCCTATTCCTACTATTTCATCATTCCTTCATTTGTTCACTGTCAACCTAAAAATCATATTCAAGCACAAGTTCAAATCCAACAACATCCGAATCAAAGATTGAGAAGGACCACAAGAACAAAGTAAAAGTCACAATACCTAACTGACTACAAATGCATGGCTATTCAAAGAACAAGTCCTCATTAACTTTCTAATGTTTTTTCTTATTATAAACTAACTCCTAAACATTATGCATTTTTAGTTGTAGTGGATTAAGAAAATGAGCCACATATTTATGAACAAGCAATCAGAAATGAATATTGGAGAAAAGCAATGCAAGCATAAATAGAGGCCCTACAGAAAAATAACACCTAGGAACTATTTGATTTGCCAACAAGAAAGAAACCAATCAGATGTAAGAAAGGCATATGGATCTGTGGAAAGATACTAGACTAGGCTAGTTGCTAAAGGAGACACACAACATGAGGGCATAGATCTTTTGGATACTTTTAGTTCAATGGAAAAAATGACAACAGTCAGACTTCTCCTTGCATTAGTAGCAATCAAAGGGTGGCATTTACATCAACTGGACATCAACAATGCATTTCTTCATGGAGACCTTGATGAAGTGATTGAGCCAAGTTTATACTATAAATTAGCTGCATTTTCATAGCTGCTTGTGCATGTGTTGACCCCAATTAATGTTTTTTGTGCTTAAATTGGTTCCTCATAATGCACTCTTTTAATTTGCAATTTGTCAGTAAATTGTCACGATCTGATATTAATCTTTCTATAATCTTCATGAGGACAATTGATACTGCAAATTGTTATTATTTTATTGTAGGAACA
>JANZLF010000001.1:15680455-15691159 GCA_026546835.1 Erythroxylum foetidum | reverse complement strand
GATGGGGGTCAAACCCCCAATGGGTATGGGTATGGGGGGTGCCAAAAAATCTCCGACGGGGATGGGGGTGGGTATGGGGGTGGGAGCGAGTTCATAGGGCGGGTACGGGGGATGGCATACCCGCCCCATACCCGCCCCATTGCCATCCCTAGTTGTTGGGCGATCCAGGCGGAAGCTCATGGCTGCATTGATCCGATCGTCCACGATTTTTTCTAGGGCTTTGGTAGGGTGACGATCAGTCGTTATACTGGTCTGTCGTGCAGGCGACTGCTGTTGTGCCGGCTGAGAATGTAAAATCTGGCGAATCAACAGATCAGCTGCTTCCTCAATCTGTTTTCGGGTGAGGGAGGTATGCACGGGCGCATGAGGGTTTGCCTCTGAGAGGTGTTGGAGATTCGAGCGTATGTTGGTTCCAGAGTTATCTTCCAAGGCTACGCTCTGTTCTTCTTGTTCTAGGTTTTGTGGTTGCGGTTGATCATTCAGGTCCGAAGACTGCGTGCTGGAAACATGATGTGTCAGCGACAGGGTCGCAGGTAGCTGCAAACCCATCTATTGTAACGCCAGAGTCACGACAGCGGCTATATCAGGGTTAGTTGCTGCCGCCTGACTTATCTGCGTATTTCTGGACGTGGTGCCCTGATGTCGGGCCCCACGGTGGGCGCCAATTGGTTCAGCCTGTTTTTGGCGATGTTGCACATTGCCGTTTGAATCCATGGAATCGACTGCTGAACACGAGAATTCTGGCTTAAAGGCTCCTACAAAACAAAGAAGGCACGTCGGGGGTTGTTTCCCGATAAGCCCCTCCGACGCTCAAGTCAGTCTTTTGTGTAGGTGAGATAGTCGTATGCAGAGAAAGCTAGGGTTATGATTACGTACCTCTGTTATGGCAGAATTATACCTTATATATGGAGTAAATGCTAGGTTTAGGTCTTTACGTATACATGGGAGACTTCCACCTGTGTGTGAGCCACGGATTCGTGGACTGAGCCTGGGCCTGGCATAGCCGACCCGACCAGAAACCATGGCTTAATGATTATGGTTAGTTACGGAAGTAGGTAAAAGGGGTGAAAGAGAGATTAGGTTTAATCCTCTGATACCAAATTGGAAAGAATGAGAATTCTATGAATGGGTTGTTGTGTATTTTGATATATGTATATATATATATATATATATATATAATATAAAATACATTTTTATATACTATCAATTATTTTAATCAATAAATAATACTTAATTATGTTATTGTTAGGCTTGTTGGATCGTATATTTCTCAGCACTAAAGTGTAGCTGGGTTTATCTTAACACTATAATCTAAAAGAAAAGTAAAATGAAAGTTTACTCCTTTAAGGTTTATACCATTGGAGCCTCTACAATATCTTTGCATCACTTTTGGAGCACATCTTGAGATTTGTGGCCATATCTAATGATACGAGTGTGTTAAGAGTTAAATAATTTATTATCGTTAATTTGATAAATAATTCACTTAAAAGTTAAAACACACTTATAAATTATTTCGTTATTTTTAAATATTTATCTAATATGCAATAAAAAATAGTGCATATTTTTGTGAAAAGAAACCTAAGTGCTTATATCTAAGTTGCTGCTAGGTCTAATCTTTAGGTCTGATTTTTTAGTTTAAACTTGAAGTTAACTAGTAAACTAATTAAATTTGTTGAATTGATTAAAATTTAAAACACAATTAATTATTATAATTGCTTGAGTTCAAAAAATAGTTAAAATTAAAATTAAACTTAAATTTGATAATTTTTAAGGAATTATTAGAACTAATTTATCATCCTTTATAGTAAGTAATGATTAAAAAATTCAGTTGATTCGGTCGATTTAATTGTAAAAATTTTAAACCGACTAATTTTTTAGTTTAGTTTTTAATTTCTGAGTTTAATTTATTTTAATAACTCTTGCTCTTAATAATCGTTTATTAATTAATCAATCAATTTTTGTAAATTAATTAATTTTTATTTAGTAGTCTTTTTAATTAAATTTTAAATTCTATGATAAATAAAGATAATACTTTTTTCATTATATTTCATAATTTTTAATTTTATTTAATTTTTAACCATTTTATAATTAAATTAAAAAATTGGTAGCAAGTGAAGTGATAAAATAGGGGACACCTGCAAATGCAAGAGCAAGAGGGCCAGCCACAAGGCCCACAACCCTTCACACCTGTGTAGGGCCTTTTTGTCCTTTGGTGGCTGGACTCTGGACTCTGGAGCTGGAGACTTGTCTGTTCCTACAAGTAATGCGACGTATTATTACACACGTCTTTCATGTGTTCTTGTTTCTGGAACACGATTCTTCAGTTTGAAGAATATGTTGCTTCGGTGAAATTGTATAATTGGACTTTCTAATTCTGAATTCTTAAATATAATATAAAATATTTTGTATATAAAAGGACAAGAAGACAATGACAGAGGTGTCCCGACCTCAAAAGCAAAGAAGCTCAGGCTTTGCCTCTCTTTCTCTCTCTCAAGGGAGAAGGAAAAGAAGGGAGAAAAGAGAAGGCAATTATTACTACCATAGTACCAATCATTGGTATAATAATGGGGAAAAGAGAAGTTGAAGTGAATGTGAATGTAAATGTAAATGGGAAGGTGGGATCTGAGTTTCCTTTGAGCTTTTGGGAGGTTACCGTGGCTTCCATCGTGGTCTTGGGATTTGTTCTGGGCCTTTTGGGTGTTTACCTGACTTTGCCTGCTTCTGATTACAGCTTCCTAAAGCTCCCTCGTAACCTTGAAGATCTTCAAATCCTCAGGTTTGTTCTTTGCCTTTTGGGTACTTTTGTTTTCTGTAAATATATTTTGTTGAAAAAGGTCTGGACTTTTGAGGTGAAGGGGATAAAGAGATGCGTTTTGGTGGGTTTTTTTTGTGTTGATTAATGTTAGCTTAGAATGGGTTCGTTATGCATTCAATTTAGTGAGGTCTGAATGGGAGATTTCGATGCTTTTTAAGGCAAATGTTGCCTTCTTTCAGGGAAGCAAAAACACGTCCTGTGGAACAAAATTTTCCCATTTTTGTTTTGCGGATTTGAGAATTAGGGGTTTCATCTGAACGCAGAACATCAATTAGTTGGTGTTAGCGTCTTGTCTGGGCATGTCATTTAAATAGGACATGTGATTGTGATTCCAATTTCAACTTAGCAAGAGCTGTAAATTACAGTATTCAAATGCTCTGCATGTTGCTTTGGTTGAAATGCTATCGCTTTCATATTGTGGGAAAGCTTGCTACTGCCTCAAAGGATGTTTCTTGAAACCATAGACTGAAAAAATGTTTTATGTTTATTAATTTGGAAACTTGATACAGTGAGATGCAACTTTGGATCTTGTTTGTCAAGTTTTGACATGATTTGCCAAGTGGAGTGATGAATCTTAGTCACCTAGACAATTGGGTCAGAACTTTTCATTTTTTGTGAATTATGAAGATAATGCTTGATGATGTCAAAATGGAGAATGCATCATAATGGCTCACACTGGTGGCATGCTTATAAGACTTAGGCTCTTGTTTGCGAACCTTGATTTGTTATGAGCTGATTGGAGGCATAAGTTTAGGCTCTTGTTTGCGAACCTTGATTTGTTATGAGCTGATTGGAGGCATAAGTCTGCTTCATGAGTTCTCTAGCTGAAGGACATTTAGGTGAATGGTTGAGGGAATACCAGCAATCTTTGTCCAGTTGGAGTGCAGACAATATAAGCAATGGAACTTATTAAGACTCTCAAGAATAGCACTAGCATCCTTTCTGTAACAATTTTTTTTTTAAATTGCCTTGAACCATGCTGATAGATGTGGTTAATTGGGAGTTTGATTGATGAGCATGTGGATGGTGCTGTACATAATCTGGAATTGCATCTTCTAATTGAGCGAATGGTCTATGATGCATATTAATAACTTATTACTGAGTTTGAAATATTGGTGATATTTTGCTATAACTTTCTTTAGCATGTTGATCCCACTCGTGCAAATTCCATAAGTTTGCATCCCCATCCTATGTTGAAAATGTGTAACGTATGGTACTTTTATTGTAGAGATCACCTAGAAAGCTACACGAGTGACTACACTGCTCAAGTCTTGGTGGGATATTGTGTGGTCTACATATTCATGCAGACTTTTATGATTCCAGGGACTGTTTTTATGTCACTTCTTGCTGGAGCACTTTTTGGAGTGTTTAAAGGTGTGGCATTGGTAGTGTTCACTGCCACCGCTGGGGCTTCTTCTTGCTATTTCCTATCTAAAGTGATTGGACGGCCCCTTCTTGTCTCTCTTTGGCCAGATAAATTGAGTTTCTTCCAAGCACAGGTGAATTTGAAGTCCTTCCCCTTACCATATTTACTAGTACTAGTCAGCATGCTGCTATTAATAGTTTAATGTTAACTCTCAGGTGGCCAGGAGAAGAGAGCGGTTGTTGAACTATATGCTTTTCTTGAGACTAACCCCAAGTTTACCCAATACATTCATAAATTTTGCTTCACCAATAGTTGACGTGCCTTATCATATATTCTTTCTGGCGACCTTTATAGGGCTCATTCCAGCTGCTTATGTCACGGTTAAGGTATCTTATACCAAGACTTGATGCTTTTCATAATAATGAGATTTTATATTAATGATGGTATGCATGCCCAAGACTGGATTAAGGTGTTAAGTAGATAGAAGACTGAAAGAAGTTCATATTGTTTCTAGAGGTTGCAGGAGAGTTCTGAAGTCTTAACATGATGAGAATGACTGGCAATAAATCTGTTTGTTCATATGCAATTCAGTGTAGCATTTTTGGCTTCCTTAGTCTTAAGTGGTAGCTAGTTCTTATCGTACCTTATTGAATCTTCCAACAATGGATTAAGTTTATGTCTGGAGCTGCCGGTAATTGACATAAAACCTGTAATTGGCTGGGAACTTGATTTGTAAGTTCTGGTACCTGAAAAATGTGTGCCAAATGACGTGAATGAACTTAAATCCGTATACAATTGTTGTCTTTTCATTATGCAGGCTGGGATAGCACTTGGAGAACTGCAATCAGTAAAGGATCTTTATGACTTCAACTCAATTGCTACACTCTTTCTCATTGGGATTGTGAGTGTTACACCAACACTGATGAGCAAGACTAAATCATAGTGGCTATCATGGAAGAACATGCTGGTTGTACATTGGCCTTTAATCTCCGTCACAGCATCCGGCTGCAACAACGGATAAGTTCTGTACAGATTAGCATCAAGTGAGGAAGGTATATTGCTCTCTGACTCGTCTGTTACTGCTGATGCTGTAGATAATGCAAGATGATGGTGATCTGGGAAATGGTTCTTGGCAGTGGATATATAGTTAGTGTTGGGATCTATTTGGATAGTAGGTTGGGGGTGATGACTCCTGTGTAATTTCAGTTTCAACAATAGTAAAAGTGTTTGGAAGACATGAAATGTTTGTTATTATTACTGTATTAAATTGAAGCCTCACTTTTAAGACCATCCAGATGTTCCCCCAACTCTGGTTCATGTGTAGTTTCGATGTTCTGTTACTACTTTGGGAGATAATATAAATCGTTTCCGACATCAATTCTAACGGAATGAGTTCTCTTAAAACATTTTCACATTCTTTGTTTATACTTTCGTTTGAGGAAACTACTAAATTTAATTTTTCAGAATTACTATATTCTTCAGGGCCAAGGGAACCTGTCTTTAAATATTCCTTTCTTCATGTTGGGTCCACTCGTGGATTTGCACAAAAAGCAATTATTGAAGTATTTGATTAATTTTGAGACCATGATTTTGGAAAAACGTCTCCCTAAAAACCATTATTTTGAAATTAAAAATCTTGTTTACTTTATACAAAATCATAGTTTTTTTCAAAAAATCTTCTAATCTAAAATTAATACTTTTTATAATATTATGAATAGATTTCTGCTTATTTAAACAATTTTACAAAACATTATAGGTTTGCTTCCAATTACTTTGCATGTAAATCTATAATTTAGTTATGCACGTATAAATTCTCATTGAACAACAATGAATCAACAAACATATTTGAATTTTACTATTATATTAATAATTTAGTAAATTTACAAAATACTATATAGCAATCTTATTAATTATCATCGTATGGAAATTTCTAAAATTTAACCAAAGCGTAGATTCTCTGAAACTATATTCAGGTTGCCTAAAATTGTGAGAAAATGGTTAAACTTCCTGATATGTCTATTTACCATAAACTTGGGCCAGGAATTGACTTCCGGAATTCTGCAAACAGTAACTATAGCATTTGGGGTCTTGTTCTGTTATGCTCTGTTTCACTTTCACATATGAACAAACCAACATTCTTCTTTTATCAACAAATAACAAAGTGTACTGGTACAGGGGTTGAGTGGCAGGTTCCGGACTACCATCATTAGGTTGAAGTCCAGAACTTACAATTCAAGTTGCGGTTGCTGTCTCAATATAAAGCATTTTTCTTTCCAAGGCTGCATTTCTCCAGTGTGTCTACCTAAATTTCTTAGCTTTCTTTATCCGCCCGAAACTGTCTGGTGTCCGGCTGTCCTGTTTCCGCTTCTTTCCTACCTGGGTTGAGGCAACCACTTCATTGAGTGCTTTTGCTTTTCGAGCTGCAACAGCTGGTCTCTTCCCCTCACGTTTCTTCTCCCCATTTGGTGTCCTGGTATTCACCTTCACTGCTCTGTTGCGTGTTGAATGGACTTTCTTTTGGACACCAGATTTGCTGGCACGCACGCCTTGGTAAGCCAAAGTAGACTTGTGATGATTCGGCAGACTTTTAATGTCAGGAATCTTTGAAACAACTGCCAACTTCTTAGTTGGCGAACCATCTTGATCAGCAGGGAATGAGTTCCTTCTCTTGGATGGAGTATAAACCTGCTTTGTATGAGAAAGCCTCAGCTCTCTATCTCGCAGCTTCAAGTTTCTTTTTCTAATGACAAAATTTGCAGCCTCCTGCTTGTCACACCAACAAGCACGAACAGGTTAGATATATAAAGTAGATAACATCAACCAAATAGAAATCCAAGAGGAAGCATCATTAAAAGGCCATACATAATAACTGCAAGCTGATAATTCAATATCAACATCTCCTAATAAATGCAGCTTAATTAACATATCATATGTACAGTAGTAAACAAATGCGTACCCACCAGAAGAGATTAGTTAATGGAAAGAACAAAGTAGTAAAACTTCAATTACGCTGTGACCATTACCAACCACGTCCCTTCATAAATGTGCAGACGAAGAGCAACTATCAAGTTTCCTTCAACGTCATACATAAAATAAATTGGAAAGAGAAAAAGCAATAAAAGAGAGAGAAAAAGAATCATGTGGCAACAACTAATAGCTGCCATATTCGAAGTTAATTATCGCAAGTCTCTTACATGTTGTAGGATAAGATTTTTATAGCCAATATCACCAAGAACTGCACAAAAGGACACTTATCATACCCTTGTCTTAAATAGTACATAAGCGATGCCCTTTCCCAAGCCCATATGAGGATGTCTAATGACCCGAATGGCTTCAATGCTGGACTCAATGCCTTTGATGCCAGAAAATAGCTGATATATCTCTTCATCCTACAGGTTAAAGAATATGATGGCTTGTCAAGGACAGAGGTAGATGATAGTAGAGCCTAGAACAGATGCAATTGAAATGTTTGCAAACGGGAAAACCGTGAAAAGCTAATTACCTTTACATCAAATGGGAGGTTACCAACAAAAACAGTCCTCTTGTTATCGTAAACCAGAGCATTTTCCCCCTTCATCTTTTTACGTGGTGGGCAGGCTCTGTCAACCCGGATGTGGTTTCCTGCAACCTATATTCACGATAATTCAGGAGAAGGTGAAGTGAAGTAAAGGAGTGGTGGGGCGGCTTGGGTTGAGAAGAACAAAAACAATTCATTAGCATAAAACAACAAACTTCTCAAAATACGTACCACAGTCATATTATGGGCTAGAGAAGCCTTAGCAGATTGCTCTGTTCCGAAAACAATGTACGCATGGACACTGCAATACATGGTTTTTGTTGTTATATAATCAAACCATTATCATCACCAACCATGTACCGGAAAAACGATCATTATTTGTAAACTCTGTCAAACAAGCTTAAACTTTCACGAGGGATGAGCTAAATAACCTAGACACAGCAAAAAAAAAAAAAAACCCTCATTGTTCAACAGTGCCATTCAACAATCACACAAATTAGAATCCAAATCTTTCTTTGTTTTTACTCTAATTCAAAAATAAAGATACATTTTTGTTATAGTATTTTAATCTAGACTTTGCTAGAATGGTTGCAGGTTATGACCTAAATGATATTCATAAACTTCCAATTGATACTTGATAGCCAAAAAATTGTTTTCCCCTCTATAAGGAAATGGATAGCAGCAGCACGATAAGTAGATTTAGTCAACAGTTCAAAATGGACCATCTTTGTTGTCGCTAAAACTTTTCTTTGGTGTGTATGAAACATTTGTATATGGTTAGAAGAGCGTATTATTCAATTGCAAGTGAATATCAAAAAGAGTCAAGATCTTAATCAAGGCTACCTGTTTAGAATTTAACATTCAACTGCGAGTGAATATCATAACAACAGACAAGAACTTTGATTAAAGATAGGCTGTTAGGACTTCACATTCGACCACAAGTGAATATCATTAAAAAGAGCCTAGAACTTAATTCAAGGTTGCTAGTTAGAATTTAACATGCAACCACAAGTGAATGTTGTCATTACAACACACTAAAAACTAATCAGTACTCACCAGTAAATAACCATTTAAACTAGTATGTTAACCAGTGGCAATCATTACATACACAAGACTCAGCAAGGCTGTACATCATGAAAATCAACAAAAAAGTAACAAGTCATCAACAATCTAATTATTAACAAACCTGTCAACAGCATCATTAATTTTCTTCTGCATTATTGCTCCCTTTCTGGGTACTTTCGTCTGCACAACACATGTAGACAACAACCAAAACGTCGCAAGTCATCACCAACATTAGTTACAAAGAATGGCAACTTTTTGACATCTGAACCAGACAACAAAGTACAACAAGACATACATCTAAAATTGGCACAGAACGAATCCTCACGGACTCAATCTCTCCAAACTGGCTAAATTCCCTCGTTAGCACTTTCTTCTTCACCTTCAAAGGCAAGTTTCCAACAAACACAGTCCTCAACAACTTACTTTCATCATCAAAACCTTCCGCCTCCTTCGAAATCAAAACATCTGCATCATTATCGACTTTCTTCCGCTTCTGCCCAACAACAACCTGATTCTCAACATTTTCTGGCGCTTCACCGTACTTTTTAATCTCGTACTCTCTCTCCACCTCATCCCTTTTCCTCTTTTTTCTCTTCTTATTGCTCCCATCCTTATCTAGGCTTTTTTCTCCCCTTCGATCAATACCCAACTCGGAATTTCCTTTCTCAACATGATTAGAGGTCTCATTAGATTCATTACCCAATCTTTGGATTTGGGTCTTCAAATTTTTTGCTTTTCTAACAACCAAAGGAGTATCCACCGATTCTCCTAGATCAATATCGGGCATTTCCCCCTTTTTCCTCTTCCTCTTTTCCAAATCACCAATAGAGTTCTCCTCGGACTCCATAAACCCAGATCCTAATTTTGATTCTTCTGGTTTTCTCTTAAACGGATTATCACTGGAGAAGATGGACGGAACCGCCACGCTTCGCTCGACGTCGCCGAAGAGGGATTTGAAAACGTCTGACGAGGAAACAGTCTCGCCATTAGAAGTGGTTACATTGTCCACTTCCTTCGGTTTCCTTTTGCCCATCTTTGACTCGAGTTTTCGAGGCGGGTGGGGAAGAGGGAATAAGCTCAAATGGAATTTGTAACCCTAATTGGATCTTTGAAGCGGTGGAGGGAGAGACCAAAATATAAGAATAACGGAAGCGGACTGGATCGAGTCGGGTCAAATAAAGCATAAAGAAGCAGCTTTTTGGGCCAAGAGCCGGGTTTTGAACAATCTTTTGTGCCTACCATAATATCCGAATGTCTACCATAAGTAAGCTTGAATTTATATTATTACTAGCAGGTGTTTACTGTATAAATGTGCAAAAAGATAATGGGCAGAAGAACTAGAATATAATGATTTGAGTTTCGTTCCGTTCCGGTCGATATCGGCCGGTGCCAACCGGAATGTACCGTACTGATCAAAATTCGGAACGGAACGAGCTACATCGGTACCGGCCAAAAATATTGGTCGATACCAGTAGTTTTCGGTCGGTACCGGCAATTCCTGAAAATTCCGGCCGGTACCATAAAAATAAAAAATCCTAAGGACCTAATTGCAAATTTAAAAAATTTTAAACCTAAAACTTTAACCTAACCCGAACCCGAACCCGACTCTTTCATCTTTCTTTTCTCCTCACGCCGTCTTCTTCTCTCATTTGTACTGCGTCGAGCCGCCTGCTCCTCACCGTCGGAGATCGCCTCCTCCTCGACCCTCGGCTCCTCCAGTTCTCCTCGACGCTCAGCTCACCTCCCTTGGTCGTTCTCCTTTCGGTTCGTCATTCCTCCACGTCGTCGTCGACGCCACCACCTTCTCTACTCCTCGCCATCGCACCATAGCACCACGACACCGCAGGGAAGCCACCGGAGACGCAACTGAAGCCACCGGAGATGGGTTGACGCTCTGACCCGTGACAAAACCCGAAGACATGCCCAGACCGAAGCTGGTTT
>JANZLF010000001.1:15522181-15535149 GCA_026546835.1 Erythroxylum foetidum | reverse complement strand
CCAGATATGGAGACTATGTTTTTTGTTATTCTTTTGTTGGGTTTGACCTCTATTATGAGTAACTAAATTCTTCTTCTTGGTTGAAGGGAACCACGTTATCAGCTATTATATGTGAGATTTTCTGAATAAAGTTTATTTCATTGATGAATATTAAATGCATTCCGAATTGTTTTTTGTGATTGAATAGATTGATCTCTAAGGTGCACAACTAGGAATTCATTGATTTAATTTACAGCCAGATTAGTATAATTTGACGTTCAGTTTTGCTAATCCAAAGTGACAATTAGGATTACCATATTTACATTAGGGATTGGAAATTCTAGGAAAGATACTTATCTATATTAAATACATATCGTATGTGTATTGTCTTGCTTACTGGTTCTCTTAAGTCTTAAAGCTATTAATTAATCAAACTTAAGATCATTGGTTAATAAAAGTGATTAGAATACATGTTTCTATTCATTTAACCTTAAGAGAGAACATCACCTAATGAGTATCTGTCAATGGACTTAATTTTATATCGATCATCCTTATTAGTTTGATAATATAGGTGACCTAAAACCAAGGTTCGTTAAGTTTATTTCAAAATTTTGTCATTTTTAAATTTTTTAAATTACGTAAATTCAATCCCCAATTTGTTTTATTTTTCAACTTGTATAATATTTACCAATAGGTTCCTTGTGGGAACGATCTCTACATTCTACAACTACATTAATTTGTATAGCAGGAAGTTGATTTCTTTTTATATTTGGTTGCAGGAGACAATATTACTAAATTTTGGTTTCGTTGCCAGGAAATTCTTGATGGTATATGTATGTTACATGAGTAGAGAAGAAAACTCAATTGTTATTTAATTCAGATATAGAAAAGATAGCTAAAAGGTTCAAAAGCAAACAAAACAGAAACAACAAGTGTAGAAGACAGAAAGAATGGTTGCGAATTGCACTCTTCATAAACTAGCTGCCCCTACGAATTCTCAATAACCCCATTGCTTTAATTTTTTGAATTCAAAGGACAACAACACCTTTGAACAGAAGTCAAGGCTGATTCATTTATTACCAATTTTTTTAGGTCTACCAGGAGAGGATCCCTACAAGCATTTGAAGGAATTTGATGTGGTTTTATAGGTATGAAGTTGACGAATGTGATTGAGGAGAAAATCAACCAAGAATCTTCCCATTTTCTCTCAAAGATGATGCTTAAGATTGGTTGTACTACCCTACTGGTGAAAATGTGTAAACATGGGTTGAAATGAAAAGACTCTTTGTTGAAAAATATTTTCCACTATTAAGAGCTGCTAATATTAGAAAAGAAATTTGTGGCATTCAAAAATACACGGGGGAGACACTATACGAATATTGGGAAAGATTTAAGAAGCTTTGTGTTAGGTGTCCCCATCATCAAATAAATGGTCAATTGTTGAATCAATACTTTTATGAAGGTCTTTTGCTTACAGATAGGAGTATGATCGATGCTGCAAATGATGGAGTTTTGGTTGACAAAACACCGATAGTCCCAAGAGATTTGATAGTGAATATGGCTTCTAATACACAACATACATTTTGCCTATAGTTTAAAACATGTAAATGAGGTGAATATAATAAAATTGGAGAAAAGATTAGATGATCTTACATATTTGGTGTGGCAACTTGCAGTTACAAAGAAAGAAGAAGCAAAGGGATATGGAATATGTTTGATGTTGGAACACTCCACTAACACATGTCTAGTTTTGAAGGAAGAAAGTGCAAAACAAGTCAATGTCATAGGGGGATTTGCTAGGCAAATTCAAAGGAAATATGACCCATTCTCCAACACCTACAATCCGGGTTGGTGCAACCATCCAAATTTGTGTTATGGTAACTCTCAAAGACAACAAGCTACTGCAAATTTCCAGTAATTTAGGCAACTATATGTACTTAGACAACATCAACAAATGGCATCCAATTCTGAAGGTAAGTCTTCTTTGGAGGATATAGTTAAATCTTTGGCCACCAATACCTTGACATTTCAACGAGATACTCAAGCTAGTATTCAAAATTTGAAAATCAATTGAGCCAAATGGCAACAGTCATCAATTGATTAGAGGCATAAAGTTCTAACAAATTTCTAGGTCAATCATAAATTAATCCTAAATAAAGTAAGGAATTGAAGGAACCATTTATAAAAATCTCCAAGAGAGAAGTCAAAGAAGAAGTAACAAAGGAAGCATCTTATTAGCCAGAGAAGATGCAAACAAGTCTACAGAACTTTGTTATATAACCTCTTTTTCCTAGTTGATACACCAAGACAAGGAAAGAGGAAAAAAAGAAAGAAATATGGGAGATTTTCAACAAAGTACAGGTAAATATTCCTTTTCTTGATGCCATTAAACAAACCACCTGTTATGATAAACTTCTTAAGTAACTCTGCACTTCCAAATGGAAATTGAAATTTGATAAGAAAGTGCAATTGGGGGATAATGTGTTAAACCATGTTGCAGAAGAAAAAGTTACTACCTATGTATCAAGACCCAGGTATGTTCACTATCCCTTGTAAAATTGGTGATTTGAGAATTGAAAAAGCTATGTTAGATTTGGGTGCATCAATAAATGTCGTGCCTTATGATATTTACAAGTCTTTAAATATGGAGCCTCTTAAAGAAACTAATGTAGTGATTCAAATAGCGGATCATTCAAATGCTTATGCAAAAGGTGTATTAGAGGATATCTTAGTTCAAGTGGGTGAAATGTTTTTTCCAGCTGATTTTTATATTTTACAGATGGGAAGTGATGATGTATCTTCTTCCACTCCAATTTTATTTAGAATGTCATTCTTGAAAACTACTAAAACAAAATTTGATGTTCACGATGTATCATTGACTATGGAAGATGGTGAATTAATTAAATTCAATATATACAATGCCATGAAATTTCTAGATGATGAACAACCTATTGTTTTTGTGGACTTTATTAACACTTGGTTGTAGGAAAATTCATCATTAAAAGGAAGAGATAAACTTGAAATAATTTTGGAGATGGGAGATGCATTACAGTGGCAAGCAATTAAATAGTCGTTAATGCTCAATGACAAACTTGAGGTGCTATTTTTTCATTTGGAGAAAACCAAGCAAGTGTTGAAGGAATTATCGTATATGTAGCTATCATGGAATAGCTCCAAGCTTCTACCTTCGTTGATTCAACCACCAATGTTGGAGTTAAAGAGTTTACTTAGACATTTAAAAAACATATTTTTGGGTGAGCAAGATACGTTACCTATTATAATCTCAAATAAACTTACTCTTTTGTAGTAAAACCAGTTGATTTAAGTGTAAGAAAACACAAAGAAGCCTTCGGATGGACAGTGGCTAATTTAAAAGGTATTAGCCCCACCATTTGTATGCACCAAATATTGATGAAAGATGACGTCAAGGAGGTAAGGCAACCCCAACGTCGTTTAAATCCACCCATGATGGAAGTAGTGAAAATGGAAATCTTAAAGCTTCTTGAGGCTGGAATCATTTATCTTATTTCAAATAGAAACTGGGTAAGTCTAGTCTAGGTAGTTCCAAAGAAAACTAAGATAACTATGATAGAAAATAGTGATGGTGAGTTGATACCTACTCGTATTCAAAATGGGTGGAGAGTTTGCATGAAAGATCATTTTCCGCTTCTATTTATTAGTCAAATGCTTGAAAGACTTGCAAGTAAATCTCACTATTGATGTTCATATGGTTATTCAGGGTATCACCAGATTTTGGTTGCACCAAAGGATTAAGAGAAAACAACTTTCATTTGTCCATTCAGCACCTTTACCTACCGAAGAATTGCATTGGGGTTATGTAATGCACCAATGACATTTCAAAGGTGTATGGTGGGTATTTTCTCTAACCTTATGGAGAATTGTACGGAATTTTTCATGGATGATTTTACAGTTTATAGAGAATCTCTTGAAACATGCATTATCAACCATGAGAACGTGCTTAAATGTTGTATTAAGACTAATTTGGTTTTAAATTAAGAACAATGTCATTTTATGGTGATCAAGGGATAATTTTGGGTCATACAGTCTCTTCTAAGGGAATTGAGGTCGATAAGGCTAAGATAGATATTATCAGACCTTTACCTTACCCTACAATTATGTGGGAAATTCACTCTCTTCTTAGTGACGTGAGATTTTATCAGTGATTTATCAAAGATTTTTCGAATATTACACAATCCATGTATAAACTACTCCAAAAAGACGTGAAATTTGATTTTAATGAGCCATGCAGGATTGCATTTGATGAACTTAAAGATTGACTCACTGTCGCCCTAACTATTCAACCACTAAAATGGAACATTCCCTTCGAACTAGTGTGCAATGCCTCAGATTATGCGATAAGTAGTTTTGGGGAAAAAGGTGGACAAAGTACCTTATGTCATTTACTATGCTTCTATGATAGTTAACGATGCTTAGAAGAATTATTCCATGACAAAAAAAAATTTTGGTTGTAGTTTTTAGGT
This sequence comes from Erythroxylum foetidum, assembly GCA_026546835.1. NCBI lineage: Eukaryota > Viridiplantae > Streptophyta > Magnoliopsida > Malpighiales > Erythroxylaceae > Erythroxylum > Erythroxylum foetidum. Next base: position 15,530,668 of record JANZLF010000001.1, on the reverse strand, counting down.
TGGAAATTTTTTGGTCTTGCCTATGGGGTATAAAGGTGATCATTTATTCAAACCATGCAACTCTAAAATATTTGGTTACTAAGAAAGAAGTAAAGCTAAGATTGATTCGGTAGATCTTACTCCTACAAGAATTTGAGTTGGAAATATGTGACAAGAAAGGAGCTGAAAATTTGGTGGTCGATCATCTAAGCAGGATCACTCCAACCAATGCACTTATTGTTCTCCAAGATAAATTTTCGGATGCCTCGTAATTCAACAGGTAATTCCATGATATGTTGACATAGTAAATTTCTTGGTAACTAAGTCCTTACCTAGTGATTTATCTAGAGATGAAAAGGATAGAATTAAACAAGAGGCTAAATATTACATAAGGGATGAACATCATCTTTGGAAATTTTATATTGATAAGATTATTAGAAGGTGTGTCGCAAATGATGAAATTCCTTCCATATTAAAATTTTTCATTCATCTGTGTGTAGGGGACACTTTGGCCCCAAAAGAACAACCCGTAAAGTTCTTAAATGTGGACTATTTTTGCCTAACTTATTTTTATGATTTTTACATATTTTGCAAGTCTTGTGATTATTGTCAAAGAACAGGTCACCTGGGATTGAGAGATCAAATGCCACTTACTAACATTTTGGTAATCTGGGGAATAAACTTTATGGGTTCTTTCCTTCATCCTTTGGTAAGAATTATATTTTGCTTGTTGTGGATTATGTTTCGAAATGGGTTAAAGCCAAAGCTACTTTGTCTGACGATGCTAAAATAATTATAGATTTCTTCAAATTTAACATTTTTGTCAGATTTAGAGTACCTCGACCTATCATTGGAGATTGAGGGACCTATTTTTGTAACAGGATTTTTGAGGCTTTGATGAAGAAATATGGTGTCACACACCGGATTTCTACAGTATATCATCCACAGATAAGTGGACAAGATGAGGAGTCCAATAGGGAGATTATGTCCATACTAGAAAAAGTGGTTAATCTGAATAGAAAAGATTGGAGGTTATGATCAGATGATTACTTGTGGGCATATCGGTTTGTTTACAAGACTCCAATAGGCATGTTGCCATACAGGTTAGTTTTCAGTAAACCTTGTCATTTGCTTGTGGAAATAGAACATAGAGCGTACTGGGCTGTGAAGTAGTTAAACATGAATTTGGTAGAGGCTAGTAATAATAGGAAGTGCAATTGCAAGAGTTAGAAGAGATCCGTAATGAAGCTAATGAAAGTGAAAAAATTTATAAGGAGAAAACTAAAGATTTTCATGATAAGATGATTTTTAGGAAACAATTTTCTGTAGGACAGAAAGTTCTTCTTTATCATTCAAAGCTTAAGTTACTTCTAAGAAATTTACGATCTCACTGGCTCGGACCATTTATTGTTACTAACGTATTTTCTTATAGTGCGGTAGAAATTCAAAGTTTAGACAATTCCAAGGTGTTTAAGGTTAACAAACACCATCTAAAACCATACTATGAGAACTCTCCAATCGATAATATGGAAGAGATAGAGTTGGTAGCCCCAATCTATCTAGGTAAGTCGGCGAGCACATCCAGCTAACGACTTAAAAGAAGCACATTTGGAGGCAACCCAAAAATTTCATATTCAATGTTATTTTTATTTTTCATTATTTACCAATTTTTAATTTGTTTGATTTGTTTTGTTTCAACTCTCAATTTTATTCCATTCCCTTTATATTTTCATTCGTTAATACTTTCAATTCTAATTAAAAAAATTTCCTTTCCTGTCGCCCACTTTTATTTTACTGCCCATCCTATTTTTCCTCCCAACTTTCATTTATTTCTTACTCTTACCTTCACTCACTCACAATTTCACACACCCATTATAGAATTAGTGAACACCCACATCTTTCCAATGAAAAACCCAACCTTTTACCATTCTTCTCATCATAACCCACCTATTTTTCAGTCAAAATTTTTGTTGATTTTGTGTTTGCATTTTTGTATTTCAAGATTGCAAAAGCACAATGATTGGAGTCATGCCACGAAAGAAGAGTGATTCACGCAGGTTAGCTTCACCAATCACATCATTTGTATATACCAACCTCCATCGGACACCATAGCTGCAACATCAAGTTCATCAATACTTCCAATATCCTAACCAACACCAAGCCCTTTAATGAGGAATCACACTCGAAAAGGTAAGCAAGTAGAGAACTGAAGCTAATGGAATTCAATTGAGTTTTCACTTCTTTTCGATTGCCACAGGACAACCAAAGATTTCGAAAACTAAGCCAACAAAAAATCTATCCTTATAAGTATGTTCTTATGGACACTCTTGAAGCTTTACAAGTTCATGATTCTTTTGAGCAACTGGTTGGACAAATTTGTTGGAATGTGTTTGTTAAAATTGACTGCCTTGCATATGTTGAATTAAAAAATAATTTTATAGCACATTTTAATTTAAATCTCATGAAGAATTCAACTTTTTTACTGAAGGAATTGTGAAATTTAGACTTATGGGTAAGGAATTTGTTTTATCTATTGCTGAATTTAACGTGGCCATAGGTTTTATATCAGCTAATGATGCTAAAAATGAACCATTTGTAAGTTCTCGCTATAAATATTATCCTTATGAATATAGAATTCTTGAATTTAACTTGTTTTATAATGAAGATGATCAATCCACCATTGAGCACATTGCTAGATTCACCATACAATATAGAGAATTAACCAATTAGGAAAGTTCAACTACTTTAAGCTCCAAATTCATTAATAAGAATCACCTTTTCTTAGTATGCTTTGTGGGCTAGGATTTTTATTCATTTTTAGGCTAAAAGGGAAAATTTGTTACTTACTCAATTTTTAAGACTGAGCCTAAAGTTAGTGTAGTTGAGTTGTCAAGGGTCACTCTGAAGAGTAGTGAGAATCTTAACATGTTCATAACTGGTTTCAAGAAAATGAGAAGTCGATACAGTTTACATGCAACATCTCATTCCCACACTAACGGATAGCACCCTAGATTTCAGTAATTAAGAAATAGCAATGAGAGATTAGAAAAAATGCATTTCATGCTCTTGCATAATGTTAGCATACACACATGTGAATATTGATTTTTGCACACTAAAATGATTGTGCATACATTCATTGAATTTTTTTGGGTATAATTGATCTACAAATATGATTATATATGGAATTGTAAATTGTATATGTTAAGAATTGATTTGGAGAGTATAATTACTGACTCAAAATTTTTGGTGAAAATTTGGGAAAATTTTGTAATTTTAAGGGTATATTAGACTAGGAAAAACGCCAAATGATAGAACAATTGATAAATAGTGGTAAAAGTACATGTCAAAAGGTAGTCGAAATTTTTATGAATGACATCAAGATTTAATGGCAAGTATCATTAAAAATTGGAAGAAAATTGGGTTGAAAATTGGAGGCATATAGACTAACTTATTAAAAGATCAAGAAGAGACCTTGAGAGAGTGACATATGGCAAGTGACATGTGTCACTTGCTACGCCACTTGCTAAGTCATGTTTTTATTAAGTGAAAGATTGTCTTTCACTTGCCAAAAAATAGCACATGCTTCATTTTGCCTAACTTCTTCATTTCTTCAGCTTCTCCATTCTCTCTATCTATGAAACTCACTCTCACCTCACCATGTTGATTTTTATCCATCTCCTTCACTTTGTTTCTTCAACATTCATCATCTTCTCCTTCTTTTTGCTAAAAGACCCAACCTATTTCACCTTGAAAGTTGATTTTCGTGGATGTTGAAGGAGCTAGGGTTCTTGGAGATTCTTGAAGAAGCCTTAGGTAAATCAAGTAAGTAACCTATTAATTTTCATAACTTTGATGAATGATCCATGTTTGATGATAGTTAGAGGTTAAATGATTATAGAATAGGGATGGGCACATGCTAGAAATGTGATTAAGGAATGTGGTAGATTCATTCCTTACTTTTACATGGATGATGATTAATGATTCATGAATTGTTATATAGATGTTTTAGAGTTAGAATGAATCCTTAATGAATGTAGAATGAAGTGCAGAAAAAAAAATTGATTTGCGAATGGATATTCACATATTCCGCTTTTGATGTATAAAAACGTGGATCATTAGTTGTTTTAAAAATGAATTGGATTGAGTATTAAAGTTAAAGAAAATACAAGTGTAGTATCTTGAAATGTGAAGAATTAAGGTGATAGTTAGAGGTAAAATGAAAGTGAAAATGAAGTTGAATGTGTGCAATAAGTTGATGATGAATGTGTATATATATGTATGTTCTGTTATTAGTGTTCGTAATCAATCATGGACTATAATTTGTTTATGGATGATATTGAGTTGAAATGGAACTAGAGTGATGGGAAAATGAGGAGAAATTGAATTAGAAATGATAAACAAGATTAAGGTAGTGAATGTAATAAGTAAAGAGTTAGAATCTAGAAAATTGGAAGATGAGTCCTAATTAGCTTCTATGAAGTTCACCATGGCCAACTTCTTAGTTCTCCGTAGCCAACTTGCAAGATTTCCATGGGAATTTTCTCTCGAGAAAAGTTTGCTGCGGCCAACTCCTGGCTTCACCACAACCAACTTTCCTGCACAACTTAAACATGCTTTGTATTTTAGGCATAACTTGTCCTGTGGTTATCCAATTGGAATGATTTTTGATTTGGAGTCAACTAGAGACATAGGAATACAAATTGTCTAAAGAATTTTAATTCAATCTCTAAGAATTTCAATTTTTAGATGGAAATTAAGTATAGGGAATTGCTTTAGTATAAGAATAGTCTGAAAATGTTTAGGGAATAACTTTTAGATTACTAAACTAAATTGAATGATCTTGGTGTCATTAGAAACTTAAGAAATAGGAAAACAACTTTCTAGAAGGAAGTGTTGCCAAATTACTCCATTTTCCTTGTCAAAATGTTCATGAAAAACTGACCCAAAGGTTTGGAATGTTGGAGATATTATAAGAAGAAATGAGAGTTTGGATCTTGTATGATCATATAATATTATAATAACATTAGTGAATGAATTGTTGATCTCAAAGTACCAAAGGCATGAATATAATGGGAATGAAGGATGTTCATATGATTGTAGTTATAATTCAAGGAGATGACTAATGGGCATCAAGTAAAAGTGAATAAGAATTTGTTATTACGAGATCAAATAATGCTAAAAATGAGAATGTGTTTAAGTTATAAAATTTGATAATATAAACGGGATTGTCATTGAGCATGTATTGTATACATTCCATATACACATTTGTGCATAAAGGAATACTTATAATTATGCAATTAATAATGTGTGTTCAACGTGTGTATTGCATAATTTGGATGTGGAGGATAAAAGTCCTCATTCAGATGTTTCCAAATCATGGAAGCTAATGCTAATATGGAGCATACTATGAGTTGACCTAGATGGTCTTACTTTTTGGATTGTTTCGTTTAATTACTATTGACTGAATGATTATGAAATATGATTGTTTTGATTCCAGACATTGAATATCCAAGGAGTTTGATAAATGCATGAATAATATGATAAATGCATGAATAATAATAGAAGTACTCGTTGAACATGAATTGGAAGAAATAAGTGATACTCAACTTAAATGTTGAATGCCATACTAAGGTTCGCTGACATATGTAAAGTGGTAATAAGTGACTGCTTGAAAATATGTGAATGTGACGCATTCCATTATATGATGCATGAAACATAAAGGTAGTTGTGATCAGAGTAGCTACCAAAAAAGAGCTTCAAGCTGAGATTATGAAAAAGAGTTTAAAGCTCAGAAAGTGTACAAGAGCCAAAGGCTGACTATATAAAATGAGATCGGTATCTCCAACAGATATGAAACAGTTATCAATGAGCTCGATATTCACAATGGATACAGGACAATTATAGACACTCGGTCACAATAAAGTAATAAATAAAAGTGAGTCTTATTAGCATTGCATAAACATTTAATATGCATGTTTGATGATTGATATGTATGATTTAAACGGTTAAAAATTGGATTGTAAAATATGAGTTAAATGAATGTGAAATGTAGGTGACTCAATATGAGGAACTAATATAGTGACATAGATTATGTGATTGTATATTTTGATGTATTATGTGATTGAGTGCGTCATCGAGGATGGTCACTCACTGAGTTTGCAAAACTCACCAAAATTTGCAATATTGTTTAGGCTCAGAAGAGTGCCCTGTTAGGCAAACAGGAGTATACCAACTGCCCTCAAGTAAGAGATAGAGTTCGGGATCAGTTTGCGTCTGCATTTATATTTTCTTATTTTGTGTCAAGTTAAGTCTTCCACAATTATTGTACAATGTGTATTTGAATGTTTCTGTATGTAATAACTTTCCAAAGTGGGAAGGTTTGCAAATGATTTTGTAATATAATAACAATTACGAATTTAAGTGTTTTGTATTTGTAATGGGCCCTAATGACTAATGAAATTCGGATGATTCGTGAAATGATTGTATTGTGATTGAAAAACTTTATGAATAAAGTGGGCCTAATTTGATTATTGATTTCCGCATACGCGTGCATTGATTTGAAAAAAATTTGTATTGAGTTCGATTGTTGACTATTCTAGCATGTCACCCTTACGGGGTACATACTCGAATATCACTCAGGATGTCAGGTATGTCTTGTGAGAGTGAGGTGCTACAATTTGGTATCAGAGCCCAAAATTAGCATCTTACATGGATGTCTTTCAAACCAAGTTGCATTCATATGACCCCTAGTCATGTTACATTCAAGTTACATACATTTTAGTCATGTCGTAATAGGCAGTAGCAACTGACCCCTAGTCTGAGCTACATTCATATGAGTCACACGCATGAGCATTTCTTAAGAGTTTGAGAGGATAGAAATAGTGAAGAGAATGATGATCTATCAAAATGTCAGAAAATGAAAGTTTATGGTTATATAGAAGTGAGAAATAGTATATGGTTAGATATGACAGATAAAGGTTCAATACACTTGTATTGGTGAATGTGTTATGAATATGTTATCAATATTGTACTGTGGTAATATATCCTTGGATGTGAAATAGATGTGAATACATTGTCATGGACTGATTAAGGAAATAAGTGATATAAATAAGAATGATGAGATTTATAGGATACAAGCCAAGTTGAAAGAAAATAAAATTTGCTATGACTTTGAAAGGTTAGACTTGGACTTGAAATGAATGTCGGATAAATATGATAATGATAAGAGTTATGATTTAGCATAATATTATGTCTGTCATATTAAGATAAGAATTTCATGATGATTGTGCATCTATAATTCTGAATGGATTGAGAATATACATATGGAAGATGAAATAAATGACAATAGGAAAATAGGATAGAAATGAAGAAGGAAGAAAAGGGGAATGAAATAGACATAAATGACTTTTCATAAGATGAATGATATATATACTAAGGAGAAAGTTAGAAATGCATATAAGATAGATTTTATGTAAGAATGAGATTAATAAAAAAATGAAGAATCAAATGTAAAGAGTTTTAATGCACTCAATATGTTAGTTGAATCATCATGACATGATGTAGCATTAAAAGACGTAAATTCTAGAAAATTAGAGTATAGTTAATGTTAATATGTTTGTTAACATGAGGAAGAAAGTGCAGGGTACAATGGTGGCCTGACAAAAATAAGTTTTTGTCACAATCTTGGTAGGGATACCTTGATCGTGGGTAAAGATAAAGAGAGAAATATTGTTTAGGATCAGTTGAGATCAAAAACTGGTAAACGAGGAATTTTGGTGATTCGTCCTGCGTAAAGAACAAATGATGAAAATTCTTGAACCAAGAAATGATAGGTAAGGGTAAAGTAGCGAATCAAAAATGTGGATATGTCCAAGTTTCGCTTTGGTGAATCTGTTGGATAAAAGATTTTGAAGTGAAAATAATTAAGGTAAAAGTTAGAAGTAGAATGAAAACCAAAAAATGAAGTTGCATTTATGTAGTAAGTTGATGACGGAGATGTATTTATATGTGTATGTTCTGTTATTGGTATTCATGATTAATTTGTTAGTAGTGTGCCCTAGGCCAATAGACATAATGTGACTTTTGTACTAACATTATGACTTATTAATAAGATATTATGAGGTATTCTTTTATATATGTATGTATATCGTTTATGTAATGTTTTTTACATTCCATGAATAGTATTAGGCTTATGTCATCAAGTATGTGACTGGATAGTAAAACCTTAAGCTTTATAATACTATTCTAAACTGTCCATGGTCGATCGTTATTGGTGGAACAATAATAAATTAAGGCTAGAATGTGTTTTGATTGATGATCACGTTTTTCTGATCATAGATATGAGTTATCAAATCATAAACATAGATATATGTTAGAGAACATATATTGGACCGATCCATAGAGAGAACACTACATGGTTTCATGTCATTATTGATTCTCAATATGGTTTGACTTTAGTCCTCTGACCTGAAGTCATCATGGTTCCCTACATGAGGAATTTAGTGTTTT
>JANZLF010000001.1:15476012-15486255 GCA_026546835.1 Erythroxylum foetidum | reverse complement strand
ATTTACCAACGGAATTTACCTACGGAATTTTCCGTAGGTAAATTCAAAATTTTTTATTCCGCCAAAAATTCCCTCCAAAAATTCCCTCCATCGCTAATTTTACCGCCACGAATTCCCTCGAAATTTAGTGACGAGTATTAGTATCGTCGCTAAATTACTCAATTTTAGCGACGGAAATATGCTTTTCGTCGCTAATTTCCAACGGTATATTTGTTGTCGATAATAAATTACCGACGGCTATATTGTTTCGTCGCTAATGTCCGTCGCTAATTTTGCCACGATAAATTCCCTCCAAATTTAGCGACGAATATTAGTACCATCGCTAAATCACTCAATTTTATCGACAGAAAGCATATTTCCGTCACTAATTGCCTACAATGTTTCCGTTGCTAAGTTTCCGTCGCTAATTTACATTTTTCTTGTAGTGTCTTAGTCGCTAAATGATGTCCCTGCGTATTCCTACTAGGATGTATAACTTACGTTACCATTTGTACTTTTCTAACAATCTCTTTGCTCAATCATCTTTATTGGTACATATACTTCTTATTTCAATCACAATGTATCATTCTTCCTATTTAATCCCAAAATTTAGATTTGTTTTCAATCTCTTAAGAAGATTCACAATTTCTAAATCCTCAATTTGGGCTTGGTTAATCCTTTCATATGAAACTGATCTTTAATTCCGTAGCAAATAGTACTTTGATTTGCCCAAAATTCAACTCCACATTCTATGCTCCTTTTTGCACTAAATCTGATAACCTCAATATCGAATTTTTGCTTAATGTATCAAATATAACACTAACTTTACTAGGAATTACTCATTTGTACAATCATAGTCTTTCAATACTTATATCAATTGTCTCAGTCTTGTATTCAATTTTTCTAAACTCAATAACTTCCTCAAACTTTTATGATCTGTACATGTATATATATATCCAAGATGTTCCTATGTATACTGTCTCCGAACTTTCAAAGCAATTACTAGTATAGCAGCTCTAAATCATGTATCGAATAATCAACTCATAGGCCTTTTAGTTGTCTCCATACATGTAAAATCACTTTATTACGCTGCATTGGATTTTATCTAAATCTCTTATACAACATCATTGTATGCTATAAATCTCCAAATCTGTATGATTTAATTAATATCAGTATAATTCCTCAAAATTCTCTTTACTTTCATTATTCATACAATTTACATGTTTTTTTTCTTCAAGTATTCAAACTATTCTTCTCAACTTTTTGAATACCTTTAATACATCATCAAATTTTTGCTTGGATCACTTTAATCTTCAATATCATAGTACTATCAGGGCAATTGCTAACTAAAAACAATTATTATCAAACTCTATATGCCCATGATTAGTTCCCATAATTCCCTAAATAACTAATTCCTCAGTGAGGTAGCATTGTCTCACATTATTTTCAATTTCTCAATTGACTTCCTTTCTCGAATGATTTTCTCAATTCATTCAATTTCCTCTGATTTCACAGTGAATTATTGCACTGTCTGCTCATTCCTACTAATTTCTCAACACATTTCAATTTATTTTCAATCTTAACTTCCAGCGTTTGTAATACCTTCATCAGGTCAAATTTGTATCTCTTGAACACATTTACACATAATATAACACGGACCTATATACTCCTCATATTAGTAATAATGCAACCTCAATTTCAAGAATTCAATCACATAGTTGGATACTTTACATCAAGAAATGCATATACTCCCAGTAACATATTCTATATCTTATGTTTGAGTCTCCATCAGGATTACGACTCCAATATCATTTCTAAATTATTCTTTCATTGATCATTCTTAACATAAACTATCTGATTTGCTTAATCTAATTCAGTGAAATTCTTCTTAAAAAGAGGATTTCTTGCTAATATCATCTATACTATTCATGCAATCTTTATCAATCATCTATTATCGTCATCACTTTATCAGCTATCCTTAATAACTCAAGAGGACCGATTTCTATCGTTCTTACAAGGTCATAATGTCATAATCACCAAAACTCAATAGAGTAATGAACATAATTACTATCACATATGCTTGGGTAGGCATCATCAAATTCATCCCATTTTGTCCACATATTTATCTCCAACAATTCAGGAATTTATAGTTTACAATGGATAAGCTTTCTTTCTTAAATTCAATGCAGGTTTATGTCTTGTGTAACTCCGGATAAGAGAATATGGACCATTTGTTCTTTAAATGTCCCTTCTCTAGAGATATTTGTTCTTGGATAAGGCATAAATGTCTGTGGTCCCTAAGCACACTTTAATTCACAGTGATACTATAATGGTTTATCAAACTAAAGTCCATTTCCGATCCTAATTCTATTATCTGCCTAATTTCCTTTGACACTTGCATTAAGGAAATATGGGCAGAAAGGAACATATGTAGGTTTCAGATGATCCACAACAGGTAAGGGAGTGTATTTTTGCCAAAATAAGAGAACAGTTAATCTCCTCTAGCTTTATCAAGAAGTGTTCATCTCAACTAGCTAAATTATGGAGAATATAGGGAAATATGCATAGCAACAGTAGCAGGAAGTTTTCGAAGCTAATATTCTTTAATAATATGGAAAGCATTGGAAGGGGGACTTACCACTCAGTTGGTGGAAGGGAAGCGCCATCGGGGTTGGGAATAATGTTCGGAACACTCAACCGATGTTCTCGTACATAAAAAGACAAGAAGGGAAGCCTCAATCATTTTGCATCGGTCAAATTTAAGTGTGAAACATGAAGAAAAGAAACATGGTATTATAAAGGATTTGTCTTACCTGTTAATCACCAAAGGATAGGCTGAAGCGTTCTTGGTACAAGGCTAGGCTAGAACTTATTTGCTTGGGACACTAACCTGATCTGTCTCAAAGCTTACTCTCGACGCCTTAAGATGGTTGTGGCTGTTGATTCCTCCAACCCTAATCAGGGAAAGTAAGAAGGAAACTTGTGGTGATTGGGATTTCTTTCCCCATTTTGGTCTCAACAATGGATCTTTAGTTTTACTTTAGAATGTTGTCGTTTATGTGTGATTGTTTATTAGGTGTTGAACATTGTCGTTTTTTTGGGATGATCCGTGAGTCATTTGACTCCCCCAAGTTTTTATTTCTCTTCTATGTTTAATTTATATTATTTTTAATTTTTTAAAAAGCATTCACACTAGTAAATTGCATACAGTCAACGTGGCCTTCAACTTAACTTTGTTGATAATGTACTCATATATGAAAATAAAGTAGAAGGTGAATGGAACCTGTGATCGTCATTTGCGTCAAATATTCTCCTTGTATCACTTCATTAGTGTCCAATATTCTCATTTGTATCACATTCTTAAATTTAACAATTATGTATTATAACTCTATTCATAGATTTTTCACAAGATATAATATTGAAATCATATTATTATATTTTTAGAAAAGCAAAAAACTTTGATGTTAATTTAGAATGAAAAATATATAATAAAATCTTATATTATCTTCTTCTTTTTTTTTCTTCCTCTTATTATTATTATTTTTTATTTGCAAGGAAAATCTCTATATTTCGATATTTATAGGTCCATGTTTCTTGAAGGAGTATACTTTGTAAGTTTTCTATAATTAATATTCAAATATCAAAGACATAAATCATAAATTATACGCAAATTATTTGTGTCAATTCAGATCTTGAATATAGTAATAACCACTTAGATGAAGTGAACAAATCTCTTGCCTTGAGTGGGATTCCTCAAATGTAGAGACAACTTTTAACAATACGTTGATGGATAGCCAAAAATACGTTTATTTTGTATTTATTTATTTTGTCTGTACTTAGTTAGGGTAGAGAGAAGATTAATTTATATACACTTCTCAACTGACATTAAATCTTGTATATTCATCAAGTATTAAATTAACGATCAAGATTTAATATACTATTAAATTAAGAAAACCTTATTCCTACATAAAATATAGGCCGGGCCATATTTCTTAAATACTTGCTACTGGTATCATATTAAAAAACTGAATATGAAGATTCGCAGAGTATGTTTATTTATTTGAGATTCCTCGTCATTGTTACCAACAATTTATTTTCTCTGTTGCATTGATAAGGAGCCTAACAAATTAATTAGTTAGCTCATTAAAACATTGTCCACTGTAAACAAAACTTTTAATTCTTGGTTAAGAAAAATAATGGAGATTATTCTTAGGCCAAAAAAACTTATTAATTATTATATGACGTGATTGATACAAGAAGATGTGAAAACATCGGATAAGAAAAAAGACAAATGAAGGACTTATGTTTTTGCTAGGAGGAAGCAAAAAGAAAATAGACTTTGAAGTTTAAACCGTGGTGCAGTCGGTGGGCTTGAAGGAGAGAGTCATAGCCTGAAGATCATAACCAACCAATAAATTGGATTGTGCCAAGTTACCGAAGATTGAACCAACACTTACGTCAGTGGGAATAAAAGCAAAGCACACTACTCCCTCTGCTGCTTCAATGAAGATGGTTCCTTGATTCAGCTTCACGTCTGCACCTTTGAAGTGAGCAGTGAGTGTAGGAATGTTGAGTTGAGAATCTGCAGTGTAACATAGTTGGAAAACTCCGTTCGGATCCTGAGTTTGTTTTCCTCCAACAACCTTGTCAACTTCTGAGGACAAGGCCGAGAAGAAGTCTTGAGGAATTAGTGTCAATGTAGTTCCAGAGTCGATGATAATGTTACCGTCAGATGATCCACTAGAAGAACTGCTATACGGTATCTTCTTATTTCCAACACTGATTGCTTCTAGGTTGAGATAGTAGAACGTATCCGGCGTTCCTGCGATTAACGGTGTTGAAACCACTCCATTTCCAGAAACAATAGCGTTGCTACCGAAATTCATCTGACTCGAGTTTTTAGATTGGGAGGTAAGAGGCACCAAACAATAAGAGAATTTGCCACTAATTGAAGAACCCAATTGCCTGATGAGAGAAAGTTGGCCACCTCCAAGACCTATGATTCCTGAACCCTTGGCGTCAAAGGTTCCACCATTGTCATGTCCACAACCAATAATTGTTTTAGGGAAGGATACTGGACTACCATTTGTGGAACCCAATGTTAGGGTGTCAGCTGCTAGGTTACCGTTAGTATAAGACTGATCTCCATATTGATATTGATATTGACAAATGTTGGAAGAGGAACAAGAAGATTGGTCCAGGTAACTGCATTGATTCGAACTGCAAGTAAAATCTCTGTAGGTTGTGGAGGATTTCGGATCAAAAAGTGGATCATCTTGCTTGTAACAATCTGTACAAGGCTTGCACTGGGTCCAAATGAGGTCACTTCCTGTGTCGGCAATAGCTACAATGCTAAAAGATGGAGTGCCAAACGAAACTTTCATGAGGTATTCACCTTCATCATTAGTCACCCTTGCTTGTGGAGACTTGGTAGATGCAACAGCTGATGGGTAAAAATGGCTAACACGTTGAATGGAACGACGGAATGCATTAACCAAGCGTTGAGAAGGCGTTTCTTTAGGATTATAAAAGGGAGACTTTGGAGAATCCCTGTGAATTAGCTCCACACTAAACCCACGTTGGCTGGCCTCCACGAGATGGCAACTGGAGAGGCAGGCTATGCAAATTGCTATCGCCAAAACAAAAGAGCAAATTTTGTTGAAAGACTCCATGAGTGTTGTATGGGAGATTATAGGTAAAGCTGGATGAATGAGACTGTTTCATCTTTGGGATGTATATATAGACAGAGGCCATATGGACTGACAAGTTATTGGCTGTGGTTCCATCGCATGCAAGACATGAAATTTGTCATATACTTCAATAGAATATAGAGGAAACTACAATGGTGAGCATATGTCTATCTCTCGTTTCCATATTCCTAAAATGAACTCTTCATTTGGTTTATGGATTGTCCAATATTTTAACATGGTGTATGGAGTTTGGTTATTAGACAATAGTGTGCGAAAAATATTGAAAATGGTTACTATCTGTGGCTCACGTTTTCTATTCACTAATACGACAGAGACGAAATAATATGCAAAATAAGTTTAAGAATACTTTAAGCAAGTCCTTAAAAGAGAAAAGAAAATGAGATGGCGACGGGGATGGTGATGGTGATGGTGATGTGGATATATCAAATTTCATTTCTAATCTATTTTTAAATTAGTAATAAATTTATTTTTTACAAATTTTGTTCTAAAATTCAAAATCGATTACGGGTTAAGATATAAAATAATAATATATTTTTAATCTACCTATTTGATCTATAGACAAAAGTTTGAACTAAAAGATAATTCAATTTCAAGGCTATTCCTTTAATATTGTTATCTTAATATTGTTGTATGCTCATGACTTCATGATAATGGACAAATAATTACAGGAGATTATAGGCTTTAATTCGGTTAAATGTAGACAAACTTTTTAATTAAAAAGCTATGTGAATTATGAAGAAAGCTCAAGATGTTTATAAGCAGCGTATATAATAAAAATTTAAGAATAGGATTTTTCACATTTTGTACTGGAAATTGTGAATTTTTTAACATATCAAGTGCTATATTTTTTTGTTTACAAAGAAGCAAACATCATATATTGTTTATATTTTCAATAAAATAAGTTGTTTTCTTAAGATAGTACACTACTAACTCCCACACGGCATGCACAACTTAACTATTTAGTTTATTATTTTGTTATGATACAGCAATAATTAGTTAAAGTTCGAAGATTTATAGTGGTAGAAAATTAGAGACACTTCTTTAAGAAGTAGAGATTTTTCTTGGTGGTTAATTAGAAAGAAGAAATATATGTAAAAACATAATCTTTATGACATAAAATTAAAATTGGAATTCATAACTTTAAGATTTTGAATAAATAATTAGGATATAATATTATGTAACTGATGTGGAAGATATCATTATCATATAAAGATTAAGAAACTTTACTGATATTCTTTGTAAAAATTAACTTCTCTCTCTTGAATATCTCTCTGCTGTAAAATAATTTGATGAAAACTTTTTTGCAACCTTAATAAGTATAGACTATAACTTTTAATTTGATACGTTCATCAAGTAAATAAATAAACAATTGAGATTTTTTACTATTAAATAGAAAATATATACCAAATAGGAATCCTTAAGTATATTAATATTATTATTGATATATATAGAATATGACCAATAATCAAGTCACATTTTAACATTTTCTCATTTAACTTAATACTTCAAACTTTATTTTAATAATATAAACATTAAATGCGCATAAACAAAACTCTTAGTGTCCTCATAATTTATCTCAACATAACAAATCAAATAATGTAGGTTATGGCAGTCATATACTTCAACATTCCATATACATACTTCTTTCCATATACTACACTAGTAATATATCAAGTCAAGTAACATAAGTGATATATAAATACTAAAAAGGTTCATATTAATATGTCATAGACACTTTTATTTTTATTTAATAATAGTTAAATGTAAACAGTCATGATAAATAAGAAAATTATCAATCAAAACTTTTGTTAAGTTCAAGAGTGTTAAAATTTATTAAAACACAATCATCAATATAACCAAAGACCATTCTTTGAACATTCTCATAAGATCAGTCTTAATATGTTCAATACACACTCTTTATTTTTAAACATTCTCATTTTAAGTAAAATATTTCAACTTCATATATTTAGCACCTTTAAAGTACTTATCATTTTCAGAGAATAAAATTATTGCAGAATTGTTACAATAAATTTTTAGCTACTTGATAATGGTGTCAATAAACTCAAACCCTAAAATAAAATTTGACAACTATAAGGCATGAATTATAGCCTCAAAATAAGCTACAAAAATTACTTCTATAATGGATTAAGTAATGACAGATTGTTTAGCATTTTTCCATAAAATTGCTCCTCTTACTAGTAGAAACAAATAGCCAATAGTTGATTTTCTATTGTCAATGCATCCAACAAAATTTGAATCCGAATATTAAATCACTATTAATGGATTAGATCTTCAGTACATGAGCGTATAGTCTTTTGTTCCTTGAAAATATCTTAAGAATTCGTTACAGCTTTCTGGTATTCTATACTATGATTACTTTGATATTTGCTTGGCATTCCAACCACGAAGCTAATATCAAAAATTATTTATATTTGTCAATACATCAAATTGCCAACAATATAAGTATAGAATATATTTCATTTATTTACATTCCACATCATTCTTTGTACAAGACTAAATTTATCTCTTTTCTGTATTGGGACAATCCCTGCTAAACATTTGTTCATTTTAAATCTCTCAAGAGCTCTTTCGATATAGTCTTTAAGAGATTATCCTACTTGTTAAAGTCCATATATTAATTTGTTAAGTTTACACACCATGTGATCCTTTCCTTCTATCGAAAAACCTTTAGGTTGATCCATTTAAACTTTCTCCTCAAGATCACTATTTAAAAAGACAATTTTCACATTCATTTGATGTAGCTCTACATCAAACATAACCATTAATGCCATAGTTACTATAAATGAGTTTATCTTTGAGCTAGGTGAAGGTCTCTTTATAATCAATGACATCCTTTTGACTATAACCTTTGATAACAAGTCTAGATTTATATCATCCAATAATGTTATTCTAGTCATGTTTGGTCTTAAAGACCCATTTGCATCTGACTCACTTAGAATCTTTTGGGAAATCATCAAGTTCCCTTACGTTATTTTGTGTCATTGAATTTAAGTCTTCTTTCATAACATCAATCCATTTATCACACTTGTCACTTTTTATGGCTTATGAAAGCAAAACAATATCTTTATTAATGACTTAATCAAAATTTGACTCTTGCAAATAAACTACATACCCATTAGGAATAGTTATTTCCTTATTCATAAAGGTTTATTTAAATTTATTCCTCGTGGTTCATTTATGTTATCTAGCTGTAAGTTAGTTTTTTTTAAAGCATTGTTTCATCCAAATGTTGTCCATGATCATTTTGTTCTTCCAATATTGGGATAATATTTAACATAGATGTGGATATTGGTAGCAATGGTAAAAATGCCCCAGCCCAACCCAAATCAAAGTCAATAGTTTGACCTAATTTAATCTAACTTTAGGTCAAACTGGAGTTTTTTTTTTAAATTGAGCATCGGGCTAGGCAATCCAAGCTCGAGTGGGATTCAACCTGAAGCTTAAGAATTTCACATAAAAATAACTTTATTTTGAGTAAAATGATATTGTTTTAATTTGTAAAATTTAAAAAAAATAAAAAATTTAATTGGGCCCAATCGAGCTTGCAGCTGCCAAAATTTGCTTAAGCTCAGGCTTGAGCTCGAGCCTAGGGCCTTGGACTTAATCAAGCTTTAAGTTAGGCTTTGACCTGAGCACAAAATTTTGGGTTTAGGCTAGCCTAGTCAGGCCCATTTTCATTATTTAATATTGAGACATTTATAGTTAATAGAACATTAACCCTTATTTTACCAATGTCTACAATATATTTTTCAGCACTCCCACTAACTTAAACATTTTCAATAAACATGGTATTAGCTATTGCGCACAATTTTTGGAGTCTTGTTTAGACAATAAAACTTATATCCTTTAAATTTCTCTAGGTGACCAATAAACTAACCGCTAATTGTTTAAGAATTTAATTTCTTTTCATGTGAATTATAAACTTGTGTTTCTGTTAAGCAACTCCAAACATGTAAGTACCTCATACTAGATTTCCTTTTAGTCTATAACTCAAAAAGAGTTATACAGACCACCTTAATATGAATCCTATTCGTCAAATACACACTAGTTTTAGGTGCATGCATCCATAAGATTTTGCGTAATAAGGAATTACTCATTATTCCTATCTATATTCATTAATGTTCTATTATGCCTTTATGTCACACCAATTTATTGATGTATACTTGGCATAGTATATTTTGCACATATGTCATATTTCTCGAGAAACTTTACAAATAGACTTGGACATTATCTTAATTCATCATATTTTGCATAATATTCATCATCTTTATCAAATCTTGCAATTTTCACTTTTAATCTAATTGCCTTTCAACCTCTTATAAACACCTCAAGGGTGTTTACATTTTGAGATTTTTTATTAGGCAAACACTACAAGGAAAATGAGGATTAGCGACGAAAATATACCGACAGTATACAGACCGTTGGAAATACCGATCGAAAAAACGTAATCGTCGGAAAAATTGGGGTTTCGTCAAACATTTTGCGACCGAAAACTATTCGGTCGCTTAATATGACAGCAATATGTACCGACG
>JANZLF010000001.1:15452299-15469201 GCA_026546835.1 Erythroxylum foetidum | reverse complement strand
GCTCCTGAATCTGGGTGAGAACTCTAGCTATCAACCCATCCACCGCCATGGCTTCATCTGTGAAAGACCTGGCATTGCATTCTTTCCAAAGGGAGTAGACTACAGATGAAAGTATGATTGGGAGAATAGAGGTCATTCTTTGAGGGCGGGAGTGGATCAATCAAGGGGGAATGCAATAGAGTGTTAGATGTGGAGGGAGGGGTAGATGGAAGTAGGACAGGCAATATGCCCACACGGTATGGGAGTAGGGGCAGGCAAAGAATAAGTGGCCAATGGTTTCATTGTCTTGGAGGCATAAGGAGCAAAAATTAGGGGTATGAAGGAAGGGAAGACGATCTCTGGTTTGGAGTTTGCCACAGAAGGCCAACCACAAGATGAAAGAGCACCGTGGATTGTTGCCATTGTACCAAACTAGGGAATGCCAAGGCCGGATGGGTAAGGGGGGTCGGAGAAAAGAATAGGTTGAGGAATTGGAATACTCAACCTGAGAAGTGGACCCGGCTAACCACTCTAAACAATCTGGCTGAGATGTATTGGGAATGTAAGGAAGAGGATCCAAAGAACCCAATGTCTAAGCTATGAGTTCTGGCTAGCTCCATCTGTTATGCCTGATCACCTCTGACACCGTAGCTGCCATGGGAAGTCCAGAGCCATTAATAGCCCTTGGGGTAAAGAAGTGCTGGAGAATGCCTCGCGGGTGCCATGGATCCTACCAAAAGTTAGTAGAAACTCCATTGCCTATCCTAAATCTAAATTGGTTCCCTATTTGGTCTCTCACTGATAAAATTTTCCACCAACTCCATGAACTATTGCTAGACGGTTGGATACTCCAAAAATTGCCCCTCCTCAAAATAATAGAATGAACCCATTTCACCCAAAGTGCTTCAGGATCATTAGACAAAATCCAAATCCTATTGCCAAGTAACACAGATTTCTAAGTAGACAGGTGTTTAATTCCTAATCCACCTTCCTTTGTAGGCCGAAAAATGTCAGACCATTTAACCTTCCCGACCAAAGAAAAGCCCTAAGTTTAGCCTCTAAATCCTTAAGAACAGAAGAAGGATAAGTATGGAAGACCAATAGACCTGAAAGGAGGACAATACCGAAATGATCAGTTGAAGCCTACCAGCATAGGATAGGGATTTATTAGTCCATTTATTAATTCTAGCTTCAAGTTTCTCCACAAGAGGCATACAATCCCTACGGGATAGTCTCCCAGTGATTAGAGGAACACCCAAATATTTAATGGGGAGGTGACCTCCCTTGAGCCCTGACAGGTGTTCAATAGAAGGAGCTAAAGAACCTGACTCTGGGGATAGGAAGAAGTGGCTTTTGGTAGGATTCATTGCTAAGCCTGAAACGAGAAAGAAGGACCTCAAGCTATCAAACAAGGTGGACACAGAGTGAGGATCAGCATGACAAAACAACATAAGATCATCAGCGAAAAGTAGATGGTTAATTTTAAGAGAGTTGCACCTCCAATGGTAATGAAAAGCAGGATTGTCATCGAGGCTCTTGTTCAGCCACCTAGAGAGGACTTCTATACATAAAATGAAGAGAGAGGGAGATAAAGGATCCCCTTGCCTAAGCCCAGACTTCCCTTTAAAGAAATGGGATGGGGTACCATTGACAAGAATGGAATAAGAAGGAGAGGAAATGCACTCACGGATCCAAGCCACAAATTGCCTAGGAAGCCCTACGGAGACTAAAACATTGATCAGAAATTCCCATTGGATGGTATCATAGGCTTTTTTGAGATCTATCTTGAAAGCACAATGCTTGTGAGTAAGATGGTAATTCCTAAGGATTTCCTGAGCTAGCAAAATATTATCGCCAATGCGACGATTAGGAACAAAGGCACTTTGGTTAGGGCTGACTATCTTAGGGAGGATCCCCTTAGTCTATTGGCTAAGATCTTGGCAATAACCTTATAAAGAAAATTGCAACAAGATATAGGTCGATAATCCTGAACTGTAGACGGTTGGGGGATCTTGGGGATAAGAGTGATAAAGGTGGAATTGAGCTCCTTGAGGAGTTTCCCATGAACAAAGAAATCTTGAATGGCTTCAGTAACTTCAGGCCCTATAATTTGCCAAGAATGGCGAAAAAAATAACCATTAAACCCATCTGGGCCTGGGGCTTTGGTGGGGTGAAGGGAATAGAAAGCCCTTTGAACTTCTTGAGGAGAGACTCCCTCGACAAGGGGAGAAGTGAGGCTGTCAGGAAGAGGGCTAAGGAAGAGAGAAGCCACAAAATCTTGAGAAGGGGGAAGAGAATGAGAACTACCTAGGGAGAGTTGAAAGTAATCCCTGAACTGAGTTTGAATCTCCTGGAGCCCTACAATTCTAGAACCATGGGGAAGGCATAAGGAATGGATACTGTTTCGATTCCGGTGAGCTATAAGAGTCTGGTGAAAAAATTTAGTGTTCCTATCCCCCTCTTTGAGCCATTGTATACGGGAAGCTTGCTTGAAAAAGGATTCTTGATCGCTGAGGGCTCTAAGCAAAGCCTGAATGGCATCCAATTCTCTAACTTTGAGCATTGGAGACTGAGGGTCCATTCGAAGCTGATCTTGAATATGATTGAGATTGGTCTGACAACTAGCCACTCGAGAACTAACATCACCTATTTGACTAGAATTTAGGGATTTGAGGGCCCGCTTAACCAATTTGAGCTTAGACACTACCCGATACATAGGGGTTCCTCGACACTGAGTACTCCAAGCTTCTGCTACACTGGGAAGAAAGGAAGGTTGATTGACAAGAAAATTGGAGAATCTAAAGGGGGAGGATCTCTTAGGAAAGAGGTGCATGGCCTTGACCACCAGAGGAGAATGGTCGGAGATGTGAGGATTAAGAGTGTCACTATAAGAAGAGGGGAACTTTGAAGCCCACTCGGAGTTAATGAGAGTTTTGTCCAACTTACGGGCTACATAAAGAGAACCACTTTGTTTGTTTGTCCAGGTAAAAGTGGGACCACTAGCATTCAGATCAAACAAAGCACAATCTTCTACACATTGTCTAAGATCCTTCATTCCTTGAATAGCTGAAGAACTAAGGGGGGTCAGCTTCATGAGGGAACAAAACAGCATTAAAATCCCCCCTATCAACCAAGGTTGAGTGCCTACCGTGGAGGAAATGTGGGTCAAAGCGGCCCAAAGATGTTTCCTATATTGAAGATTAGTGGACCCATACACACAAGTGACTAAGAAAGGAGAGGAATTATGAATGGGATGAACCTCTAAATGGAGAAGCTGATCAGTTGAGCTAAGACAGGAACAAGTAAAGCGGTCGGGGTTCCAGCCAAGGACAATCCTAGCAGAGGAGGCTTGATCTATGTTAGAGAGGAACTGCCATCCAGGAAAGAGAGCAGAACAGATATCATTGAAAAAAGAGGGGGATCGAATACGGGTTTCAATCAAGCACACAAAAGTAGCAGACAGATTCCTAAGACTAGCCTTAATAGCAAGGTGTTTATTAGGGCTATTGAGCCCTCTAATATTCCAAAAAACCAAATCCATAAAACTGACCTTCCTAAGACACACCTACTTGATCTTCCTCCTAGATTTCCTATTCGGTTTGCTAGTATGATCCCCCTCTGCCCCTCCCTTGATACCAGAACTACACGGAACCAATTCAGAACTAGGAGAGGAAGGAGAACTACTTACTTTAGGTGCTACAGGGGGAACTGAGGCAGCGGACAGGCCACTGTGGTCACCTTCCTGCGGGTTAGCTTCTGATACTAGTGTTGTGGAAGGAGCTTCTTGGATGCCTAGGCCCTCCATGTCTATCGGAATTAGAACTTTATGAGCCGGAAGTCTTTCTGTAGACTCAGCATTTACGGGTGGTTGGGGACTGGTGGGGACTGAAGGATTAGACTGCTCCTGGAGAGCCGGAAGGGTGTCAGACCGTTCTTCCATGTCATGCACCAATTCCTGGTGTAAACCTATGGAAAACTTCCTTCCCGTGGGGGCCCAAGCCTTCTTAGAAATCAGAGGATCTGGTTGCCATTCATACTCGATTTGGATATCTTTATAGGTTGCCTGCCCCTCTGCATTATAAGTAGCGAGCTTAAAAGATTCAAGCCAATGCGAATGGAGTTCCAAATCCACACAAACCCGCGCATAGGCTATACGGTTCATCTTAGCTGTAGGTGAATCCATGAGAAGAGGGACACCAACCGCACTAGCGATACGTCCAAGGCCTTCAGTCGACCAATACTCTAGGGGAACATTGTAAAACCGCGTCAAAATTGGGGCTGAGCGAACCACCTCTGACTCCCCTCCGTTCAAACTCCATCGCCGTAAGAACAGAGGCTTACCCTGTATATGCCGTGGTCCTTTCTCCAGAACTTCATTCATTCCAAACTCAACATCAAACTTAAAGAGGAAGTTATTTGAACTGGTAATAAGGATCTCCATCAGTCCAAATGTAGTCCATGAACGCGATAGAGCGCGCTGGACTAGAGGATAAGCTGGGCGCTTACCAAGGAAAAAACCAATGAGAGTAGTTTGAAAGTGAGTCGCGCCTTGCTTGGCCAATTCTAGGGGAGGGGTAACGAAGATTTGGTTATCCTTAACTTCCGGAGGGTAGAAGGTCAGAGATTTCACCGAAGCCTCCGGTACCTAAGCCGGCAGCTATGACCGATTTCCAGGTACGTTGAGGAACAGAAGGGGGGTCCCTCGGCGAGAGGGAATCCGAGGCCAGAGAAGGAGGAGAAGGTAAATTAGAGCGAGAGGTAGGATAGGGGGGAGGGGCTACCTTAGAAGGGGACGAAGCTAGGGTAAGAGGAGGTTAGGGTCATGGTTTTGGGACCGAGGATGAGAAGGGGGCAAAGGAGAGGTCTGCACAAGACTAGACGAAGAAGGAAGGGGTTGAAGAGGAGATTATGCGGGAACCACAAGATTATCCAAGAAAGTACATATCATGATTTGTTTACAAGGCCAAATTTATTAATAGAAACCTTACAATTGCATCATTTTGAAGCTCGTGTATTAAGAAGCTCTTATATAAGCATAAACAAGCAAACATGTTAAGAAGCGATTCTATAAGGGCACTAAATACCCATCAGATCCTAACAAAATTATCCAAGAAATATGGATCTATGATGCATCTTTGGCTTAGCGAAGTTACCACCGTTGTTATTTCGTCTACAAAACTTGCAAAAGAAGTCATGAAGAGTCATGACTCCATCTTTGCAACAAGGCCTAATATATTTTCTATGAGTATTTTAATTTATCATTGTAATATACATAATATGCATTCAATTCAAATCCAATAACATACTACTGA
Source organism: Erythroxylum foetidum (assembly GCA_026546835.1). Lineage (NCBI taxonomy): Eukaryota > Viridiplantae > Streptophyta > Magnoliopsida > Malpighiales > Erythroxylaceae > Erythroxylum > Erythroxylum foetidum. The sequence continues at coordinate 15,463,910 of JANZLF010000001.1, read as the reverse complement.
TTTGTCATAAACAATTCAAACAAAAGTTTAAAAAAACTTTTATAGAACTTTGGTCGAACATATTATGAGTAGTACTCAAACAAGTTTCCTAATCCATATTTAGCTTCAATCAACTCATTTTGGACGATTACCCATCTAAACATCTTCATTATTATCACAACACACATTCACCATCAACCAAACCACAACATACAAGCAGAGAACACAAAGCACAACAGAAAACAACACCTAAATATAATAATGTCACAATTACTAGAAAAAATAAAGTGCAAAGGATGGATCACTTACCTCAACCAACAATTAAACAGAGATGACAACGAAGATGAAGAAATGAACAAGATGACAATGATGATGAAAGAAGAGAAGCTCATCATTTTCGTGTTATTTTTTAAAATGTTTCAACAGTTGGCTACAATTTTAGAAAACATCACCAAATGTTAAACAAAAATCGTTGCCAATATAGATCGTTCGTCACTAAAGGTACATTTTTTGTGATGAATTAATAAAATCGACACCAAATTGTTGTCCTTTGGCGACATTTTTTTAGAAGTGTTGCTAAAGAAAGTTAAATCGTCACCAATTCCTTTCAAAAACATATTTTTATATATTTAGAAAATTTTTATAATATGATTTCTATAAAATAGTATAGAATTTATAGATCATAAATAAAGTTTTGTGAAACCAAATAAAATTGTCAAATCATATATTTTAAAAGAGATTAATATCATCATCATCACACCCAGCCCGAAGTACCGCAATGAAGCAGGGTTTGGGAAGGTTTGATAATATGCAGCCTTACCCTAAACAGATTAATAAAAAGTATAAATTTGTGTAATATAAATTAATTTTATGTTTTTAGTTTTATAAATTTTTTAAATGGCATTGATTTTAACTAAATTATTTTTAGACTTACAATCATTATCGATAATATTAAATTTTATTTTTAAGAATATGATAATAATATTTAAAATTGATTTCCATTTTTTACTATATTATAATTATTTTTAATTATGTTGCGGTAAATATAATTATATATGGTAATTAATATATGTTATATGAATGTATAGATAATAATTGTAATTAGTATAATGATTTATGAATGTATAGATAATAGTTAAATTTTCTCATATTTTACTTACGTAATATATTAGTCTATTTAATCATAATTCTCTATTTATTATATATAAATTGGGTACTGTTATATAAAATTTATATATTATATATAATTTCGTCATCATAGGTTAAGCCAAATGGTAATGGGCCACCACTTGGTGATAGTTTTCTAAATCATCCCCAAATGGTATATTTCCTTTAAATTGTCAAAAACGATGTCATTTTCATTACTTATTAATACCAAAATGAAACTCTCTTTATTTTCGTGTTAGCTGTCGTATTTCCTCTTAGTTCACTGTCGAAGACATGTTGTCTCCTCTATTGTGGTCGTCTCCTATATGTGGACATCACTGTCAAAGAAGCATCAGCTCCTGTGTTAGTATTATTCTTCTTTTTTTGTTTTCAAGAACCCTCCTTATTATGTTCTATTTTCTACTATGTTTTGGAGTTTATGTGAATTTTGTGTTTTGCTTATGGTATATGAGTTCTTATTTATGTTTGTATTTAGAAGATGGTGAATTGTGTTTCTGTGTTGGTTGTGTATATACGGGTTGACATTTTTTTCCACCTTCCATGCTTGTTTAAAGAAATCCTGCTAACTCGTTAATGAAGGGTCTATGAAAGTATTTAACTTCTATAAAGGATATTTATGTACTTCATTTTGTTTTGAATTCCATCACAGTAACTCTCTCTGTATTTGAGGAGGGGCTTGGGACTATTTTTACCATAATAGTGAATTTGAAAGAAAGGACATTTAATTATTCATCCCCTAAAAATAGTACTTGCACACTTAACATTCTCAATCTTATCACATGAAGTAGTCCAAGTTAATAGATCTTAAAATTAATATTGACAGAATGTTGGAACATTCAAATAAGAAGTCTTCTATTGACTTTTCAGAATAAAACTATGTATATAAATTCATCATGGAATGTCAACGTAGTAACTAATTTTCTGGAAAATTCTCCCTGATGAAGAACATATTGATGGACAGCAAATCTCCTCATCAAAGTCTAATCATTCTTTGCCTTCAATGGTCAATCTACTTCTTCAAAGTTTTTGGTATTATCCGAATTAGCTCTCTTTCTTTATTATCTATGTCTCATTTTCTGGTAGGAATCAATTAGATGAACGTTTGATTATATATATTATGTATTGTATAAAGCTTCCTTAAATCTTCAAGAGAACATAAATGAAAATGAATGCAGTAACAATGTCCCAATGGTTTGTATAGGATTAGAGAAATTGGTTGTTTTGAAACAGTCATCATTTTCAAATACTATGTCTATGCAATCAGGTGTACATATATTCGAATTTGGGTTCCTTATACTGTTTAAATTAGCTACTTAAGTTCTATACTATTTGTTTCTTAGCTGAAACACATCGTACATGCGGTTCATCTAATTTTAGTATTCATACTACATCTAGGGAATCATTCATTGTATTTTCTACTAGTTTAATTAAAGTCAAGAAGTTGTTGGAAGAGGGTGTCAATAAACCAACACCTAAGGAAAGGTCTTTGACTATTTCAATTGGGGTCTTCGAACATTCAAGGATCCTTTTTAGGAATCCAAACATAGAAAACTCCTTTACCTTTTCTACTGAGTCTCTTGTCACTTGGAATCTAGAAAAATAATTATTTATTTTCCTTTCAATAGAATGGGCGTAAAACTTTATTTATTGTTTTGTCTTTAAGAATTATTAAACTTCTAATTAAAATCTTGTATTAATTATCATATATTATTATATTATATTACTTACCATATCTCAATATTTATTGTTTTTTTAAGAAACATAGATGATCATTATATTACAAACTTCATATTAAAACTATTTGAAAAATTTTTGTGACACTAAAAAATTTTCAAATCATATAATTTAAAAGATAAAAAATAAAAAGTATATATAAATCTATGTAACATTAATTAATTATCAGTCTATAGTTTCATAAATTATTGAATTGATTTGAAAATTTTGGTAGCTAAATTTATTTTTACACTTAGAATTATTGTCAATAATATTAAATTTGATCTTGTTGTTAGAATTTTTGACGATGATTTAAAAAATTCATCACCAAAAGTTCAACTTTTTGAGACAATTCACAACAAAGTCGTCACCAAAGACTCGACCTTTGACAACGAAATACTAAATTGTTGCAAAAGGATGAGTATTTTGCAACTATTCCCATAAATCATTGCCAAAGACATGCATTTAGTGACAATTCTATTAAACATCACAAAAAGATAAAATTTTGGCAATGTTATTAAAAATTATCACCAAAAGCTGAGTTGTCAAATAAAATGCAGCTAAAAGTCAATTTTGTTGTTGTGATACTATTAAAAAAAATCCTTAGATCAACTTTAGCTTTTTGCAAATGAAGCTGGATTCTTTACAAAGTGGACCAATAAACATGTAATTTATTGTTTTTATTTCTGTTTAATCGATGCTTGATTTCTTATTAACAATTCAGGAAAGAAGCTACGCGTGACTTTAATAAAAGGTTCACATTGAGAATATTAGGATGCTTGGCCATAACGTATGTATTAAAATATGCTTAATATGCCTGATCAATTACAAATTTTGGCACAATAACCTAACAAAAAATCTGAAGCAGAACAATAGTTACAGAATGGCACATCATAAAAGCTGTGAAAAAAATGTAAACCTTTTGATTTGATACTCAGATAATTATATTAAATTTGCACATATTTTAAATGAAACTTTAAGAATTAGATAAAGATCATTTATCATCTCTTGAGTTTATATTTAGATACCATTTTTATAAGCATTTCAATTTTCAATGTCATATATCATTTTAGATTGTACATAAATATGTGAAGATTAGGAAAATTTTCTCAAATTCATTTATTTCTTTTCATTTTTATTCTTAGATCATATTTAAGCCATATTAAAATATGGTACATGTGTAAAATTAATTTTCATTACTGATAAAATATATATATATATATCATCTATTTCTTTTACGGCCAATTAGTTGGACCCCAAAGTTTTATTAGTTTAGGGTTGTTTATCCTCAACCCTAGCTAGTACATAGTTTGTCTTAAATTTAATTGGTAAATGGTGATTAGGGTGAAGTATGCAACAGAAACTTGTTAATATACATAAGCTAATAAGTAATAAGTTAAAACATTTTTCCTTAACAGAAGTAATTATCTTTTGCTAATAGCGGATTAGTCCTTTTCATACTCACATTGCCAACCATATATAGAATCTAGTCGGGATATCTTTTTGTTCAACATTCTTGCTCAAATGAATGAATAGTTAATCTCAGGAATATGGAAATGAGAAACAGCTATATACATATTATACTTCCAATTGAATCTACTTCTGTAGTTATGCTACTCTGCCGCATAGATATACTCCATCAAGCCAGATTGTGTTCATCAACCAATTTCTGCTCTCTTGCATTTCTCTCTCACGCAAATATAAGGAATGGCCTATTTCGGAGCTGCCTTTTGCTCTTTTCTTCTTGGGATAGCAATTTCCATCTCATGCTCTTCTACTTTCCACCTCGTGGAGGCTAACCGGCCAGGTTTTAGCGTGGAGCTAATTCACAGGGATTCTCCAAGGTCTCCTTTTTACGATCCTAAAGAAACTCCTTCTCAACGCTTGGTTAACGCATTCCATCGTTCCGTTCAACGTCTCGGCCATTTTTATCCTTCAGCTGTTGAATCTACGGACTCTCCTCAAACAAGGGTGACTAATGATGGAGGTGAATACCTCATGAAAGTTTCATTTGGCACTCCACCTTTTGATATTGTAGCCATTGCCGACACGGGAAGCGACCTCATTTGGAGCCAGTGCAGGCCTTGCACAAATTGTTACAAACAAGATGATCCTCTTTTCAATCCAAACTCTTCCACAACCTACAGAGATTTTACTTGCAGGTCGAAGCAATGCAGTTACCTGGACCAATCTTTTTGTTCCTCTTCCAATATTTGCCAATACCAATATCAGTATGGAGATCAGTCTTATACTAACGGAAACCTAGCTGCAGATACAGTAACATTGGGTTCCACAAATGGTCGTCCAATATCCTTCCCCAAAACAATAATTGGTTGTGGACATGACAACAGTGGAACTTTTGATGCCAAGGGTTCAGGCATTATAGGTCTTGGAGGTGGCCAACTGTCTCTCATCAGGCAATTGGATTCTTCAATCAGTGGAAAATTCTCTTATTGTTTAGTGCCTCTTATCTCCCAGTCTAAAAACTACTCGAGTAAGTTGAACTTCGGCAACAATGCTGTGGTTTCAGGGAATGGAGTAGTCTCAACACCATTAAGTACAGGCACCCCGAATACTTTCTACTATCTCACCCTAGAAGCAATCAGTGTTGGTGATAAAAAGATACCGTATAGAAGTTATTCCAGTGGATCATCTGACGGTAACATCATCATCGACTCTGGGACTACCTTGACACTAATTCCTCAAGACTTCTTCTCGGCCTTGTCCTCAGAAGTTGACAAGGTTGCTGGAGGAAAACAAACTCAAGATCCAAACGGAGTTTTCCAACTATGTTACACTTCAGATTCTCAACTTAACATTCCTATACTCACTGCTCACTTCAAAGGTGCAGACGTGAAGCTGAATCAAGGAACCATATTCATTGAAGCAGCAGAGGGAGTAGACTGCTTTGCGTTTATTCCTACTGATATAAGTGTTGGTTCAATCTTCGGTAACTTGGCGCAGTCCAATTTATTGGTTGGCTATGATCTTCAAGCTATGACTCTCTCCTTCAAGCCCACTGATTGCACTATGGTTTAAGTCTAGTCGCGATGTCTAATAGAATCTCATGATCTTTCGGCTTCCCTACTTCAATCATCAATTTGTATTTGAACTCTGTATTTGTCTTCTGAAACGTTTGTATTGTCATTTTTTTCTCTCATCCGATCATATTTTTCTCTATCTTACAAAAAAAATATATAATTTTCAACATTTATAAAGTTTAATATTTGTGAAAAATTAATATTCATCTTCAACTCATTTGTATGATTTTAAACACTTTAAAAATTCTGCTTAAACTCATATAAGGATTGAATATTTATAATTACAAAATATATTTGATTCAAATGAAATTTATATTAAATAGAGAAAATTTGGATTATTAGGATTTGAAATTATATTAATAAGTTTTTTTTTAAGAAGTGAGGAAAAGATATCAAATCTCAACATAATTACCGTATTATTGTTGTTTCTCCCTTTAATTTCCTATTTTACTGAATTAAAACTGAGATATGGGCAACACCTTACATCCATAATCTGTTACATTATTGACTGAAGTACTTCAATGATCATCACTGACATAGACATAAATGAATGAGGTTCCAATTTTAATTTCCATCTTCTTCTTGTGTTGCCAATACATAGATAACTGAGAAAGAAAATCATACATTAATTCACCCCCTTTTTTTCATTTGGAGATTCCCATGGCTCAGACATTTTATCTAGAGGCGATGCTCATTCGATAATTTCTACTAGAAGCGTGCTTATATGGTTACCATTGGCTCAGATCACCTTGAACTAAAACCTAATTGTAATATCGTCTTGATGACTTTTCTGGATGGCTCCGTCGAAGGGTTGAAGGGCCCTTTTAAGTGAGATCGTACCTGAGGCTGCCTTAGCTCAAATAGTATGTCTTCTGAGTTGAACCATGCACTGTTATACCATGGCTGAAGACTTCTTTAATGCTCATCTTACACCATTACTAGTAACTTTGATGTTAAGCTACTTATTTTGTTGACGGATATTATAAAATGAAAATGTTGAACTGGTAAAACGAATAAATTAGTAAAATTAATGGAAGTGTAATGCTCTTGATTTGATGGCATATTATATTTCTAAGGCCACTGAAAGTGTTTATGTGAAAATAAATATATATAAAAAGAGAGAAAAACGCCAGCTTAAAGAGTTTATTTCACGTCACAAGTATATATTATTGACGATAACTCATGGTGACTCTAGGATTCAATAAGTTCTTCTTCTATTCAAGGAAGCAAGAACAACTTTAGGTTGATATTTGTCACAATGAGTGAAGGACTGAATTGAAAAGAAACTCAAAACAAATTAAATATATTAATTGTAATATTTTACAAACAATATTCACACAAATTCTCTACTCACTCATGACACGCGCCTCACTTTCACTCACTCACGGCACACACCTCACTTTGCACTCACTCAAAATTAATTGTTGGTCACTTATACACACTTTACTTTCACTCAACAATTACTATTCACACACGTGCGTGCGATCTTAGCTCCTTTTATAAATATCCTAAGTTGGTTATCAACCAACTTTTAGTCTTTCTATAGTATTCTAAATATTATTCTATTATATTAGGGATTTTTTGTTTAATAAAATTTCATTTATTTATATAGGAAAAATATGAAGACTCTAGAGAGATCAAGAGAGATGTTGGTGACTTCTTAACATTCCCCCTCACCGACTACTCTCCTGTTTTTGAAGTCATACCAAGTTGCCTTCTAAATTCTTCAAATTATGTTATGTTGATTCCTTTAGTAAATAAGTCTGCAACTTGATCTTCTATCTTTGCATATTTCATTTCGATATGTCCTTATAGCACTTTTTTCGGGACAAAGTGATAGTATACTTCCACATGCTTGGTTCTTACATAAAACACCGAATTTTTTGCCAAACGTATTGATGAATGATTGTCACAATTTAGCTCTATTGGATAGTCCATTGATTGATGAAGATCAACTGTAGCTGCTTTATCCATTCACCTTCTTGTGTTGCCATTGTTGCTACATGGCACTCAGCTTTAGTAGATGACAAAGAGACTGTTGGTTATCTTTTGCTGCACCAAGAGATTGCTCCACAATCAAGTTTAAACACATATCCGGTGGTTAATCTTCTAGTATCCTGGTCCAGTATAGTCGGCATCATAGTATCCCATTATCTTACATGTGCTTCCCTTTTTATATAGTAGTCATAGGTAAAGAGTTCCTTTAATATACTTGAGTATACGTCAAACTACATCTGAATGAGGTTTTCTTGGATTGTTATGAATCGACTAGCCACTTCAACAACAAATGCTATGTCAGGTCGAGTTATTGTTAGATAAATCAAGATTTCCACAAGTTGTCGATACATTGCTAGATCTTCTAACTCACGACCTTCTTCTGAACAAAGTTTAGTATTCACCTCCATTGGGGTAGAAACTAATTTGTAGTCAAACACTCCAAACTTATATAACAAGTCTTTAACATACTTTTGTTGATACAAGAACAATCCTTCTTTGACTCGTTTTACTTCAAGTCCAAGGAAATGCTCCAATTCACCAAGTTCCTTCATTTGGAAGAACACTGAAAGATTACTTTGAATCTGCTAAACTTCTTTTTCATTATCACTAGTAATGATAAGATCATCGGCGTAGACAAGCACTATTGCCAACTTTCCATTCTTATTTTCATGAACAAGCTTGAGTCTGCTAAAGCCACTGTGTATCCACTTTGTGTTAAGAATTCAGTAATCGTAACATACCATGCCCTTGACGCTTTCTTTAGCATATAAAAGGCCTTCTTTAGTTTACAAGCATATCCTGCATGAGCGTTGTCTTCAAATCCCTAAGGTTGCTCCATATATACTTCTCTGTCTATTTCTCCATGCAAGAAGGCATTATTTACATCCATTTTCTAGAGTTTCTAAGATTTATTAGTTGCAAGGGCAAGCAGGACACATACCGTTGTGATCTTTACTACTGGACTAAATGTTTCATTATAGTCTAGCCCATAGTCTTGAGAAAACCCTCGTGCAATTAATCAAGGCTTGTACCTTTCAATCATTCCATTAGGTTGTCTCTTTACCTTAAAAACCCATTTCTAAGAAATTGGTTGTGCATTCTTGGGTTGTGGCACTAAGTCCTAAGTTTGATTATCTATTAATGCTTAAATTTCTTCATCCATTGCTTTCTTCTAGTCTAAGCTTTGTGATGCTTATTCAAATCTTATTGACTTAACTATTTCATTTTCTTCTGTTAATACTACATTTGCATACTTGGGATTCGACCTTCTTTTTCTAATTAACCTGTGTAAAGATTGTTGAAGAACTTCTTGTTCTTCTGGCTATTTTTAATTGATATGATCTTTCTTCTTCAGAAGTTGTACGATGCACTCCAGTTTGCCATGGACTTCTCTTTGATGACATGTCACTAATCTCTACCAACTCTTCTACTGATCTTACTTCTTCAACTGACTCTTATGATTTGTCAATCTTAGACCACTATTTATTCTTTCTTGTAGCTTTTCCTCTATTACTTCATAATCAGGTAACAAAACTACTTGTGGCAACCACCATAATGATGCCTCATCGAATACCACATTTTTGGATAAATAGCATTGATTTGTTATTGGATCATAACATCTCCAACCTTTTCGTTCACTGTCATATCCCACGAATATGCATCGAATTGCCTTTTTATCAAACTTACTTCATAGGTGGTCTAGTACAAACATATAGCAAACATAACCAAAGACTCGAAAATGACTAACTGTGGATTTGATCTTCCACATTTTTTCAAATGGTGAGATAAACTGCAATGGAGCTTGAGGCAATCTGTTTATAACATGTACTGTTATCTTTATACACTCGGCCCAAAAAGTAGTGGTACACTTTTGGCATGTAACATGCTTCTGTACATTTCTGCCAAGTGCCGATTCTTCCTTTCAGCAATCCCATTATGTTGTGGGGTGCTCGGATAACTAACATGTACTGTTATCTTTATACACTCGGACCAAAATTTAGGTGGTACACTTTTGGCATGTAGCATGCTCTTTATATTTCTGCCAAGTGGCGATTCTTCCTTTCAACAATCCCATTATATTGTGGGGTGCTCGGACAACTAAATTGCCTACAAATTTTATTTTCCTGTAGGTAGTTTAAAAAAATTTAGATGGATACTCTCCCCTATTGTCTATACAGAGGCATAATATTCCTCTCCTTACTTTTCCACTTTTTCTTTGACTCCTTAAATTTGATTATTTCCTCATACTTTTCTTTAATAAAGTCAACCCATTCATATTTGATTATTTCCTCATACTTTTCTTTAATAAAGTCAACCCATTCATACCTTGAATAATCATTAATAAAAGTAATCATGTATTGAAATCCACTAATGGATGGTTGTTTCACTCATCCAAAAATGTCAGAATGGATCATCAACTCAAGTAGCATCTTAGCTTTGTATGTAGATTCTTCGTAAAGGAGCTGATGTGCTTTTCCATATTGCCATCCAACATATATTGTCTCATCATGAACATCTAACTGAGGAAGAGCTTTAAGCAAGGATTTCTTCATTATTGCCTTCAGCTTATAATAACTCACATGTGTAAGCCTTACATGCCACATATCAAGTTTCTCATTTTTCCTTATCTTATTTACATATGTGCAGACATAACATAGACAAACTCTATGTGTTGCCCTTCTATGATTGATGTACTTGTTGGCTTCAAACTTTAGTACACCTTAACATCTTTAAGATCAAACACTATATAATTTCCTAAAGATGTGAGTTGTGAAATTAAGAGTAAATCTTTCTTCATATCTGGCATATGGTAGACATTACGCTACTCCACCTTGTGAGGATTATATCGAGGCACTACTGTAATATAACCGATGTGATTGATTAGCAACTTAGACTTATTAGCTGTGACCATGACCCGTCTTCTATTGTATTCTACTAGATTAATCAATTTGTCTTTATCTCCTTTCATATGGTTGGAGCACTCAAAATCAATTCATCCAATGATCAATGTAGTTAATTAGCTCATCCTTCATCTTTGTGATTGTAGATTCTTCCATTTGCTCAGCCATGCAAGAAGTTGCATTCTCTACATTCTCTTCTACTGTTACAGATGCTTGAAGATCGCATTGTTCTTCACTATCTTTATCATTCTAGTTGGAAGTTGCAACATTGCCTTCATGTTGGACCCTTCTTACGGAGCCCAACATTCGGAGCCAGTAAACGGTTGAATCTCATTGCAAATTTTCTTAAACAATTAACGCATATGCGAAAAATTGATAATCAGATCGGCCCGATTTATTTAAAACAATTTCAATCACAAAGATGCTAACATTATTGAACACATTAGAGTTTCAATAATCACTTGGGTCCATTACAGAACACAATGCTTGTTTTTCATAATATCTTTACATTTCATAAACCACCCATTTGTCTTATTACAAGATACAAATTACAAATGATACAATTGAATGCTTATGCTTATTATGATTCTAAATACCAAAAATTTCTGAACTAACTTAATTACAAAAGTCTCTATTCTTGTTGTTGTTGGATCGCGTACGGTCCGAGTATTCTCAATACGCTGCAGAAAAGACCATACAAAATATCACGTATAATCGAAAACACGTAGGATTAACAAAAATACCTTATTTTCGTGAGTGGATTGCTTCTTTTCGGATTCCAAGACACTGCAAATCGCTAATGCCCTCTACCGG
>JANZLF010000001.1:15430051-15440339 GCA_026546835.1 Erythroxylum foetidum | reverse complement strand
AAACAAAATGAGAAATTAATTTATATTGTTAGTATTTTTATACAATATATACAAATTTATCATAAAACTTAATTTGTTGTTATATTAAACTAATAAATGTATCATTAATCATTAATAAAATATGATAAGTGTACATATTATTAATTGCTAATTGCTAATAAAATGAACTATATTATAAATTAATTTTTATAATAAAATAATAAATATTTTATAATTATATTTGATAAAGTAAATATTACCTTATTTTAGTATAGTGGATCAAGTTAATTATAATTTTATAAAATATATGATCCTAGAAAACTTAATGTATTAAGATACGAATAAAGAATTTCACATAGAGAGGTCTTTCTCATTCTTAAAGGTCTTTTAAACATTTCCTTCGAGTTTTATGTTTTATATTTAGCCTAAACATTTAATATGTAGCACTTCCATTTTAGTTATTTAGCTTAAATATTTTCTTGTAACAGTTTGTTTGATTTATTTATTTACTTATTTTTTCTTGTTTATGTATTGAATTATTTTATCTTTTATTTTTATTCTTTATCACGTTCTATATTTATTGCATTATTTTTATTATTTATTTATATATATATATATACACACATATACACCCATATATATGCGCTTATTTACTAAAACAGCTTCTTTACTAGTTAGAGATAAGATTGCATAATTTTGGACCTCTCCAAATCTTGCGTTAGTGGATTATTGTTGTTCTTATTATTGTTGACACAAGCCAACTTATGTTTGCTAATTCCTTTTATAGTTCCCAAGTAGGCCAACAAAAGACATGATTGTCTATACATAAAAAATTTTCTAGTGAGTCACCCTGTTAAGATTTTTAACAATTAAATTAACTCAAAGTGATATCTGTCTGTTCTATAAGCACAAGGTTTAGAATTTGAAAATAAAGATATTTTTATACTGTATTTTTAAGATTGCATTAAATAAATTTAAGATTCATTCTACTAGCTTTTAAATGCACAAGATAAAACTATTATTTACATGCACCAGATTACATCGCTTAAATTATCCTTAAAACATACATCTACAATAATATTATGTTATTTTTATCAATTTAAGTATGAAAGGAGTTGACACAACCCAAAATCTTAAATTCTTCAAAAACAAACAAAACAGAGTATGAATCAAATAATTTGCAATGAATTCAATAATATCTTTCACTGAATGGAAAAAAAAAAACAATTCATTTAAGACCTTTTAAGAGGGCCCCACTCTCCAAAACAACAATTACCTGACTCCGTCAGGAATCCATAACAATTGCTATTTAAACTAGCTCTAATGAGTAATTAAAGAAATCACAAAATTAACCCCATAAAATAAACAAATAATCGATATCCCAATCCCAAACTCTAGAAGTTGGTAGTCTATAACAACGAATAAATCCCAAGTTGCCTCAAATTCTGATAATCCCTTCCACTTGATCAACACATCAGATCCTTGCGTAGATTGTCGGGCTTGCAACAACTTCTTGGGTTCTACCACCCATTCTAACTCAAAGCCCAATGTTAAAGGTAAGGGTTGGCCTGGCTGGTGAGTTCCTAATGCTCGTTTCAATTGGGAAACATGGGAACCAGGGTGGATGGAGGTTTAGAAGGAAGATCTAGTTGGCAAGCCATGACTTCCATCTTCTCCAGGATCTTGAAAGGCCTAAAGTACCTAGGAAATAATTTTTTATTAAGTTTATCAATCAAAGAGCGTATGCGATGCGACCTTAACTTCAGATATACTCGTTCCCCCATTTCAAAATGAATATCTCGTCTATTTTGGTCAGCTGAAGGCCTCATTTTGGTTTGTGTATGGGAGAGTTGTGGGTTTAAATCTCCCAAAATGATATCCATTTTAGTCAGTTGTTCAACTGATGTTGGTAATGAGCCAAGTCGAGTTCATGGAGGAGGCAACCAACCATACACAACTTGGAATGGAGTGGTTTTGGTGGACTCATGAAAAGTTGTACTATATCAATACTTCGCCCATGAAAGCCACTTGCACCAATTCTTTGAATTTTCATTAGAAAAATAACAGAGATAAGTCTTAAGGCAACATTTAATTACCTCTATTTGTCCATCGGATTGGGGATGATAGGCAGTGCTCCAATGGAGTTTAGTGACTTAAAGTCAGAAAAGCTCCTCCCAAAAGTGGCTAATGAACACTATCTTTATCTAACACCAAAGATCGCGGTACCCCATGCAACTTAACCACCTCTTTCACAAAAACAAAAGCTACTTTTTTGGCTATAAAATGGTGTTTTATAGGAAGAAAATGAGCGTATTTGCTCAACCTATCAACCAGCACCAGAATAGTTACATAGTCCTTAGATTTAGGTAAACCCTCAATGAAATCAAGAGACAAGTCCTTCTATATTTGATGGGGAATTGGAAGTGGTTGTAATAGACCAGTTGGAGATAAAGTATGATACTTATTTTGCTGACAAATATCAAACTTAGAGATAAATTTTTCCGCTGTCCCTTTCATTCATGTCCAATATATATCATTTTTCATTCTTTTTTATGTTCCAAAACAAACAAGAATGCCTACCTAACTCCACAATGATACTCCCGAAGGAGCTTGGGGATAAGGGTAGAAGTAGGGGGAATGACCAATCTCCTTTTAAAGAGTAAGTTCCCTTATAAAATTGTGTACCTAGGCCATTTTGATTCACCTGCCATTAGACCTCGAAAAATAAGGTTGAGTTTTGAATCTTCAAAAACCTCTTTCTTGAGCTGGTGTTCATCCATCACTATCTGGTAATTAAGGGATGTTAGCAAGGATGGGTCAACAACTAGTAAGTGTGAAAATGAATCTGCTATGTTGCTCGTTTTTCTTAGTTTATAGTGAATTTCATAATCATATCCTATGAGTTTCACTATCCATTTTTAATAATCAGGTTAGATAACTCATCTTTTTAGAAAAAATTTCAAGCTCCTCTAATCGGTGTAGATGGTAAAATGCGTTCCTAATTAGTAATGTCATCATTTTTACACTGCCAACACTATGACCATTAATTCTTTTTCATATATAAGCTTCAATTTATTGGCGGGGGGGAGTGATTGGCTGAAAAATGAGATTGGTCTCCCTTGCTACAGCAACACTGCTCCCATATTGATTGATGAGACATCAGTTTCAATGGCGAAGGTTTGTGTGAAATCCAAAAGGGCTAGCACGGGGACCATTGTCATACCATGTTTAAGTAATCAAAATGCCTTCATTTTTGCTTCATTCCAATTAAAAGAATCTTTCTTAAGCTATTGGGTGAGAGTCCAAGCAAGAGTCTCATATTCTGCCACAAAACGTCGGTAATAGCCTGTGAGTCCTATAAAACCTCTCAACTCCTTCAAACCAATAGGTGATGGTCACTCTAACATCACTTAATTTTCCTTTGGTTAACACTCACTCCTACTGCTAAAATCCAATGGTCGAGTTATTCAATTTGTCTCTTGTTGAATTTGCACTTCTTCGCATTCAAGTTTAGTTGAGTCTCCTTCAACAAGGTTAGAACCAAGTCTAGATGTCTCTCATAAGTGTTTACATCACTGCTATAAACAAGTATATCATCAAAACACAAGAACAAAATTTCATAAATAAGGTCAGACCACCTTATTCATTAATAATTGAAATGTAGCTGAGGCGTTTGTCAATTCGAAGGGCATAACAAGAAACTCATAATGCCTTTTATGTGTCCTCAAAGTTGTTTTAGGAACATCCTAAAGTCAAACCTGGATGTGATGATACTTAAATTTCAAATCCAATTTAGAAAAAATAAATGCCCTATTTAATTCATCCAATAGCTCTTCTATAACAGGAATTGGAAATTGTTTAGGATAGTGGCCTTATTCAAAGCCCGATAATCAATACAATATCTCAAGCTTCTGTCTTTATTCTTCACAAGTAACACCGGACTAAAGAAAGCAGTCGTGGAGAGTTGGATAATTCCGGTCGCACAATCTCTTCCTTCTGAAATTATCGATATTGATAAGGCCTTATATTGATTGGTTTAGTCCCTGTTTCCAATCTAATAGCATGATCAACTGCACTCTCTGGTGGAAGACCTAATTTTTCTTTTAAAACTTTAAGAAATTTCCCTTTCAGCAACTTAAACCATTTTACTTCCTTGTTGGTTAATTCCTTACCCGCTTTTTTAGTCTTCATCTATCTACACTCCACTAAGATGCCATATCCTCCTCTGTTAATTTCCTTCATCATTGTTTTCCAAAAGATTCCCATTTTGCATAAACTCATGTCCCCTATCCGCCTCATCATCACACCACCAATATTGAATACCATCAAAGCTTCGGCCAATATACCTCCTTTTTTTATTGTGCTTAGCCATCGCATTCCCAAAATGAGATTAGTACTTCCCAAATGAAGAGGCCAAAAATCATCAACTATCTCCAATCCCTGAACTAACACTCTCACATTTCCAGACATTCCCTTTCCCCTTATCGAGAGTCCATTCCCCATAACTACTCCATAACTACAATTTAAATTGACTGGAAATTTAAGGGTTGCCACTAATTCCTCTTAAATGAAGTTATGAGTTGCGCCACAGTCGACCATTACATTCACTTCTCTTTTCCCAAATTTGACACTCATTTTCATCATTCCCAACACCGACTATCCCATCATAATATTTTAAAAAATCGTACTTTCTTTATATTACTTACCTCCATCTCCTCAGCCGTTGATAAACTCAAGAAAGCTTTTTTTGTCTTCATCGTTGTTGTCGACTAACTCTATATCTCCTTCTTTGACCACCATAATCTGCAATGCTCTTTTGCATTTGTATTTAGGACTAAATTTCTCATTGCAAGTATAGCATAAACCCTTAGCTCGGTGTGTCTGGATCTCGACATCGGTAATTCATAGCCGCTACTTAAGGCTTGCAAGTGTAGATTGGGTCTGCTCCTTAGCTCCAAATGTGTTCTGGGTTAGATTACCTGAAACCATCCCTTGAATAGAACCGTTGACCCATAATTTTTGATTGTCTAATGGGCTTCTAGAATACAACCCAAGTGTCCTGGTTTCATTAGTAAATTGGCTCTTAGTTGATCCTATAAAGATCAGACCTTTGATTCCATTAATAGCCCAATTTTTCCCTTCACTCATTGGGCCATACCCATCATAATCTTTAGCCTAATAGGATTTAATACTTCCAGTTTGTCCTTTATCTCTGGTTTCAGCCCTTTTAGAAATGTTATTGCCATCACCTTCTCTAGTGTCTCAGTTAATGCAGTGGATCAAGTCTCAAACTCTTACCTGTATTCCGCAACAGAACTCTCTTATTTAATGCCCAAAAACCTCTCATATTCATTTACTTCTTGCCCATTCTCGAAACTTTGCAGAATACACTGCTTCAATTCCACCCAGCTCTAAAAAAGAGTTCTTACATCATTTCAATTGAACCATGAAAATGACTCCTCATCAAAACTAATTGGCATTGCCATCAATCTGTCACCATCTAACATCTGATATATTTCAAAATATCGTTATGCCCTAAACAACTATCCTTCTGGATTTTCTCCACTAAACAATAGCAACTCCAATCGTCAACCCCCTCTCTGTACCTCTGCGCCTCCACTCATATCACCCCGACTCACTGGTTCCTCCATTCGTCCATCGAAACTCATGGTGGATCATTGGAAGGGAATTAGTGATGATGTTTTCCCAGTGAGTCTCCCACTTATTCTTGAGATGCCCTCATCGATCAACTCTTTTCCCTTTTCCTTGACTCGCTCAAATTGCTCATTGGGCAAAAGTCTGGGCAATACCATTAATCTTTTCACCCCATTCCATTAATCTCTCCCTTCATCTCTTCTATCTCCTTATCAATGGTCTCAAACTTTGTTTCACATTTTTTTATCAATGGTCTCAAACTTTGCTTCAACATTTTTTGGTGCCATGGATCAATGTTCTGATATCAAGTTAATATAATTCGATATCTCAGATTGTTCAAAACAAACAAAATAGAGTATGAATCAAAGAATTTGCAATGAATTCAAAAATATTTTTCATTGAATGAAAGTAACAAGCAATTCAGTTAGGAATTTTCGAGAGGGCCCCACTCTCTAAAACAACAGTTATGTAACTCCTAAAAACTCCCTCAGGAATCCATAATTATTGCTATTAAAACTAGCTCTAATGATTAATTAAAGAAATTACAAAATTACTCCCATAAGACAAACAAATAACTGATATCCCATTCCGATTTTCATATCTTTCTTTTCTAGATGTATGTTCTTAGGATGGTAGGCCTATCAAGAGTATTATCATAGCATGTTGATATTGTCTATTTATAGTAATAGTACATATGATGTAGTCAAGTGCCCATGTTTTTGTATAGAATAGAAGAGCAGGGAAATGGTAAACAGAAGAACAGGGAAATGGTAAACAGAGAAGGAGAAGTAACAAAAAATTCGTCAAATTGCTGCCTCCCGCCATATCGATATTTGGCTCTGATACTAGTTGTTACAAAGATTTTCCTTCAAGCACAAACTTGCCCCACAAGATGTGCCAACCTTTTTGCACGACAATCTTACTTAGCTCTTTCAAAGCGATATTTAGCCTTGTCTCGTGATCGTCAAACCTCCTTCTTATTCTCGAACATCTCACTTCCCTCGCAGCATTTCACTCCCACACCCTTGCAACGAAAGAACTAAATAATTATAGCAATAATTAGAACAAGAGAAAGAGATACAACTAAAAGCAAACCTTCATTACTTCCCTCAAAGTATACAAAGGAATCCTCTCTCGATCCCTAAGTGTGTCCCACACTCGTTTCTTATGAAAAGAGCAAGGTTCAAATGAGCTATTTATAGGCATCTCTAGATAACTAATTTAGAATCCTAATAGAACTCTACTAGCTAAGATTACAATCTTATCATATCTTATCCTTATCATATTACGTCAAACTAACTAGTAGATGCCATCCTCATCTAATTAGGACGATATCTAATAAGATTAAGCTACATCATAACAACAAGATAAAAGATTACATTATCTAAGAATGATTATCCATATTCATGAATATTTCCTCGTTCTTCAGATGATATTTCCACATGATGTTTTTCTCTTAAAGCTGATGTTCATCCACTATGATCTTATCCGTCACATCATCCAAGATCTCCTCATTTATATCCATTGATGATAAGTCATCCAAGTCAATAACACACTGGTCCGATCTAATGCTTACCCATGCCAACTCGTTAGCCATGGTTCGTCCACTTGAACACACACTAAGTCCTTAGTCCATCAAGAACTTAGCCTTAGCCAAGTCAACTCGTACACTGTCCAAAACTCTGCTAAAACTTGTACCATGCTTGATCTGCTTGCTAAGTCACCTTGGAACTCTCGCAAATTCCCGCCATGCGTATGATCCAACTAACCTTCCACCTGATGTATGTCTCAAGCCTTATTTTGATTTTACATTCGAATTTAACATCTCATCGGAGATTTTCACGAATGTGCACCAATGCATGTCAACACTTGACATTGCCATTTTTTTCCTTACCTCCTTGCAAGTCTTTGCCTTGTTCTGTTTTTATGTGTGTCCAATACCGGTCAAGGCTAGCCAATGATCGCACAATCCTGCTATCACAATTTAGGGGTTTAACAAACCACCCCCACCAGAAGAAATCGACGCCTTCGTCGAAATAATATGTGGACACTCCTCCAAGTGCGGTTCCCTCGAAGACTCTTTAGCCATTGACACATCGCCCACATACCATGTTCCCTCTCCATCAGATTTCCTTTTGCTACTATTTGAACGCCCCTTCATAAGGTCTATTGTGCCTAAAATAGCAAAGCTACTAAGGTAGACTTCTTCCCATCGAGTACTCCTCTCCCTCTCCTTGATCCTTTATGACCATGGAATTCGCTTGCTCCTTACTTGCCATTCGTCTTGGGCATTCTCGAGCAAAGTGTGACATATTAAGGTAGACTCCTTCCGTCAAGTTCTTCTCCCCCTCTCTCTTTACCTCTTCGTCGGGTTTGTTTGAACACTTCTTCACAAGGCCCATTGCACCCATCACAACAAAATTGTTAAGGTAGACTTTTTCTGTCGAGCCATCCTCCCCTCCTCCTTGATCCATCGCTACCATAATATTTACTTGCTCCTCACCTGCCTTCCGTCTTGGGCATTCTCAAGCAAAATGCAGCCCTTAACAAATGAAACAAGCAATATCCCACTTTGATTGTTTCTTACCTTGAGCAGATTCACCTACCTTCTCCTTGACTTTTTCCAAGCAATTTCGCATCCCACCACTCTTTTTTGCCTCGTAGATAGTTCGAATCGATGGTGGCATTTAGAGATCCACCGAGGCATCCACAATCGCTATCGCGTATAAGAGGTCCTTCACATTCTGCCTCTGAAGCTCTATTCGTGCCCAACCTTGCAACCCACTTACGAAGTTGAACAACTTGTCCTCCTTCGACATGTTCCACATGTCCAACATAAAAGATGTGAATTTTATCGCATACTCCCGCACCAAGTCGTCTTGTTTTAACCTCTTCAAGGCTTCCGTCAAGAGCCATGAAGCATTGTTAGGGAGGAACTGATCCATTATTTCATTCTTTATCTTCTCCCAAGTGTCGATGGGAGGCCAACCCGTATTGATATTGTTGGAAGTTTTCATTCTCCATCACAGCTTTGCATCATTCACTAAATACATCATTGTGATCGACACCTTCTCTAAGTCAGTCAACTTTGCCACTACAAAGTATTGGTCCATATCCTAAAAGAAGTTTCCAAGCTTCTTGACACTTTGCTTGCCGTCCAAAGCTTGTGGCTCTCACACCTTCACCAAAATTCTTTCCGCTCGTCCAATATCCTATGTTGCAACGACATGCCTTAAGATCGCCACCTTAAACCTAGACTCCTCTTATGCTTTCATCAACTCCATTATTTGATGTTGCAACTGTTGGATTTATGTCTCCAATATCTCAAATCAAGTATTGTAAGAAGTGACCTCCTCCTCCCCTTGAGGAATCGACCCAATGAGTCCCTCCACTCGGTTGACACATTTTGTCAAATTGCTACCTCCCACCATCTCAAAATTTGGCTCTGATACTGGTTGTTACAAAGATTTTCTTTCAAGCATGAACTTGTTCCACATGATGCGCCAACCCCTTTGCACGACAATCTCACTTAGCTCCGTCAAAGTAATATTTAGCCTTGTCTCGTAATCGTCAACCGACCTACTTGTTCTCAAATATCTCACTACCCTTGTAGTGTTTCACTCTCACACCCTTGCAACAAAACTACGAAAGAACTAAATAATCATAGCAAGAATAAGAACACGAGAAAAAGATACAACTAAAAGTCAACCTTTATTACTTCCCTCAAAGTATACAAAGGAATACTCACAATCCCTGTGTGTTTCCCACACTGGTTTCTTATGAGAAAAGCAAGACTCAAATGAGCTATCTATTTATAGGCACTTCTAAATGACTAATTTAGAATCCTAATAGAACTCTACTAGCTAAGATCACAATTTTATCCTATCTTATCCTTATAGATTACATCAAACTAACCAATAGATGACATTCTCATCTAATTAGGACTATATCTAATAAGATTAAGATACATCCCAACAAGAAGATAAAAGATTACACCATCTAGGAATGATTATCCATATCCACAAAGATTTCTCTATCTTCAGATGATTCTTCCACATGAGCTTTTTCTCATAGAGCTGATGTTCATCCACTGTGATCTTATCAGCCACATCATCTAAGATCTCCTCATCTATATCTGTTGATGATGAGTCATCTAAGCCAATAATACACTGGTCCGATCTAATGCTTACCTATGCCAACTCTATTAGCCATAGTCCATTCACTTGAGCATACCACTACAAGAAAAATAAAGTTTAGCGATAGAATTTACCGACGAAATTTGTACATATTCTGTCGATAAACTTATTTAGCGACGAAATTTATTCACGAAAAAAGGTATCGGAGATATGGTCATTACTAAATTTAACGACAGACATTTTGTTCAGTCGATAAATTTTTCTGTCAGAAAATTAGCAACAAAATTTGTAATTCTGTCGGTAATTAGCGACGGAAAAAATTTCGTCGGTAAAATCTAATATATTTACCAACAGAATTTTTTTCCGTCGGTAAATTTGCTGAAAATTATTTTTTAAAATTTATTTGCAAACTGTTTAGTTTCTCTAGAAGCCACCATGGAAAGAACTTCATTATTTCAAGTAAAAGAATTAAAATATTAAAATTCATACTAAAACAGAACTGAAAATAAAGAACTGAA
>JANZLF010000001.1:15400301-15422915 GCA_026546835.1 Erythroxylum foetidum | reverse complement strand
CTTTATATTATTCTCAATGTTATACCCATATGATAATTAAACAATTTTTCTTAGATTACTTATAGTTATTGTTTATATGTGAAAAGTAATAATAATAAAAATAAAGAGATAGTTATTATTTTAAATTTATATTATTATAGTTTTTTGAGATAGAATTGATGTAAAATTAAAAATTATATAATAAATATATTGAGAGATTATTTTGAAAATTTAAAAATTCAATAACGTTTTTATAAATTTTAAAAATTTACCTAACACAGTACCCAATGGTGACCAATATCAATACCAATACCAATGCGGATGCCAATACCACACTATACTAAAACTAAATCCATTAACGAGGATGGTATAATATTCACAACATTGATTACTTGTATTAAAGATATTTCATATACAATTTGAATATTTTCTTGGGTTAATTATATAAAAAAAAATTCAAACCTTACTTAATTTTGTACTACTAGCATGAATTTTAAAAACAACAACATTATGTAAAAATATTGCTAATATGTAAAGTCTAAAAAAATCTAGTAGCATACAATCTTACTTTTAATTAGTAGAAAGATTGTTTTTAAATAACTAAGTAGTATGAAAATAATCAAAATTTTAATTTGTTAAAAAATAACTCAACATTAAATTTCTTATTGGTGCAAAGATATGCGTTTCGTACTCTATTAGCCAAAAAAAATAGTATGAAATCAATGTTTTTGATAGCGGTTGTCGTCACTCGTTACCAATTAAGTACCAAAATTTTCATCTACTACTAATCGGTATTTGAAAATTGAAATACTAAACAATATAGTAAAGTTGGACTAAATTGCTAAAAAACAACCCGCCGCAGGATCCACGCCAAAGAACTCACCACAAGCTCCGCGTCATTTTCATCTTTCTCCTCTCTACCCATTTCCAACATTCTCGCTACCTCTAACGTTCACTATCATCGGCTACTCACTGCCACCACGTTGCTGCATCACTGCCCACAACTACCACCATTGCACCGTGCCATTGCGTCACCGTCGGAACTGCCAATGAAATAAAGAAAGAGGTCAACGAGAGATAAAAAGAAAAAGATGGAGTTGTTGCCTGCCCAGTGCCTAAGATCATCTCTCCCATAATGTGTTGTTGCCTGTCCAGTGCCTAACTGCACAAGCCTCCACTTCTGGTCCTCTGGACTTTTGGCCGGTGGCCACGATTGTCTTACATTTCTAAGCCTCTAGTCGCTGCAATCTCCAATCCAGTCGCTCGCCTGGGCAGATCAGATCAGGATTTTGAATTTTGTAAATCTAGATTCAAACCTAACCTAACCTGAACCAACTCACTTATAAGCTGAACTGCACCAATCCAAGGATTTACCTCAATGAATGTTGCACAAATTGAAACAAATTTTGTGGAATTGTGAAGTTGTGAATTTGCGGAATTGTTAATTTGTGAAATTATGAAGTTGATATGGAATTTTAGAATTGTAGTGTGTTGATCACTTGATCAGTTGATTGTTAATTAGAATATTGAATTGTGTATTTGTGACTTTGTGTTGTGTAGTAATTCTACATGTTTAATTGTTGGTTATTGGTTAATTATGTTGAATTAAATTAAATTTCGTAGTATATTGTGTATGTTGACTATGGAGTTAATTTGAGTAAAAAACTAAGAATATTGATTAAATTGGAGAATTAAAGATTGTTAAATTAAATTTTTGATTTAGGATTTCAGTACAATGTTGATTAAAATTAGTGAAGAAAAAAATGTTGATGAGCATTACAAATTGAATTGTATAAGCCAACAAAATAAATTAATTTATAGTTGAATTATGTGGTTACATAAAATAGGTTGTAAACTTATATTTGAGAGTTATGATTACAATTGATAGGCTAGTTATGAGTGTGTGTCTTTAATTTATGATTGAATAATGTAATCATACAAAATAAGTTATATTATATAAGATGTATATGAGTATTGTATAATTGTGTATGTTGAATACTTGAATTGTTAGTCACTTATTGATGACTTGTGTTGAATGAAATTGAATTGTGTAGTGTATGTTTACTCTTCATTATGGAGTTAACTTGAGTATGAAATTAAGAATGTTGATTAAAATTGGTAAATGAAAATTGTTAAATTAAAGTTGAGAATTAGGATTTTAGTAACAATGTTGATTAAAATTAGTTAAGAGAACAAAATAATTATAATCATTACAAATTAAATTGTATAGGTAAACAAAATATATTAGTTTATAGTTGAATTATGAGATTGCATAAAGTTGTAAACTTGTAGTTGTGAGTTATAGTTGAAGTTGAATATGTTATAGTCGTGAGTATATGTCTTTAGTTTATGATTGAATTATGTAATCATACAAAGTGAGTTATATTATATACGATGTATATATGCATTGTATAATTGTATATATTGACAACTTGAATTGTTAATTTTTTACTTATTGGTGAATTATGTTGGATAAAATTGAATTATGTATGATATAATCAAGGTCGTTTTTGACGTTTTATAGGCTCTGAACAAAGTAAAAAAAGATCCCCAATAAATCGATAGTATATAAATATGTAAATTTTAAAGCATAGTTTTATTACCAAGGAGGCTACCTTAAGTCCCTCATTATGACAATTGAAGAATCCAGTGGGCTTCATTAATTCTTAACATTAAGATTAAGAGAACAACTAAAAAAAATCAAATGAAAAAAAATATGTAAAGAAAATAAAGAAAGCTAAGAGGATTTGCCTCATTTTGTTCTTTATAAGTGTCAAGAGTGAACTAACCCTTTTTTTTCACCTCATTTCACTCTTCCAAAGTGGGTCATATTTTGCTTCATTTTATTTTTTATGAAAATGAGTCATTTGAACAACCTCTTTACTAGTTATGGTAAGATTGCGTATTATTGGATCTTCCCAGACCTCACGGTATAATGGAATTCATATTGATTGTTGTTGTTCTGTATGAAGGTCAAAAGTGAGCCTTATTTTGTTTTTTTATAAGAGTGGGCTTTGGGCAAGTGCCCTTTCTACCCTTACTTGGGGTCCGGCCTGGATGTAATAATACAAAGTATGTTAGATTATATAAGATGTATATGTGTATTTCTTAATTGTGCATGATGAATAATTAAATTTTTAGTTTTTGACTTATTGGTGAATTGTGTTGGATGAAATTGAATTTTATATCACACAAAATGAGTTATATTTTATAATATGTATTTGCGTATTTTGTAATTGTGCATAAGATGTATGTGTTTTTATGTTAGTTTGGACTTTTGAGATTAAAAATACATATATTTTGGTAGTAGTTGATGATGAAATTATGTTTTCTTTATTTTGATATGAAGTTATTAATTTTGATATATGTCTTCATTTATTTTTACAGATAAATGAAAAAAAGATCAGTTACTCTTGAAAATTCAACCACTTTAGGAAGTTATAATGATTCAGCTTAGGCTCATGCTAGATTGGTCCTCGAAATGAAAAACCATATCATTTACTTGTTTTGTAACAAGCATTTGAAAAGTGAAGGAATCATCAGATTAAATAAGCATTTAGCTAGGGTCAAATGTGATGTTGAACTTTGTAAAAAAATGAGTCATGATATGAAATGATAAATAAAGGCTTTGTTTAAATAGTATCAACACAAGAAAATAAAAGGCAAAGATTGAATTACGAAATTGGTACTGGAAGTTCGTTTGATAGTGTTCAGGATGATAGTGAAAATGTTAAAGGTGGTAGCATTTCTACCTAATAAGAAGTGAATATTACACCTGATGTTAGGAAAAGAAGAAGTAGATGTCTAATTTTTTTCACCATAAACAACTCCTGAAGATCAACCTTCAATTTGTAGTGCCTTACAATGAAGAAAAGCAGCTCATAATGTGGACATGACAATGGCTAGATGGTGGTATGATTAAAATATATCATTTAATGCTTCTTACTCTAATTATTATCAGCCTATGGTAGATGTTATTGTTTCCTACGATCCATGATATAAAGCTTCTTCAATTAAAGACTACAAAGATAAACTTTTAAGTAGTTATATTTATGAAATTAGAAGTTATTTGGATGAAAGAAGAATGACTTAGACTACTTTTGAATGTTCAATCATGTATGATAGTTGGATAAATAGTAGACATGAGCCTATTATTAATTTTTTGGTTTATTCTGTAAAGGGCTTAATGTTTTTGAAGTATATTAATGCATCTAGCCTTGTTAGGAATGCTAACACTCTATTTGAAATATTCGATGAAGTTGTGAATGAAGTTGGACCAGAAAATATTATTTAGTTCATTAGTGACAATGATTCAATTTGTAAAGCGGCTAGAAGAAGATTGCAAAGCAAGTATAATTTTTTTATTGGACATCTTGTACTGCACATTGCATTAACTTGATGTTGGAAAATATAGGAGGTGCTAGTTATTTTCCTATTATTAATGAGACTCTCCATAAAGCAAAAAAGGTGACCTAGTTCATCTACAATAATGCATGTGTCGTCCTACTATTACAAGATTTGAAAAAAAAATCTTATCTCTTCAGTGTTTTATTATAATGAAGAAAGAGTTGAGACAAAGGTTTACAAGTGATAAGTGGGTTACATTTTAGCATACCAGGTCTAATGTTGAATTTTGAAAAGATTTCTAGAATTATACTTAAAGATACTGAATTTTTTTCCTTGTCATCAGAGTTTGTGAGCCTTTGGTACAGTTACTTCATGTAGTTAATAGTAATGAAAAGGTAACAATATGTTATTTTTATAATGTCATAGAGAAGGTGAAAGAAGGAATCAAAGCCAATCTAAAAATTTGTACATATCATATCATGCAGTCATCAATGAGAGATAGGAAAGCTAAGTTTACTCTCTTTTAATTGCGGCTAGGACATTTTTGAATCCTAGTATCTATTTCAGACTAAGTTTTATGACGAAAGATAAAGTTAATAGGGGAATGCTATTAACTGTTACTACAGTTGTTGCCCATGAGATGATGCAAGATCTCCTAAACTCACAAATGAAAATCTATAAGGAGGATTCTATTGATTTTGTGATGCCAGTTATTATTCGTCAAAGAGATAAACTTAATTTAAGTTTTTTTTCTTTTTTTACTTGTTAAAAATTAGTCATTACTTAGGTGGGACTATTAGGCAAGTTTTATATCTAATAATAAAACTTTCAATACCAGCAAGTATACGGATCGTATCTTATAATATAAGAGGTTATAATTCCCACGAGGATTACGCAATAACTAACAATTTGAACCTAACTTTGTCTAAAGTATTTAGAAATTGATTTGAATAAATTTAAAGAATAGAAATTGAAACAAATAAAGAAGACAAAACAAGTAATCAAATGATAAGTGAGTTGTCAATTAAAATTAAGGTTTGATCAATATTGAATACTTAGGAACTATTCTTTCTTTATTTTGTTTTCTTTACTATTATTGATTCAATTTATGTGTTTGATACTAGATTTTCTAAAGTGTTGATTACTCTTTTTCAAGATTTAATCAATTAATCCTAATTGAATTCAAAATTTTCAAATTTCCAATCTCTCAATTCATAAAACTATTCCTAAAATTTTCAATTAGATTTGAAGCTATCTAATAGGTAATTAATTTCACAATCAAAATCTCTCTTCTATTAATTGTTAATTTGATAATTGTAGGTCTATTAAACTACAAACTCTTATTTTACAATCTAAAACTAATGACTTTTGGCTCACTCTCTCAATTTGTTCTCAAGTTTATGTATGAACAATTATCACAATCATTTAGAAATATATTGAATTCAACAATGAATAAAGTCACAAAATAAATCTCAATAATTCGTAATTTAAGTTTAGAACTCCATGAACATGTTTAACATCAAGAAAGTCATATTACACATTAAGGATATGAAAGAAATAAGGGAACAAGAATAAAAACTCTAATTGCTTCTTGATTTGGAGACTTGAAATTTTTGGATGCTCTTCTTGATCTCTTCACTTGTGATTCACTTTGATGCACTGTTATGTTTTTTTTATATTATATTTCACATTCTTATATAGTGCTTTAGGGTCTTGGGCTCGTGTCTAGGGTTTTTTTTCACTCTGTTTGGTTTCAAAAATAGCCCCTAAAACAAATGAAAAAATTTACACATTGAAACCCTCTAGCACGAACGTGTTTTTTGGTTCTGCACGATCATGTCACCTTCAAGCTTCCTCCATCTTCATTTTTCAGTATCCTGATTCCAAATACTCACAACGTATCAAACATTCAATGAAACATAAAATTAAGATTCAATTATTGCTTTGAATCAAACAAACATATAGAAAACATACAAAAATCTGACAATAACATAATTCTAAGCCTATACACAAAATAACCATCTAAGAAATATTTAAAAATACACTTAAATATTTAGTAAAACATATTATAATCTACATCTATCAAGGACCAATTTGGAAGTGCTGCTCTAAAATTGCAAAAGTTTATAATTTGAATTCTAAATTAATGTGTGAGTGTAATAAAGTATGAAAAGAATTGAATCATATTTGAATTCATCTATTTTAAGAAAATGAATAGATTGAAGCACAAAAAGTTAAATGACTTGATTTTTGTTCGAAACAATTTAAAACTTTAGGAAATGTATAAATTATAATTGTTAGAGAGTCAAATATTTATTATTCCTTTTATGTTATGCTTTTATTCTTAATTTTATATATGTATGATGATTAAATGATTTTTTATATTAATTATGATTATATGAAATATGTGAAAATAATATTAATAAAAATAAATTATTTTAATTTTAAATATCTATTGTTATGATTTTTAAAGACATTGTTAATGTAAAATTATAACTTACACAATACTAAAATATTATTTACAATTTAAAAAAATTAAACACTATTTAATAAAATTAAAAAATTATCTGTATCCAATATTTACCAATATTGGTGAACTATACCAGAATAACAGTAAAAGGCAAAATGGAAAGGCAGCTTCCCAAAAGTACGTTTAATTTCGTTTTGAACCAGAAACCAAAGTGTCCTCTATAATCTCAGAATCAATCAAAACCCTAGAAATCGACAGACTGAGGAAAGAGCAAATCGAAGAAGATGGTGTTGGCACAGTTAGGCGGGAGTATCTCCCGAGCAATTCAGCAGATGAGCAATGCCACCATCATCGACGAGAAAGTCCTTAACGACTGCCTCAACGAGATCACCCGCGCTCTTCTCCAAGCTGACGTTCAGTTCAAGCTCGTCCGCGACATGCAGTCTAACATCAAGAAGATCGTCAATCTTGACGACCTCGCCGCGGGCCACAACAAACGCAAGATCATCCAACAAGTACAAAATTTTAGTTTTGTTTTGTCGGATTTAGGAAATTGATTCCTTATTTTGTTGTTTTATTTTCTTTTAAAAAAAGAAATGGTCTTCATCATATTTGGGCTTAATTTGATGTTAGTTTGTGTTTTTCAGGCAATATTTAACGAGCTATGCAAAATGCTGGATCCTGGAAAGCCTTCATATACTCCGAAGAAGGGAAAGGCTAGTGTTGTCATGTTTGTTGGTCTACAAGGTGGAGAGGTTTTTACAGTGAATATGGTTTGTATTGGCTACTTTATTTGCTCTATGCTACTATAATTGATATGGACATGCTTCTCTGCTTCTGAAAATTCCAGGGTCTGGGAAGACCACAACATGCACAAAATATGCACATTATCATCAGAGAAAAGGTTGGAAGCCTGCTTTAGTGTGTGCAGATACATTCAGAGCTGGTGCTTTCGATCAGCTGAAACAGAATGCCACTAAAGCTAAAATTCCTTTCTATGGAAGGTAACTTGTGAGGGATAAATGCATAATAACTGAAGATTAGTTTAGTAGAACAATGCATAAGTGTTACTGTGTAGTTTGTTGAATCACATAGTTTTTTTGCATCTTTTTGTCCTACAGTTACATGGAGTCAGATCCTGTTAAAATTGCTGTTGAAGGTGTGGAAAGATTCAAGCAGGAAAACTGTGATCTAATAATTGTTGATACCAGTGGGCGTCATAAACAGGAAGCTGCTCTTTTTGAGGAGATGCGTCAAGTTTCTGAAGCAACGGTATCATCTTGTATTATATCTTCTCATGACATTCTAATCTATTGGATTTAACTTCCATAAATTTAGCCACCTTCCCTTCTCTCTTTCTTTCCCCCCTATATATTTCTCTAGCAACCAGATCTTGTTATCTTCGTCATGGATAGTAGCATTGGTCAAGCAGCATTTGATCAAGCTCAAGCGTTTAAGCAAAGTGTTTCAGTTGGAGCCGTGATTGTTACCAAAATGGATGGCCATGCAAAGGGTGGTGGTGCTCTTAGTGCGTAAGTATTGCGGCGATAGTAGCTTTCTTGGTTTAGATTAACTGTATAATTTTCCAACTCTACTCTTAATGGATTTCTCAATTTAAATTCTGAAATATGTTTTTGTTCGACTTTCTTTCTAACTATTGTTAAGTTGGGATGGACTTAAACTTTCTGCTCTTTATCCTTTTGAGCATATTTCCTTGCTCTTTTCCTTTGTTTCTAATCTATTTATCCATTGCGGAAGGGAACATTCTCTTTTGCTGCAATATGATTTTAAGCATTAAATTTTTTCCTGCTCTTATTTGAGCGTTGAAACTGATATGCCATATATTGTCCATTTACAGTGTTGCAGCTACAAAAAGTCCAGTCATATTTATTGGCACAGGAGAGCATATGGATGAATTTGAGGTCTTTGATGTTAAACCTTTTGTTAGTCGTCTTTTAGGTATCTCACTATCCTTGTTTTCTTTTTCTCTTTTTCCTGAGGATGTTCTTGTGACCTCAATTCTGTAAATATTATTTTCGACTAGGCATGGGTGATTGGTCTGGATTCATGGACAAAATTCACGACGTTGTTCCAATGGATCAGCAACCTGAACTTCTTCAGAAACTTACAGAAGGGACCTTTACCCTGAGGATAATGTATGACCAATTTCAGAACATACTCAATATGGGACCTATTGGCCAGGTTTTTATCTTCCTAGCCTTCTTTTGTGGTTTTACCAATTTCACTACAACTTTTTGTGTTTCAAAAATCTTAGCGACACCAAATTCCTGCAAATCTTTTTCTGTTAACTTTCTCCAATAGAATACACAAATTTATCATACCTAGATATTCACATCCGGTAAACCACGAGGAAGAATGTGTCAAACAGGTAGATTTTTTGTTGCAAATATCATTATTCATATTAAACTTATAATATTATTAATCTGTCATATTTCATTAATAGTTAATGATATCTCAATCAATTTAAAATGATAGTTTTCATTAAAGTTTCATCTTATATAATAATAATAATAATAATAATAATAATAATAATAATAAGAATAAGAATAAGCATAAGAATAAGATGATCAATATGTTATTATAATTTTATAATTTTGTTTATCTATTCCTATTGTTATATAATTATGTAATAATAATATTTAATTTATTTGTAGTCATTTTTTTTATAAATAATGTATTTATAGTAATAATTATTTAGAATTAATATTTAGTGCAACAGACCAATGGAACAAAAAAATTATTTAGTATTGACATCGAATTTGGCGAGTCAATATGATAAAAAAATAATTAGTATTGGTACTAAGTCCAGTAGACTTGGCTTATACGACAAGAAAAATTAATTGATATTTATTGATTAACAATAAAAATCAACCTGTCAATTTTTACATATTTAAAAATATTGATTATAGTAAAATATAAGAAATTGATTGCGTTTACTTAGTAATATTATTGCATAATAAAGTGAAAATTCAATGAAAGACTTAATCTACTATCTTGTTAAATTGCTTAAAATATTAATAATTATTGATAAAACATTATAAATAAATTTATTATTAATCATCAATTAAATCAAATTATAAACATATAGTGAATAATTTATGTTTTTGTATAAATAATGAGATGTATATATAATAAAATAATAAAATGTTACATTTTTATTTATTAGTAAAGTAGTCAATAAAAGTAATTATTATAAATTATACATAAAACGAGAAATCAAATTTAATACTATCATATAATAAATAAAAATTTAGTAAAAGACATTTTATTTATCATATTAAATTGTATGTTATTAATAATTAAGAAATCTGATGAATTTTTAATTTTAATTGTAATAAAATAATAATATATATTAAATAATATTGTTTTTAAGTAATGATATGTAAATGTAAGTCAATAAAATGAATAAATGAATCTGTTTGACGCATTATTTTTATAATTTGTTAATCATCAATCATTGGCCTATGATGTGAGTGTTCATGTGAAAAAAGTTTGTTAGGTGTGTGTTTTGTCAGTATTTTTAACAAAAAAAGTTTATGGGGGAATGTTGATAAGTTCACGAGATTTTTGGAACACTTGAGGTTTCAATAAATTTGGTGAAATTACAAGGAAGGTTGAAGACTTTTACTTTTGTACAGATTAATGCGTCTTAAAATGCTGTGTTGTACTTGTAATGCTATTACGAATTTGCGAATGTAGTCATTTCTTTGTTTAGCTTCTTATGTGATTTGATGACGCATGTTGTCTTATCTTTGTAGATGTTTCAAATGCTTCCAGGATTTAGTGCTGAATTAATGCCCAAAGGTCATGAAAAGGAAAGCCAGGCAAAGCTGAAGCGCTACATGACTATAATGGATTCAATGACGGCTGAAGGCAAGTACTTATGTGAAATTTACTTGACTCTTAAAATCCTGGGCATCCTTCCAACGATTGTTTTTTTGTATGTTACAGAGTTAGATAGTACAAACCCAAAGCTTATGAATGCATCTCGTATTATGAGGATCGCACGAGGTTCTGGGCGTCAAGTGAGGGATGTAGAGGAAATGTTGGAAGAGTATAAACGCCTTGCTAAGGTTTGGAGCAAAATGAAAGGACTGAAGATTCCTAAAAAGGGTGAAATGAGTGCATTATCTAGGAATATGAATGCGCAGCAAATGAGCAAAGCTCTTCCTGCATCAATGCTGAAGCAGATTGGTGGAATTGGTGGCTTGCAAAACTTGATGAAGCAAATGGGTGCTAACAAGGATATGATGGGAATGTTTGGAGGGGACAAGTAGCTTGTGCGTACACCCAAGTATTGCAACACATATTCTCAGACGTACGTCCACAATCATGTTTGCAGAGGCTTCTCGACTAACAATATCTTGCAGGAGTTGCACTGCAGCAGCGAGCCCTCGTTTCAAAGAACTATCTGGCGTGATGCCCTTCTCACCCATGTTGCTTCATAAGCTTCACTTCTTGATAATGACTGTATAATCATAAACACCAGGCGAGCGAGAATAGTTGTTTGGATGTTGGCCAATCCCTCAAAAACTTATTAGTACATACTGATTTTGGGTTTTTTTTAGGTCTAGAACGATAATATGAACATTTGGAAGAGAAGTGGCGTACTATTGACAACAGTCAATAACACAAGTAGCTTTGTTACTGTAATTTTTCGACAATTAGGAAATTTCTGTTACGTTTTGTGCCAAGGAAATGGGACATATTCTGTATCATTACCTAAGAAATGTCATTATGCACAATCATTTAAAAAAAATTGTCACAATCTTTTTATAAACACAATGATTTAACAGTCAAGGTTGGTATGGTTGTATAATGCTTCACATGAGAGCTGGACGTTCCGCACTACCTAAAGGGCCTTACTCTTCCTCTCGTAATTTACATGTCATGACTTCCAACAGTAAGCTATGAGCATAATTTGGCATTTTATCTCTCCAAGAACTTGCTCAAGACTGTGTTTCTGAAAGGACCTTCCTCTTCCTCCTCCTCTTTATCAGACTTTGCAACTGTGCTCAGAGTATAACGGATTACGGAGTTGACCTGCATCCTCAACCTTGCATTGTCGATGAAAATCTCAGTCAACATCTTCCTCGGGTCGTTATAGGCTCCATCGTTGCCATTGTTGTTCCAAGTCTCGTCTGATTTATGCAGAGAGTTCTCAACATCTTGTGCTAAGAGTTGTGCCTGTTCAAGTTTTCATTAAACATTATGTAAAGCTTAGACCAAAGATAATATGAGAAAAAAGAAGTTAAAAATGCAGGAATATTCATGGAAAAGAGATGCTATCCAAAATAGAACTGGCTATTTCACTTATGGTTGTATGACTACATTGTCCCAGTATAGCCATTCTCCCATACAAGGGAAGGGACCCATGCTTTGGAACCGGTGGGACGTGGGAAAATATTTCCATAAAAATCAAGCCATATCAGAAGTCTAGGTATGTTGATCTCATATCAAACATGAAGCATAGGCATGCACTTTACTATAGCACAGCGTCTGATAATTGTTTACCATCGGGCTTAAATTTGACTAGCTGGTTGATATAAGTTGCTAGATCAATTGTTCTTTCAAATAGACGGGATCAATGTTTTATGCATATGCTAAGAAGCACAAACTTCAGACAAGAAATTAAAGCTCCAAAACTATATTTATAGGCATGAGGTGCATATATAAACATATAAGCTTTGCGTGGATCAGGTGCAAGCTGCAACAGTTACCTCAGCAAGGAGGAGACCGATTCGGTTATCAGACGTTGTCAAGAGATCTATAGCATCGGAGGCTGATGAAGTTTCCACTACCAATTTATCTTCTTCTTCAATGAGAAAGTTAACACTACATTCCTGAAGCCTGTTGCGTAGAATTTCACACTCATGCAGCAACTTTGTATTAGAAGTATTTACATACTCCATTCTTTGTTTTTCCTTTTGAAGAACACGCTGAAAACAGGAACATAAAACATCATTAATTGATAGAAGATGCAAATCGCCACAATAATGTTTCTTAAGAAGATGAAGGATTCATTCA
This sequence comes from Erythroxylum foetidum, assembly GCA_026546835.1. Taxonomy (NCBI): domain Eukaryota; kingdom Viridiplantae; phylum Streptophyta; class Magnoliopsida; order Malpighiales; family Erythroxylaceae; genus Erythroxylum; species Erythroxylum foetidum. Next base: position 15,410,071 of record JANZLF010000001.1, on the reverse strand, counting down.
GACCAACACAATGGAAGTTACGGCTACAGAAGGGATAACTCAAATTACAAAACATGACCGAAATGTTTTGATCGATACTTTAGCCCCTTAAAAATTGGAATAATAAATTATACTTGCAGAAACTTAATATCATGCAGCCTTCATGTTGTAAATTCTCCCTTGGGTAGTGACACGAGTGTGGACTTCAGATTGGCATCGAGTTAAGACTTAGAAACCCTTATTCATTCTGCGTTGTAAATATGTGTATGCATATCTCCTTTGATTAATCGGAGCCAAAAGGCCAAGGTTGGCCAGTGTTTTCCATCCCATGGTAAGAGCACCACCCTTCTTTCTTTGCACATTGCATTTAGATGTTTGAATATGTGGAATTATTTTTGTGAACTCTTTGGAAACCGAAAGGTATGCCTACCAATCTTGGGGAGTTCCAGCACGGTTTCAGAGGAAGGGAGGAAGGAACTTCGAAGTGCTACATGTTTGCTGTAGTTAGTATTTATGGGTCAAAAGGAAGAAGAGAATGTATGCCTAATTCAGCTATAGACTCACTTTCTGCCTTACTTGATTACATCCAATAGATATTTTTTATATTTAAAAATTAAAGTCTTAACAATCAGAATTGGAACATCAGTCAGCTCATTGAATCACCTATCTCCTGCCTCTCGTTTCAAGCAATACAAGTCCATGGTACCATCCAAGTCTAACTACCATAACAAATCAAAACCACAGAGAACAGAAGTTACCTCTATTTCTATCTTTTCTTTCATTATGCGGCTAAGCTCCTGTTTCAGTTCCAACTGAGAACCTCTAAGAGACTTTACTTCCTTCACAAGAAGCTTTATATCAGCTTTTGATTTTAATTCCAATTCTTCATGATTTTTGTGCAAGTTTTCGAGCTCTTCTCTTGCAACATCCAACTCATGCAGTAACAGTTCATTCTCTTGAATCAGTGCAGCTTTTGTAGACTCCACATGTGATTTTTCATCCTGAAATTTACTTGCATGCAATTGACTAAGCCTACTTCATAAATAAAATGGAAAACAGTAAAAACATCAGAAGTTACAATATAAACCTGTTCATATTTCAACTTTATCTCCAGCTCCAAACACTGTCTACGAAGCTCTTCCACATCCCATTGCATTTGATTAAATCTTTCCCTTTCTGTGAAAACAGCTTGCTGCATATTGTCTTTACAATTGGTCCTGGTAGTTTCAAGATCCATTTCTAAATCTTTCACCTTCAAAAGGAAAGAGATAAGTTAATTTACATTCATGCCCTAACTGCTATTAATACATTCATGCCCTAACTGCTATTAGCCTTGAGCTCAATTCCAAATATCTACAATTTTTTTATACAACACCTACCACTACCAATGGAGCACTAGTGCTTTTAATTAGTTTCAAAAATCGTACTAGAACAATTCATACTTGCACAGATTCAGAATAACACGAGCAATAAACACCTGAATCCAACAAGTCCCTCCATTGTCATCTTGGGATGTGCAACAACCAGTTAACCATGCATAAGTTTTTGAGTTCAACACTACCATTCAAATCATAATTTTCAAGCAAGCATAAGACATTGTCAAAGACAATATGTTATGGTTATTAGCTTGTCTATGGAGGAACTGGCAATAAGCAAGACCAATCATGGTGATGTAATATATAATCATAAGTATACTAAACCAAAAAAGGAATACCATTGTCTATTATCATATGATTAGCTTGGTAAGATGTAGTCTGCTATATCTATTAATACCACAACCTATCATACTAAGGACACCAAATATGCAAAACCCTGACTTATTTGAGATATAATCTAACCACTAAAATATTTCTATACGCTAAATGGTATAGATGAGATTTGCCTATATAGATTCTTGGGGAATGACTTAAGCAGCTCTTACAAAGAAAAAGGAAGAGGATATGGGCATAAGAATCTTGAAAGCAACTTGCTGTTAGCAATGAAAATGAGATAAATTTGCAGTAAACAACAAGAACTGAATATTCATGTAATATGAGAGAAACCACTTCATAAAAAGCACGCTATATAATAATTCTTTCAAATTCATTGCTAGAGCTTTGGAAACATTAGATTATTTCATTTTGATTCCAAAATAAGAAACCAAACAATAGCAATCTAGTAAGCATAAATATGCATGCCTTAGTTGTCAAGAATTGCCTCAGAGCAACTTCTTGATTTACTCGTGCTATAAGATCCTCCATGTCTGTTTTTGCTGTAGTTAGTCTCCGTTGCACAGTATCAAGAACCCTGTTCAGCTTAGTGCGCTCATATGCTGGAAGAACAACTAGTGCATCCCTTGGCAAATGTAAGTTTGAGCTTGCGTGAACATCACTCCCAGAAGTTTCAGCACCTTCAGGAAAATCAAGGGAATCATCACCAAAAAATTCATTCAGCCCCAAATTTGATACTTCACTAGCTCTCATTGAGGTCAAGTCACTCCCAATGCTATCTGATGACAGTCTTCGGAGATGGCCGTCCAACCCCTGATATTCCAGTTCAGGAAAAGTTTGTGGTCCGTCACTATGGAAAGGCAGAGCCTTAGACACGGTCTCAAGAGGTTTACTTTTTCCTATTTCTCTTCCATGAAGAACCTTTCTCCATGAGAATCCTTGCAGGTTTTGCAGACTCCTGTTCAATATGCTATCTTTAGCATTTGCTGCCAGATGATCATCTATGTTTGATTCACAGGTTGAACTTTTAACGTCAAGGTCAAAATTATAATCTTCTTCATAGCCTGGATTCCCAAGTTCTGATATCTCGTCACGGGAATAATTACCATGATCAGACGTAATCAGTGAACTACCAGCAAGCAGTGAAATGTCCGAGTTGGCTTGGAGCAGGGGTGTGGTAACCATGCCACTAAAAGAAGATTTTGCATCTGGAAGTTGCTGATACACATCATCAAAAACTGAAAAGAATATGAATTTAGAATATCCGTACCAACTGTTTTGTTCACTACTCTCATAAAGTAGCCACAACTAATTACCAAGTTCCAACTAAATTATAAAATTTCTTAAAGGCGCATCAAGAAACACCTACATAACCTTGCTGCAGCTTCTAACTCGAGAAATGTTCCTATTGAAGCACTTCTAGATACTTCAATGTCTGACAATAGCTTCTCCATCCAATCCTCCAGAGCACATCTCCGCTGAGCAAACAAAAAACTTTGATAAATAGTTCTATAATTATTTTAAACACTGTACAAGTCATAGAATCTAAAGATATGTTACAAACTACTCAAGCAAAAAAAAGACATTTTTGTGAAAAGCCCCTCTCCTATTCTATAAATAGAGGGATTTGCTGAAAACAGAACAAGAAAAGATCAAACAACAACAACCACCCAGTAAAAGTCCCGCTGTGATAGTAACAAGAAAGTAAAATTAGAAAGATCAAGTAAACAAAAGTACAAATTACCTCTTCTAGTAGTCTTCTGCTTTTTAACCTCAATACCTTTTTCGGAGGAGGCGGAGGCAAAGTTTTGAGAGGAAATGCCTTTCTAAGCTACAACAAGCAAAAAAAAAAAAAAACATCAGCCAATGAAATCCCTAACAAAGGAAGGAACTCAACTTCTTACTCACGTCAGAAAGAAGCTGTAAGAAATCACTGAACCTCCGTAGTATTCCTCTTGTGATGGTAACCCCTTCCGGTGACTGAATACCAATTTGAACTCTGTAAAACTGTCCTTAATGAATGTTAGAGCATAAAACTACAGAAAATATATCAAGAATCTGAAATGAAAAAATAAAAAATTTCAGAATAGCACAAAGCAATAATGCACGTAGCTCAAACTAATAACGAACTAGATTTTAATTTCAAATGTTATAACTTAGAACTGCTGCCTTTAAAATTAGAGAATCCTTGAAGAGAAGAAACTCGAGAAGAGCTTATATTATCTGATTGATATACTGAAATAATTTATACCGTGACAACATTTGAGCCTCTCGAGTTCGGCAGAAGCATCCAAGAAGGAACTGTTACACAATAACTCCATCCTGTATGGGGATCATGTGGCCAAATAGAATCCCTTCCATCCTGCAGTGAAAGGTCAGGCTATAACATGAGAAGACATAATAGATAAAACCTCCAATTACTGCATACATTTTTATCACAGCTCAAATTCTTAATCACTAATTAACCGATATAATAGAACCATATCAAAATAGTTATATTTGTATCTCAATATCACTCATCAACCGATGGTTTCTCTGGTGGATCCCCATTTAAACTAAATCATCATACTCTATGGATCGTGGTTTCGGTAGTCCACTTTAAGGATTGATTCCTTTCGTAACTTGAGACATAGTTGGGATGAACATTAGATAAATAGAACCAATATTTTTGGAAAACTAACGCTCGAATGAATATCTCTTAAATGCCAAAACCGAGTCAGAGTGGGGCAGTTTTAAGCATTAGTTTGCAAAGAACATATTTGCAATCAATAGAGGCACAATGAAATTTAATACCTTTTCCAGCAGTCAAATTCAGATATTCCAAGATTTGGACGAACAAATTATTGATAATGAAGTCGTAAAAAATGACAATTTCCATCAACATAACTCTAAAGTTTATATCTTCACACCAGAGAACAACAAAAGCTTACCAAATAAGCTTTCAAGTCAACAAATCACCAACGCACAAAGAAAACCAACGGAAGATTAAAAACTATACCCATTTACGAGGAGGGAGGCTCCAGTCCATTCCCAAAGGCAGCGGCGAAGTGCCATCGTGACGGTGCCTTGGTGGGCTCTCTGGCTTCGAAATCACCGCCTTGCCATCGCCGGGATTGCTACTGGGCCCATCAGCTTTGTGATGATCATGGAGGCGTGTGGTTGAAGAACTTGAGACTAAATAAGAAGGATGGTGATGGTGGGAAAGAGAAATAGGGTCGATAATTGGATCGGATAAGCCAGTGAAGTCGAAGAGAGAAAGGTCGTGCGTGTACAGATTCATTTTTTTCTTTTTTAAATATCTGCGTTTGTTTGTTTTATTTTGAGTGTCTTGGTGGCCTATTGGGTGAATATACGGCAAAAGATGCCCTTAGGCCTTAGCGTAGTGGCGGACTAGTCGACCACTTAACTAGAAGGCAAAAAGTTATACTTGTTAATAGCTTTAGAAGATGGACATGGTCATGGTCATGGACAACTTTTATCTGCTTAGTATCTCCCAACTCTTGCTTTATGCAACTTTTGGTCTCTCACGAAACTCATAACAACCTTTCAACTAGGTACTGTTTTTCATGTGTCAAGAAAATGATCTCAACGGCGGCCCACTTACATTCACCTACACACCTCTCCTCCCTGGATAAACCACATCTCTCCCTCATCGAGAGCTGCAAATCAATGGGCCAACTCAAGCAATTCCATTCCCAAACAATCATAACAGGCACAATAGCGAGTCCTGTTGTTCAAAACAAGATCATTTCTTTGTGTTGTAATAGTGAGTTTGGTGACGTGGATTATGCCCACCGACTGTTTGACACAATTCGTCAACCAAGCGTCTTCTGTTGGAACACGATGTTCAAAGGGTACTCAAGGATTAATTGTCCCGGGACTGGACTTTCAATGTACATAGAAATGTTGAAGAGAGATGTTCCACCCGATTGCTACACGTATCCGTTCTTGTTTAAGGGCTTTACAAAGGCCGTTGCTTTGGAGTTTGGGAGGAAGTTGCATTGCCATGTGGTGAAATACGGGTTTCATGGGAATGTCTTTGTTCAAAATGCGTTGATTAACATGTATTCTTCATGTGGGTTGATTGAAATGGCTCGTGTGATGTTTGATATGAGTTGTAAGAGTGATGTGGTTACTTGGAATGTAATGCTTTCTGGGTACAATAGAATAAAGCGGTATCGTGAAACTAGGAAGCTGTTTTATGAGATGGAGAAGAAGGGAGTGGTACCCACTTCAGTTACTCTGGTTTCAGTACTGTCAGCTTGCTCTGAGTTGAGAGATTTTGAATGTGGCAAACATGCTCACAATTACATTACCGATGGAGTTGTTGAGCAAAATTTGATAGTGTCAAATGCTTTGATTGATATGTTTTCAGCTTGTGGTCAAATGAATTATGCACTTGGAATTTTTGAGAATATGAGGAATCGAGATGTGGTTTCATGGACTGCAATTGTCACTGGTTTCTTGAACACAGGCCAACTTAATTTGGCAAGGAAGTATTTTGATCAGATGCCAGAAAGGGACTATATCTCATGGACCGCTATGATAGATGGGTACCTTAGAGCAAACTGCTTCAAAGAAGCCTTGATACTCTTCCGTGAGATGCAAGCTTCAAATATAAAACCCGATGAGTTCACTATGGTCAGCATGCTTACAGCGTGCGCACAACTCGGGGCACTGGAGCTTGGAGAGTGGATTGAGACATACATGTACAAGAATAAGGTCAAGATTGACCCCTGTGTGGGCAATGCCTTGATAGACATGTACTTCAAATGTGGGAATGTTGAGAAGGCACAGGTCGTTTTTAACACTTTGCCTAATCGTGACAAATTTACATGGACAACCATGATTGTTGGCCTTGCAGTGAATGGATATGGCGTAGAAGCTCTTGATATGTTTTCCTTAATGCTGAAAGCTTCAATCAGTCCAGATGAAGTAACCTATATTGGTGTACTCTGTGCTTGCACTCACACTGGAATGGTTGATAAAGGACGAAAATTATTTGCTAGCATGACCACCCGTTATGGAATTGAGCCAAATGTAGCTCATTATGGGTGCATGGTCGATCTTCTTGGCCGAGCAGGATATCTCACAGAAGCTCTTGAACTTATAAAGAACATGCCTATTAAACCAAATTCAATTGTTTGGGGAGCTCTTCTTGGTGCTTGCAGAATTCATAAAGATTCAAAATTAGCAGCAATGGCAGCTGAACAGATCCTTGAGTTAGAGCCAGATAATGGGGCTGTTTATGTTCTGCTTTGTAACATATATGCAGCTTGCAAGAAATGGAAGAATTTGAGGGAGTTAAGACAAGTGATGACGGATAAAGGAATCAAGAAAATTCCAGGTTGTAGCTTGATAGAAATGAATGGTGTTGTCCACGAATTTGTGGCTGGCGACCAATCACATCCTCAATCAGAAGAAATATATATGAAGTTAGAGGAAATGACAGCTGACTTGAAACTGGTAGGTTATTTGCCGGATACTTCAGAAGTGTATCTAGATATAGGAGAAGAGGATAAGGAGAGTGCACTATACCGACACAGTGAGAAGTTAGCCATTGCATTTGGACTCATCAATTCAGGACCTGGCGTCACAATTAGAGTTGTGAAGAATCTCAGAATGTGTATAGATTGCCACAGAGTGGCAAAATTGGTATCTAAGATGTACGATAGGGAAGTAATTGTCAGAGATCGAACTCGATTTCACCATTTCAGGCATGGTTCATGTTCCTGTAAGGATTATTGGTAATAATTGAAATAACCTTATTTGTGACTCTTTTTTCTTTGCTTGGGTCAGCAATTTTCCTACAAGTATACAATTAGGAAATGAATTTAGGAGTTTTTTTTCCAGTGAAATGCCTATTTAATAAATTAGCAATATGCATATGTGATGCACTGAAATTGAGTTTTTGGTCAGAACAAACGGTAAAACATTATGTATTACATACTTCTCCTACAAATGAATTTTCAACGAAGCCAATTTTCTCAGATGTGTGCCAAAAACACCAAGTAATTGTGATTTTTAAGAAAGAAAATAATGCTTCACAAAACTGCGCCATTCCACAACTTTCATGGCAATAAACAGCTCAAGGAATTTTGTGGCGCAGTCACTCAAAATTGTGATTATAGAAAGAAGAACAAACACCGAAGTATATTCTAATGTGAGTAAGTATTGCTTGCCCGTTAATTGATATTCATAACATTGTTCAAGGCAATTAAACACACATCCAAAAAGGGGATAGGAGAACACGAATAGAGAATACAAAATTCTAATGCTGCAAATTTGTCCATCTATACTTGGCTTTTAAACAGTCACATCTTGAAGAAGTTTCCATAACAGCAATTTGGCAAGACAGATGTATTATCAAACTTCCCACAGTAATAAAAAGTTATCAATTTGATCCTGGATCAAGCACTGGAAGCCTGCACTGTAAACTGATGGACTTATCTGCCTGTCGAGTTCCAAGAATGAAGAACCGAAAAATCACTGTCAAGCAGGCACCCTGAGGAGCAATCCCACGGAAAGCACAGTCTGGTTTTGCCAGGTGGCACTGAAGATTCTTGGAGAAATGTCTAACACTTACTTGCACTGACAGAGCATCTCCACGCAGTCTGTGCACTTGGATTCTGGTCCTTCGGTTGCTCCTAAGCTTTATCTCCAATAACCAAAATTTTACGGAATTCGGCATTCAGTGTGATCAAAGTTGTGGAAATCTGAAGATGCAGATTCCCGTAGTTGCTTATGGACACATTGAGCAAACCTCCAACATGCTTCATTCTGTCCACAAAGTTCTGCAATTGAATTAAATCTGGAACTTGAACAAGAGTCTGAGGCAGGTCTTGAGCCATATTAAGAGCAGCTTGTAGTTCCAGAAGTTGAACCTGGGACAGTCGTTTTGAAATCGGGACATCTTGACTAACTGCAGACTTTTAACCCTTAGTTTCGAAGGTAAGAAAAGGCATTGGTTGAGTACAATTGGGAGGTAGCTTTTTCACCAATTAATTTGAGGGTGATTTGCAGGTGCCCCACCACTTCCAAATTCAATACAACACGGTGAAAAACGGAAACATCGTCGCCGCCAACGGAGGGCTGGGTGAAGCTGAATACGGATGGGGCAGTCTCACCGGGTGCAGTTCAGGCGTCCGCTGGCGGGTTAATTCGGGATCGATGTGGGCAATAGTGTGGGGTTTCCAGCAGCGTTTCGATCGCTGTTCCCCCCTCACAGCAGAACTCTGCGGGGTCCATTCCGGCCTCCTGTTGGCCTGAGCTCGGGGATTCCGCCGCATTATTCGTGAAGTCGATTCGCTGGAGGTTATTAACATTCTTTCATCTTCTCAGCAGGTTTTGACTGAGGATCTTTTGTTGGTTGCAGGTATTCAAGGGCTGTTACAGCGAGACTGGGAGGTGGTTCTGCGACATATCAGGCGTGAGGGGAACCAGTGCATTGACAGACTGACGTCTTGCGCCATTTTCTTGGCTCCGGGCCTATACTTTCTTCGGGAGCCTTCGGTAGCCGTTCAGGCACTTCTGCACCACGATGCGGACGGGGCTTTGTACCCCTGTCGTATGTGATCATACTGTATCCTTCCTTTGTAGTTAAAAAAAAAAACAGAAACATCAATAACAAAAGCAAATTTATCTTCGTAATAGCTAGAAATATAGTAGTCATTGTTATAGAATATAGCAGTTGTAAATAACAGTTATAGAATATAGTAGCTATAAATAACAGTTACAAACTGTAATATATTCATAGGGATTATATAGTTAATGTAAATAACATATTCATAGGAACTTTAGCATAATCATAGGGATTACTTTCCTAGTTTAGCCTATGTACTCTTTTATAAATACCTTTATCATTCTAATAGAAAATAAGAAGATCATTCTTCTCATTTCCTCTACTTTCTCATGGTATTAGAGCTTGGTTGAGTTAGGCTGCGGTTGGTTCGTACAGAAGAATGGTAATAGGAATGAGAATAAATATAATAAGGAATGAGAATGACTATTATGATGATTGGTTAGGAGGAAGAAATGATTACCATTACCATTGATAGTGGTTGGTTTGTGAAAATACTAAGA
>JANZLF010000001.1:15345733-15378441 GCA_026546835.1 Erythroxylum foetidum | reverse complement strand
TGAGTTTTGGAATATTTTGTAAATGGCTTGAATTGCCGTTAAGTAGTGATTATGGTGTATTTCAGAATGTATAAAGATTATGAATGAATGAATGAATGAGAGTATTGAAATTGTATATGAAATTGTGTATGAATTTGGAAAGGGGATTGAGTTATGAGATCAGTATATTGAATTACAGTTATGAGAATGTTTTAGAATTAGGTTTGCGTTTGTGTGTGCTGAGATCCCGGACGGAGGGTCCGGTGGATTCTGATATTTGTGTGATTGATTGGATATTATAGAAGTGTTGTTTTGAACACTTTGCAGGTTTGGGTTAGTCATAAGGCAGCCGTTATGCTGCCGAATTTTCGATAAAAATTAGTATGAATATGAATTTTGGGATTGATACCAATGTATAAGAATATGGTTAAGAGTTGAGTTTTGGCATGAGAAAGACTTTTCAAGAAAAAGGATATAAGATTTCTTTTTATGAGTTTGATGTATGTGTATAAGAAAAAGAAGAAAAAAAATTCATACTGGATTGTGGGATAGTTGAGTCTAAGGAATTCCAACGCGACGCTTTTCGTTGTTCTTTATTTCCGGATGTCGGATGTGTTTGCTTTGGTTCGATATGTTTCGTATCCGTTTTCGATTTGTATCCGATTCGCTTATTTGATTTGTCTCGCTATTTTTCGCTTCCACATTCACTTTGCTTCTGCTTTGCTTCCGCTTTTCAGTTGTTCGTTTTATTTTGTTTCCTTATGTTAAGATTCGATTCCGCTTCGATTGTTTCGTTTCGCTACTTTGTTTCGTTTCTGTTTTTCGCTTGTTTTTTTTGGTTGGGATCCGGTTCCCGGATCGGGTCCTAACATGCAAACCCCCAAAATAGCACTGAGATCACACTTTCAAAGAACCTAATGAACCTAATGACTGGAAAAAAACTTAGTAAAGACTAATAACTAACAATTGTGTTGAGCTGTTCCATTTTATAGGTGAAAAAGAGATGTTGGGCAGTTGTAAGTAATAAATGGAGTTAAAAGCAGTAAATTGAACAACTAGCTACAACCCTCAAGAAATTAACGCAACAAGAGACAATATACTTCGTTGTTCAACTGCTTTAAATCCACTTCAATCAACTACTATCAGACTTCTCATTTAATGAAACATCTACCTCAGATATACTTTCATTAAATGTTAGATTTTGTTTCAGACTGGTTAGAGGAACTGCAGGCATGTTCTGTTAAATCAACATATAGTTACAATAGATAGTTGCAACAAAGTTAATTATTATGGACAGTCAGTCAACAACAAAAGGACAACGCAAAAAGAAACAAGCTAATCTATATTATTCAAAACCAAAAATATATTATAGAATTCACTAAACCTAACAGTAGAAAGAGATGTAAATTTTAAGAAAAAAATTGAATAAATAACACAAGCACAAGCAGAAGAGTTCCGATGGCCAAAATTATATTTCATAAGTGTACCTGAAAGTTTAATCTCTAAAAGGTAATCCTACATTGCTGGCAAGAAGTAATTCATAGGACTTGAATTTTTCTATTCCCCTCACATCTGTCCTAGTTCTATTGCAAGAAATAGTAAATTAGCACCATTCCATAACAAAAAGCATTGCAGCAGTTCCTAGAAGTTATACAAGCATTAGTTGTAAGGATAACAATAAATAATAACATCAAACTGAAAGCATGTGATTGTATAAGTATTAAACTTGAGAAAAATTGGAAGTGCATTAGAGTAAATGTAAACGAAACTAATCACTTTACTAAACCAATAAAGTCAACTAGAAAGGTCTTAAAGTGAATATCATAATTCCCTCTTGTAAAACTGGACACATAAAATTTGGCCCATATATCACTTGAAAATTTTGGTATTTGCACCATTTCGAACTCGAAGTATTTGATCGATATGATTATTCGTCTAAAATCAGAGGTGGTATATTCCATGTTCCAAGTGTATGTCCAGAAACCTTTCCACCTAGGTTTCATGGTTGAATGCAGGTAAGCCTAAAGACGAGAAGGACCAACTTCTCTCAACCAAAACTTGGATGTAGTTGTATCTTACCTTCTTTGGTGGCTTCTGCACATCACCTCTCGTAATTGCAAGAGAGCTGAGGATCCAAGGCTTTCAGCAAGTTGTCATACTTCTTTTCAGCATCACTAATACATGCTACCTGAATTGAAATCATTGCACCTGTAGTTAATATACGTACCTATTTTAGAAAATCACATCAGAGTACAAGAAACAGAAACTAAATGGCTCCCAATATCAACCTTCCAATATCAGTGTATCACCACCAAATAATAGCAATGTGATCACTGAGTCATATTGGTTGGTAATCTTTTGTAAACAACTTGGATTGCTCATTAGCATAGATGGAGCTACTAAAGGGCCATATATTATGAAAAACATGCCCAAAGTGTTGAAATTGTTTTCTATAACATCATCCTGCATAAGAACATAAAATTTCATGCAATAAGGCATCAATAAATTAAGGGAGGTAGATTTACCTAAACTCAAGCAAATGGATGAGCATACCTCATAGTCAAACCTACATCATTGAGTCAGCTGCCCAGAAGTCAAACTAGTAATTCTTGGCATATGCACCAAAAATTAGTCAGTTAGAGCATCAGTTACCCCACAACAATATCTTATCACACAGAGAAGAGAAGTTTGAAACAGGAAACATGGAATGTCGAGAGTTCATGCAAGAAACTAGAGATACTCATAATGTAAGTTATTTCACTAGCAGATATTTAGATATTTCAAAAATTCCGCCAGAGGCTTTCATGGTGGCAAGCAATCCATGTAAGCCAATGTTACATTGGAAGATGTGAACATGGATAAAGTTTTTCTTTTTTTTTTTGGTCTTGTGCACAAGTCACTCTTTGAAGAAGAGGAATAGTTCATTTACTTTCATCCCATTGATGACAACAAAAGCAGTACATTAAAAATTGTCAAGTACATAATAGAGAGCACTCACAAATCATCAGACACTTCCACCAGAAGCTATGAAATGGATAGGAATTCCATATGCAAGTCATTAACCTCACAACAGCTTCAAGGGAAAAAACACTTCAATTAGACAATATACTAGTACTATGTCCAAAAATGCAAACAAGAAGCTACAAATTTCTTGATATCAGAGTGATGATAAAGCTTGATAGTTGAAATGACTGGGCCCTTTTCTATCAAAAGAGTCCTTTTGAATGAAGTGGAAAAAGGACAAGCTATTATCAATAATCTGATAGATCCTGCCAACATGCTTCTAACCAAACAAACACAAGCACAAACATGGCAACGACAAAGCAATGAAGGGATCAACTTCTCAATTGAATTAAACACATAAGGAGCTACGACGGCTAAAACAACATAACCTGTCTTCTAAATTCAAAGACAATTAGAAAAGGGAACTAGGGAATCAAATTAAGAACTTCTCAAAATTCAGACACCAAGAAGAAGAAGAAAAGAAAAGAAACTTTGATTACTAGTATAACATAGCAAAGAACAACCCCGAAAATGCTCCTAGATTTCCTATGACCAAACAAAGGAGCCTCTTGGAGTAAATCAACGAACTTGCCATATAAAGGAGGAAACTTTGAGAGTCGAAGAAAGAAAAGTTGGAATTTTGGAGGGAGTAACAGAACATACATAGCATTTTCTTCAGGGAAGTCAGAAAAAGTACCAAACTGCGATGCATATAGAAGGTGTTGTGTTCATGTACATACTAGATCCTAAAACATCAACTTCTAAGGAACAAAATACCAAGTTTACAATAATGGAGAATCAAACAAAAAACCCACCAGTAAATAATAAACCCACATATCTCAATGCCTCAGGTCTTGACGCCTTGTAAAGTGAAACAAGAGTCCTAGCAAGATAAGGAGAATAGGATTCAGGACCGAAACTTGTAAAATACAAGAGAAATGGAAAGAAGAACAAAGGAAACGCAACTGATCCGTTATCGCAAGGTACAAGGATCTAGTAATTTGAACAAGGTAGAGAAAATGAGAGTGAGACCTTCTAGAGAACACGAGAGAGGCGTAAATAAGGTTGGCAAAAAATTTAAGGACAAAATTGGCATTATAAGAAAAATAAACAGCTGATTCCCTTAAAATGTTGCATCCTAGTAGTTTTTTAAGTTTGGCTGGTTGTATTGAATCAGCCAACTCAACCAGCGAACAACCAAACACAAAAAATAGATGGTTGGTGAAGTCAAATAACTCATTTTTAGTCAATCAGCCAAAAATTGGTTGATCAGTTGTTATCCAAATATGCCCATGATAATAATGTGGCTTTTAATTCGTATGGAGCTACATATGATCGAGAATTAACAAAAAATAAGAAAGATGTTTATGCATTTAGTGTTCAAGGTCAAGTTTATTATATCCTTGATAGTTTAGTTTCGAAAGCTAATAGAGTGTCTAGATCCAACTCTATTTTCTTACACTAATGAGGAACTTACAAGAAGGACAATGAGTTATGATAAACTTCGTGAGGATACATTAAAAATGATTATGATAGTCCTAGAACATAATCCCTATGCTAAGTTCTTCAAGAGTCTTAGGGACATTCCGACACTTGATAATAATACAATAGTCTTAAGGTGTTATCCTATCCTTGATCAACGTGTATACAATCTTCCTATTGCATCACAAGTAATTGCTAAATGGATTGAGTTGGATGATGAAGGGGTTAATAAATCTCCACACATCCAATTCTATAGCCATTTAGTCACAAGTTATAGAATCTAATCTGACTATGCCTATTATGATCCCCTTTAGTATCCTTTTTTATTTCCTCATGGTGAATCTGGATGGCATCATGGAATTAAGTGGTTGTTTTCAAAGAGAATGAGGAACACTGCTGAGAATGAGGGATCTGACATTAATTTCAATTCTTTTGTTGATCCATCTGATCTGTTTAATATGGAGAATATAGGCAAGTTTTTTTTTCCTATTTCATTTTTATAGTGTTGTCTAATCTTGTGTTTTTATTTACTCAATTTGTTTATATAATTTTTAGTTGCTGGTTAAGAATACTGTGAAGATGGCACTGTTTCTTCTTGAGAGTATTATTGTTATAGGCTCCAAATAAGAGAACATGATGATTCAAGGTTGCTTCATAGCTTAAAGCTATTTCAACAATTTGTTGTGGGTGCTTATATAAAGATTGAAACATTTAGACTTCATTTCTATAGAAAGAGATAGAATGAGATAAGGACAGAGATAATGCAAGGTGTTTTGGACAGTATTGCCAGTGGTCAAAGTTAAGCTTATCGAATTGGTCGTCGAGTTGTGCTCCTGGCTTCATTTGTCGGTGATCCAAGGGAAATAAAATTTCGTTATCTTGATGCAATGGCTCTAGTACAAAAGTATGGTAAACCTAACATTTTCCTCACCATGACTTGCAACCCAATGTGGAAAGAGATTCAAGATAACCTTGAGTTTCATGAAAAGCCACAAGATAGGCTTGATTTATTGGCTAGAGTTTTTTAGAGCTAAATTTGAGATCTTAAAAATGAACTAATCAAGAAACAGATCTTTGGAGAGGTTGCCACATATGTTTATGTCATTGATTTCCAAAAGCTTGGTTTCCCTCATGCTCATTTGTTGTTGATATTTAAGCCGCATTCTAAATTACTTAATACAAAATCTTATGAACAAATCATATCTACTGAAATACCAGACCCTGTTCAAAATTTGCGATTATATTCTCTTATCGTTAAACACATGATCCACGGTCCTTATGGTCATATGAATAAAGACAACCCTTGCATGAGAAATGGTGTTTGCAAGAACCATTACCCTAAAAATTTTGCTCCTTTTTACTTTCCATGGTGAGATTAGTTATGCATGTTATAAAAGGAGAGATGATGGTTGAAAAGTAAAGATTTGTAAGCATGAGATTGATAATAAGTGTTCGGTTCCTCATAGTCCGTACCTTTTGCTTCTCATTAACTGCCACATAAATGTTGGAATATGTTCTACTGTTAAGCTTGTTAAGTACTTGTGTAAGTATGTCTTCAAGGGCCATGATTTTGTTAATTTTAGTATTATTGATCAAAAAACCACTATTGATATTGATGAAATCGGTAATTTCCAGGAAGGTCATTGGATTTCACTTCTTGAAGCTTTTTGACGTATATATGAGTTTTGTCTAGTAGAGATGTGACCATTAGTTTATATGCTTCAGGTTCATCGTCCTGATCAATAGTTTATCTCCTTTAATAGAAATTCAGAGTTGTCTTATTTGTTGAGAAAATTGACTTCTTAAGAACAATGCCAACTGAAATTTTCAAAATGAATTCAATAAATAAAAAAGTTGATGAGATGAATGTTTGTATAAAGAATTTCCAAAACATTTTGTTTAGACCCCCAAAACAAGAACATGGTTAGAAAGGAGTTGAAGGAAAATTATAGGAAGGTTGGTTACTATTGACCCTAAAGAAGAGAGAGGTATGACCTAAGGTTATTACTTATTCATGTCAAAGGACCAACATCATTTGATCACTTATTAACTGTTAATGGTGAAAAAACAAGTTGTTTTAGGGAGGCTACATTAAAATTAAGCTTGCAAGCATCTGATTCTTATATAAAACAAACTCTAGAGGATCCTGCTTTATTTTAAAAGCCAACTTCGTTTAGACTTTTATTTGCTACGCTCCTATTCTATTATTCGCCATAACGAATCCTAAGCAACTTTGGGAAACATTCAAAGACTATCTTTATTATGATTACCAGCATGCTTCCTCTTATAATGCATATACATTCGAGGTCGTTACAAGGATGACCCTCCAGGATATTAATAGATCCCTAGAACAAATGGGGAAGAGCTTGAGTGATTATCATTTTACTAAATATGATTTTACAGTTGATTATCATGAGCATCTCACTAGAGAAATATAAAGTGAGAAAAATATATAAATTGACCCAAAAGATTTGTTATTACATTCAAGGTTGAATAGGGAATAGAAATACATATTTGATTTTGAACAAAACTCCTGAATTGATTAAAGTTCTAATTATTCCAGGCACTTTTGAGTCTTCAAAATTTGATCACAAATAAGGAATATTATATTCCATGAAATTTTCCAGTTGGCTAAATTATAACATATAAAATAGGCAAAAAGGTATATTGATTATTATGTTCAAGTGTATTTAGTTTTATTCTATTTACAAAATAATTTTTATGTAAGTGTTTTCTTAACCATTTTTTTTAGTAGGATGAAAAAGCATTTACTGATTAAGGATATTTTACCTAGTGCTGAGGGATGGTCATGCAAAGTAACCATTAAAAAAATAACAAATTGCTACATCACCTAACAAGCCATCCAGGAGACAAAAGTTTATATTTTTTTATTCAAATGTATAATAATTATACTTTCTTCATTTAACATTTCCTTTTTACACTAACTTTAGAAAATAAAAGTTGACCTGGCTATTGAATTAGAATTTCTATAAATCTCTTTACAGTTCTACTAAAATCATAAAATATTCAAGCTTTTTTTTAATTTCTATGCCCTTTTTCTATGAAATGTTGCTACCATTTTTAGTTTAAAATTTTAGTTTTTCAATATGTCAAATGTTGAATTTGTTAATTTTCTCTGTCACTAGAATAATTTAGCTTTTCCTTGTATTCTATTTTTTCAACAGGGATCACATGTCGAAGCTATCATATTTAACAATGATATCCAAAGAATCAGCCTTATTTTGTGTTGTGACGCCCCAATACCCCCTGAGAGGATACGGGAGTGCCATATGGACTCACAAATAGAAACAAATAACAAACTAATGTGGAAGCATTTCAAAACATACTAAACATTCATTTCATGTATTTTCAGAAACTGAAGCAAACATACATTACAAATCATTCCAAATTTGTTCACAACATACATGCATTATATCACATGAACATAATACAAATTTGTTCCAAAAATTGAAACCAGCTGGAAACATAGTTATTACAAAAACTTACAATAAGTTAGAATCATACACTTTATATACAAGCCAAAATAAACTCAAAATACATTTTTATCAAAACAAGACTCAGACTCCATTGGCCACTGCAGTTGACTCGTCCTAGTGTTTACAATCTTTGCTTCGAACCTACACGAGAAAAATCCACTGTGCTAAGCATATATCTTAATGAGCAATAACTAATCTATATATAAAGTGATAACTCATCATACTGAATCATATAATATCATAAGAATACATTAACAGATTGTTTTAACAATAAATCAAACATAATGCATTTCAGAACAGATTTTATAGTTAATAGAGCTGCATATCAAAAGAGGGTATAAGCCCTTCAGAATCAAAACACAATTTTGTTTGTGACATAATCAAACATATATCATAATACAAAATTAGATGACTACTATGCCATTTACAGAAGCTGGTAATGAGACTTATATAGGTGAGACTGACGTCTCGAGACCGAAGTGTCACAGGAGAGACCGAAGTCTCGACATTAAAGTGTCATAGGAGCAGTTGTAGACCCTTCTAGGCATGCCTATTTACCCACAACTAGGACTCAACAGTTTTAAAACAAAACAAAGCCACTTTAGACATTTTATGTGCAAAACAAGTAGTCAATCATATTCACATGCAAGTAGCACTTCCAATGATATAAACATGCATTAAATGCCTCGGATAATCTTTATTTGAAATTCATAACACAATCAGCATAAAACAAATTCAACAAGAATAACAAAGTAAGGTGTGACCATCTAAGATTACTCACAAAAGCTCCCTTATTGCTTATTGCTTCGAAGTCCCAACAATATCTAGAAGTGGTCGCTCTATGCGTTCCTTAATAACATTTTAACACATATACAAATCACTATTGTGCATAATTAAGAATTCATTTATGTATACTAAATATGTATTATGCATGTTTATGAAAAATTCTCAGGTATATTTCCTTACTAAATTGATGTAAACATCAATTGTACTTCAAAAGTTCCAAAATTCATACATTCAATTACTATTCCAGCTTTTGCTGGAAGGACTTCATTCGGATCAACTTAGCATAATCAATAGGATTAAGAAAATGATGTATTTCTATAACACTTTCTTATAGACTATTATTCCTTTATGTTTTAAGTCTCTATTGATACTAAGATCATTCAATTTGGTTTATTATTCTATGAGTTATGCTTAAAATACCACAGACTGTGTACATTTGAAAGTTTGGTTAAAGCATGATCATGCATTCAAGTTGTACAACCTATATCTCTCAATTCCAATATCCAAAAATTTCAAACTTCACACCAATTTAAATATAAGAGAATAAGCTACAACTTTGGTGAAGACACCTTAGTATAATTCGGCCTACATCAATACAATTTATTCAATAACAATAGGATATTATTTCTGTTCCTGGTAGTGCTACAGCCTAAGCCAAGACTCAATTTCATGCCAATTTTGAAAGTCTTAGAGATAGAATTAAAATTTGACTTGTTGAAGAAAGTTGTAGAAATATGGCTCTAGTTTAATATGAATTAAGAATCAGTCCATCTAGAAATCTACTGATAAAGTTATCATTAAAATACCGAAGTATGTTCATGAAAATTCTCCAATTCATAACATTCCAGCACATTTCCTCTCTTTCATCCAATCAATCTTTTTCAAATCAATTCAAATGGCTCTAAATTTTTATGGAGAGAAATAAAAATGTCTTAGGAATCTATTGGTTCAAGTTCCAAGTCATTTATAGATCTTCAGGTCAAGTAATGGCTAAAATACCAATGTCTGTATATTGAAACCTATTCAGTGAAACTACTACAATTAACTCACACCTTACACCTTCAACATCCCCTTCACCAAGATTCATGAATTCCACTTCAATTGCACCTTATTAATGCCTCAATTACACATCAATTTTCTGTCTAGAACCAATTCCAAAGTCATTCAATAAACAGCTCACAATCCTTATCTTCCATACATTAAAACCAAAACAGCATATGCCAAACCAGAATTATTTTTCCAGCACCTAATGTTTAACATCATAACACTTATTTTTGGCCAACTTAGGTATCATAAAACTTATATGAATACATGCTATCAAGTGTAGAAATCCCTTACCTCTTTAACTTCAAAGAATAAGCTAAATGAAGCTTCCAAATAACCAACACATATCTAAGTTTAATGTGCAACTTTCAGCATCAATGAGATAATAATACATAGTATAACGGCCCTATTGTTCCGATAGAGAGAAGAACATATGATTAGCTTTTTGGAAAATTTCCAAACGAACAATTTTCAACAAATTGCTTAGCCCCATTCATCTTCTACCCAAGAGCGCTCGATCAGTGAGCTATTATTTGGAACTTAATCAAATCATATGTACTGGTTATTGTAATCGCATATATCACAAAGATGCTCCAAAATTGGCTTGGTCCCAAGATGTAGAATCTATGTTGAATCACCATTTAGTAGGGCTACCAGGACTTGGATCTCTTTCTTGGGCGGGGCATCAAGTCTATGTTTAGAATCACAAGACCTATTTCTTAATGAAATAACTTACAAAGCTTCCAAAGATTGATTCTCCAAACACCAGCAAAAGTCTAGAAGTTAGAGAGGAGATGGGAGGTTTTGTGGAGAGAAGAGAGAAAAGTGAAAAAAGAGAACAAAACAGAAAAGTTTCCAGCAGAAACTTGCTTCATCACCACCTAGGTGTCACTCCCTCCATAAGGCATGTGTCTTCTTGCATGTGTCACATATGTTCTCCACTTAAGCTACCATTTGTCACACTTCCGTTAAACCATGTTTCACTTAATGAATGTTGTCAAATGCCACAATTTAATTAGGCCACTTGTCACTTTATTAACTATGTAATTTGTCAATGTAACAACTATGCCAAATGTCACTAACTCATAGGCTTAATCTTTGCAATTTTCATATACTAATTTATCTTGCCACTTGAAAATTTTCCTAATCTAAATATAAATTTAAATACCTCAATTCTCTAATGGTATCAATTAATTCCAATTTACTCATTATAATCTACTTGATCAAAAATTCAAGTCATAAGTCTTTCATATTCTAATCATAGCAAAATTCTAACTCCTATCACACATGTACTTTCATAAACATGTATTATTTCAAATAGGGTATATTTTGGGGCCTTACAATGAAGCTGACATGGGAAAGCATTGGAAGGACCAATATGCTATTAGCTTGGATGACTCTTCATCAACGGATAGAGATGAGGAGATCTTGGATGGTGTGGTGTATAAAATCACAGTGGATGAACATCAACTTTAAGAGATAAAGATCATGCAGGAGGATCTTGTGGATATGGATAGATCATTCCTAGGTAGATGTTATCTTTTATCTTGTTATTGTAATGTAACTTATCATATCAGATAGAGTCCTAATTGAATAGGGATGTCATTATATTGGATACTGTGATGTAATCTGATAAGGATAAGATGTGATCTTAGCTAGTAGAGTTCTCTTAAGATTTTAACTTAGTCATCTAGAGGTGCCTATAAATAGCATATTTAAGCCTTACTCTTCATATTTTGAGTGTGGGAGACACTTACATATGAGAGAGCATTTCTTTGTATACTTGAGAGAGGTAACAAAGATTGGCTTTTGGTTGTATCTCTTTTTTGTTTTTATTGTTAACATGAATATTTAGTTCTTTCATAGTATTCTTGCAATAGTGTGAGGGCTAAACACTGCAAAGGTAGTGAGCCATTCGAGAACAAGTTGATTGGTCAATGATCACATGTGAAGGTTGAATCTTACTAAATTGATCGAAGTGAGATTGATGTGAAAAAGAGTTAGCATAACTAGTGGATAAGTTGATGCTTAAAGAAAAAACCTTTATAATAGAGTCCGCCCTTCACTTGGTGCTTCGATTTTAGGGTGGGATGCAAATCTTTGTGAAAACCCTCATAGGAAAACTATTACTTTGAAGGTGGAGAGTTCAGACACTATACTGGGAAGTAGCTCGAGGATGGGAAGAGCCTTGCTGATTATAACATCCAAAAGGAATCCACCTTGCATCTTGCTTTGCCTTCGTGGTGGTTACTGAGTTGTGTGACCATACCCTCTTGTTCTTGTATTTGTTTCTATGGATGATGGTACTAGAGCTTTATATAAATGTTTGTAACATAATTGTGATCCTTTTTTAGTTAAGACCCTTCACTCTATGTTCATATCATGTCTTATGGCCTGTTAATGTTGAGATAGTTAACGTGATGTTGTAACAATGAACATGTTTCATTAGATTTCAAGTTTTTTTATTAATTCCCTTATTCTTTCTTTGGGATTCTTCATTGATACGTCACTCAATTCATTAGTTTTGTTGTTCCATTCAATATCCGGACATTCATTTTGGGCCAAACTGTTATATATAATACTTCCTGCATGAAGTATCCTTAACAATTGGTAAAGTGATACAATTGCTTCTCTGTTATGGTAACTGTGATATTGGCCATTGTACCCTCTCATATTATTAGACCCTAAGTATAAATTACAAAATCAAGCATGTTAGCTAGCTTTAACTGATGCTTGACACTCAAGTTAACAGAACAAGACAAAGACTTGCAAAAAGTAAGAAAAAGTAGGCATTATCGACGAAATCTCTAAAGTAGGAGAGCGTTGACATGCATTGGTAGAAGTCTTCGACAAGATGCAAGGTTTGGATATGTAATTGCTAGCTTGAGATGGACATTAGGTTGACAGATAACTAGATCACAAGTATAAGAAAGACGTGTGATAGCTCCAAAGAGTTAGTGTATGCTCAAATGAACAGATCATAGATAACGGACTTGATATGGGTAAGTATTAAATTAGACCAATGTAATATGAAGGGCAGATCTTAGATGATGTAGTAGATAAGATCACAAAGGATAACACATCAATTCTAAAAGATAAAGATCATATGTGAGAATCATCTGAAGATAAAAAAAAAGATATTTACAAATATGGATGTATCTTTCTAATTCAACGTAATATCTTACATTGTTAATTGTGGTATAACTTCATCCAGTCTAATTTAGATGGGAATATCATCTAACTAGGGATGGCAAGGGCTGAGCTCGACCCGATCAATGGAAAAATAACCCAAGCACGGCTTAAAGCCTGATCCTATCAAGAGGCCCGAGGCCCGATCTAGCCAAATTAGTCAAGCCTAAGGCTAGGGTCTGATTATGCTCAACAAGCCCTAAGCCCAATTAGAACTAGCAGACATTTTTAAAAATTTTAAATTTATATTTAAATTTAAATTAATTAATAATTGATGATAAAATTATAGGTAGTGAAAGAAAAAGATTAAAATTAAAGTGATCAATTTAATTAATTACAGATACAAATTTTAATTGATAAAAATAATAAATTTTGAGATTTTATAATGAATAAATATATAAAAACTTACATATAGTGATAAAATTAATAAAATAAAACCAAATTCATTAATGAAGGAGGATATGAAAATAGAAAATGAAAGAAAAAATTTAATTGAATTTTGAGATTTTATAATTATAGGTACAAATTTCAATTGATTAAAAGATTTGAGATTTTATAATGAATATATATATATATATATATCTGTGTGTGTGTGTGTGTGTGTGTGTGTGTGTGTGTGTGTGTGTATGTATATATATATTCATTATAAAATCTCAAATCTTTTAATCAATTGAAATTTGTACCTGTGTGTGTGTGAGTAACTTGTGTGTGTGTGTGTGTGTAACTTACATATATTGATAAAATGAATAAAATGAAACCAAATTCATTAATGAAGGAGGATATGGTTATAGGAACCGAAAGAAAAAGGTCATAATTAAGGTGATCAATTCAATTAATTATAGTTACAAATTTCAATTGATTAAGAAAATTTAAAAAATGAGATTTTATAATGAATAAATATATAGAAACTTACATAGAGTGATAAAATGAATAAGATGAAGCCAAATTCATTAATAAAGGAGGACATGATTATAGAAAATGAAAGAAAAAGATTATAATTCAAGTGATTAATTCAATTAATTATAGTTACGGATTTCAATCGATTAAGAAAATTTGAGATTTTATAATAAATAAATATAAAAAAACTTACATTTAATAAGATGAAACCAAATTCATTAATGTAGGAGGATATGATTATAAGAAATGAAAGAAAAAGATTATAATTGAAGTAATTAATTCAATTAATTATAGTTACGAATTTCAATTGATTAAAAAATTTGAGATTTTATAATGAATAAATATATAGAAACTTACATATATTGATAAAATGAATAAGATGAAATCAATTTCATTAACAAAGGACGATATGATTATAGGAAATGAAAGAAAATTTATAATTGAAGTGACCAATTAAATTAATTATAGTTATTAATTTCAATTAATTAAAAAATAAATAATTTTGAGATTTTATAATGAATGAATACATAAAAACTTAAATATAGTGACAGCTTGAATAAGATGAAACTAAAGAGGATATGATTATAGGAAATGAAAGAAAACGATTATAATTAAAATGATTAATTCA
Source organism: Erythroxylum foetidum (assembly GCA_026546835.1). Lineage (NCBI taxonomy): Eukaryota > Viridiplantae > Streptophyta > Magnoliopsida > Malpighiales > Erythroxylaceae > Erythroxylum > Erythroxylum foetidum. The sequence continues at coordinate 15,363,936 of JANZLF010000001.1, read as the reverse complement.
ATTAATTATAGTTAAGAATTTCAATTGCTAAAAAATTTTGAGATTTTATAATGAATAAATATATAAAAACTTATAATATATTGATAAAATGAATAAGATAAAACCAAAATTCATTAATTATATTAATCTTAATTGTACAATAATAATTATCCAAATCATTTTTGTAAAGAAAAATGATACAATTTATAAAAAATAAAGATAAAATCATTATGAAGACTGGAGACTGGAGAGGGTAGAGACTAGATAGACTGAGAAAGTAGCTAATCATTGTAGCTAGAATCATTAATAGTTTGTATCACTTTATTTGTATGTATAAACTTCATATTTAGTAATGTAATATTAAAATTAAAGGAATATTAAGGACATAGTAATAATTAATAAATAATTAATTGTACCTTCATCTTCAAATATTTTATAAAATAATGCCCACTTAATCGATGAGTATGAGTTGTGAAAATGAAGCCCAAGTGAGAAATATGATCTCTTTACAAATAGTTGATGAAGAGGATAAATTTATAATAGGAAAACTTAGTAAATTCACTAATGTTGAGGAATTAAACATAAATAAATTATTAATGACGTTTTAAAGTGATTGGTAGTAATGAACACTCCATTGCAATGCATTGACTAATTCAATTCCATGGATACACATTTCAATCTAAAAAATAACAAATCATCATTTATTTCTTTTTTGAAGTCTCAACTTTCAACTCAAATATAACTACCTCTACCTAACTCAAAACTAAACTTTATAATACCATCACCAATCTTATCTTTCTATTTAGAATAGGGGTGAGCATTATTCGGGCTGACCCGATTACCCGACCCAGCTCGAAATAATTCGGGTAAGAAAATATTAAATTTCGGGTAATTCGGGCCGGGATGGGTAACTCCAAAAGAATTCGGCCCGGCACAATTACCCGAATTAGGTTTAAAAAAATTATGAAAATGTATTTCGTTATTTTTCTTATAGAATTAACAGATTAATTATGCTAGTTAATTGAAATATTTGGTGATAATATTAGTGAATTCAACTATTTGTTGAGATATGAAAATGTAATTCAAGTATTTAGTTATTTTGTGTAATTTTTGAAAGAGAATCAAACAAAATTGCGAGTAATTCGGATTTTACCCGAACAAAATTTCGGGTAATTCAATTCGGGTAATGAAATTTTGGATTCGGGCCGGGTAAGATGAAAAAAAATTCGGGTAATTCGGGCCGGGTCCGAACAGTGAAAATTAGGCCGGAATTACCCGAATACTCACCCCTAATTTAGAAGACCTTCTCTAGTGCTTATAGGATTACCTACAATTGCAAAAAAAAACCTTAAAAAGATCTTTGTTACCTCTCTAAATCAAAGCAAACCTCTCTAGTGCTTGATTATCTAACATAGAACTAGGCCACTGAATGTAAACATCTGCAAAATCCCTCTTGGATCTACAATTCCTTAAACCATTATTAAATAGGATGTTTTCTAATTCTTCTTAATATACCTCTTGCTAATTAGGACACGACCTACTAATAATCTTAAGAGCAATGATCGAGACATGGGGGCTACGAGCTTATTTTTATAAGTACGATAAACTAAAATGGATGGCCAAACATTTGGATCAATTGGAACATGTTTGTCTTTAATCAACTTCACTACTCCAAAATTGAAATTTTAACAACCTACTTTACATTTTTCTAAGTCTAAAAGGCATCTTTTATGCCTTTAGCTCAGTATTGCTTTACTGCCACTACAATTTGATCACTTGCAAAATTGAAATAAAAACTTATAGCAAATTATAACTAATCCAAAAGAGTTCAGTTCACCATTAAGCACAACAACAAAACAGAAAGCAAACTAAACATAGTAGACACCATTATAAGCAAATTATAACTAATGCAAAACTAAAATCAAAATTATACAAAAGAGTTTGGTTCACCATTAAAAACACCAACAAAATAGAAGGCAAAATTAAAAACAATAGACACAATTATAAGCAAATTATAACTAATCCAAAACAGAATGCAAAATTATGCAAAAGAGTTCACTTCACCATGAAACACAATAGACACGTTAAAAATTGGCAAAATGGTCAATTTTGACCCTAAGTTTTACATCAATTGATAAATCTAACCCTACGGTTTCAGAGAGTACAAATAAGACTTTATTAGTTAGAAAATGTTTAAACATAATCCCATAACAATGGAAAAACTAAAGGATAGATGACGTCGTCAATTTTCTACCCAATCAGTTATAACCTAGCACTTTTAAATATTTATTTATTTATTTATTTTCCAAGCCCCATATCATATCTAATGCGACAATATGAGGCCTACTTTCTTAAAAAATTAAAAATATTATTAATTTTAAACCTATGGGACCCAATATATTTAATTAACCTTAATTTTGATTAACATTCTCTTCAACCCTTCCTCCACTACCTTCCAATAGCATCAGGCAATGATAACCAACAAAAAAATAGAAGGTGAAATTCTTTTCTTCTCATTTTTTTTAGGAATGGAAACTATGAATGAAACAACTATAAGCTAAAGAATGAATACTAACAACATAAGCTCACTAATTACGAATATCAACAATGATGAAACTCGATTAAACCCATATCGGAACGCGAACACATCCAAGAAAATAAAACCCATTCAGAATAGTTTCCACGCTTACCAATCTAAGTCAACATAAGAATAGTTGCAAGAAAGTAGTTTTTTGCGACACATTAAACCACTATAGCAAAAAGGAAAGCAGAGTATTATCATTTAAAGTTAGGTGAACTTAAACATAAGCATATAAGACTACATACAAAGGAAAATATCGACATTTTACTAAATACCCATTGGTTTACTCCTAAAAATAAAGATAATAAAACTAGAATGAAACATAATTATTAAGGATTTATGTCAACACCTTGTTAACTACATATATAAACTCAACCATTCTTATACTTCTAGAAGCTGTAGAGAAAGAAAGCCCCAAAATTGTGAAAAAGGGTTTGCATACAACAAAAACCAAAGCGCTTCCTACACAAACATACTCTCAAATTATTGTTATCTCCCTTGACCCCATCTTGTAGACAACCCAGAGAGAGCGAGAGAGAGAGAGAGAGAGGAAAAAGAGTAAATTTATTGACAAAAAAGAAGCAGGCTTGAGTTGGGAACTAATATTTTGATAATTAGAGTCCTCGTGGAATACAATGTTCTATTAAAGGGTACGATCTTTTGTTAATGTTATTAGGCAGACGGTTATCGCTAGCACTGCTCTCTCCCTTACAATTCTTATCATGTTGGCATCTTCCTTTAGGTATTCTAGCTAGCCTCCAACAACTATGGGGATTCCAAACACACAAACACAAACCCAACAATGAGTTGAGGGATAGTTTTTGTTAAGTTTTGATCAATTACTTTCTGATTAGTTAGGTTAATATGTTTGATTACGATAAGAATCTTTTAGAATAATTAAATATTGTAGGTCCCACAAGTTTAAAATTAATAACGTCTTCAAATTTTTAAAGAAAGCGAGCCCCATATATGACGTGGCAATGTGAGGCCTGCAAAAGAAATAAATTAATATTAAAAAGTGTCAGTTATCGCTTAATTGACAGAAAATTGACGACGTCATCTAGTCGTCAATTTTTCATTATTATGGGATTATATTTAAATAGTTTCTAAATGTTAGACTTTTATTTGTAGTCCCTGAAATTGTAGGGTTAAATTTATCAATTGGTGTAAAATGTAGGGTCAAAATTGACCCTTTTGCCTTAAAAAATTCAAAACATAGAGAATGATGACTAAACATAGAGAATAATGAAATACAAAAATAATACTATATTTCCGAGAGAAGGATTGAGTAGCGGGCAGAGTGGTGGCATGTGCGGCCCGATAATAAGAGAGAATCAGAGTCTAGAGGCGAGAGAACAAGAAGTGGTGTGTGCAACGTGGATAAATGATGGTGTGAGAGACAAAGGGAGACGAGGAAGAAATATAGCTAAAGCAAAACAACATCATTTTGCTTCAGAAGCATCTACTTAATTGTTTAACGAATCATTTTGCTTAGGGAGAAAAAGTAGCCTAAAATGACATTTTGTTTGAGAAGCAAAATGACATCGTTTTGCTTCATTCACTTAATTATTTATTGCTTAAAACAATGTTGTTTTGTTTAGCTTAGACAGTCAGGCCTCAGGTCAGGTTCGAACTTGGTGGCCCGCTGACCATGGGCTGGGTTAGACTGGGTCTCTTTTGCCATCTCTACATCCAGCTGATTAATATGATATAAGAATAGAGGTGATCGAAGCATTCTAGTTGGAGAGGAACACATTGAGATAAAGTATTCATTTGTATACTTTAGACGAGGTAATAAAAGTTGGCATTGACAATAAATTTCGTTAGTCAACAATTACATAAAAAGGCTTAATCTTAATTAAACAGACCTAAACAAAATTATTGTACAAAAATATATGTACAACTTCGATATAAGTTTGGTATATAGAAAAAAAATTTGTAATCCACATCGAAGTGATGGTGCGACGATGGACTGGGGTACATGTGCCGAGTGGTGAGTGTTTAAGGGTACCATGGATATTCTTTTGTTTGTTTTTTATGGTAAGTGGGAGCAGTGTAATGAATCTCGCATCGTACTAGTTGGTACCAGGCAGTACATACCATACCGGCCGAAAAAGGTACAAAATAAAATGTTTCAATACTGGGTCCAAATACTGGCTTGTATCTGGCTTGTATCGATCGATACTGCCAGTATTTGAAATACCGATCGTATACTAACCGGTATTAGAAATTTAAAATAAACCAAGGGCATTTATGTAAAAAATGAAAGTTTTTTAAATCCCAACCCCAACTCTACTCAACAACCGTCTTCTTCCTCACTTTATTTTCTCTCTCACACTCCTACTCTTTCTCTCTTTTTCACCATAATCATCTCGTTTATTATTAATAATATAATATTTAAATTCATATAGTAAATAATAGTTATATTTTTCTACAAAGAATAATTAAAGGTATGTTAAAATGAAAATTAAGAGACCTCAAGTTTTTGCATTTCTTTTTAAAATTGTTAATATAAATATAACAATATTTTATTATTAATAACAATTACATATTAAGATAAAAATATATTTTTTATTATTGAAAATTAAATATTAAGATAGAAGTTATATTTTATTATTGATAATAATTATTTTTATTTGATATTATAATGTAATTATTATTTATTATATGATAAAATTATAATATTTTAAATACTTTATATTGTTATTAATTGTGGTTATTATTTATATGTGGAATATGTGAAAATAATATTAAGAAAAATGAATAAATTATTGTTATTTTAAATTTTTATTATTATTTTAAGACAATTGATTTAAATTATACAGTATAATATTTAAAAAATTATTTTACAATTTTTATAAAAAAATTAAAATTATTTTATAAATTTAAAAATTACCCCAAAATATCATTCGATATTTACGATTTCTTATCATATCCGACAGTGGGAGGGTCATTATGTGGTGCATATGATCCCGCGCATGAGAGTCCAGTGTAGCAAAACAGGCATGGCCATAGAGATAAAATTCAAACCAGATCATCTTGAGGCACTAGCACTCAGGACACAGAAAACCGAAACCACCATAGCGAGCGAAATGGTTTGTGCTTTTCCCTCTCCACCACCTCCTTCCCTACTCTCACATACCAGTACTACAAAATTCAATAACTTAAAGACCCTCGTGCCAGTTTCAGTCAGCAAAAGCAGGGCAGCAGTAGTTCTGAGAAAAGCCACTGAGGACGCAAGAAGCAGTGAGGACAACGATGTTGAAGATAAAGATTCACCAGCTTTCAGCCCCTTCGCTTTTGTGACTGACAATCCTTCGAGCCGTGGAGCCATTCAGCTCCCCGAGTCCCCTGCAGAGGATGGCAATGTTGGCCAAATGCTCTATGTAAGCTTATTTGGTTCCTGACTTGCATCACTTATGATCGTTGGATGTATACTCAAAAGATCTGGTCTTGATTGTTTTTGACCGAGTTAACATTGATTAGTTGGCATATAGGAGATTAAATATCTGTAATAGAAAATTAATTACATATGCATTATAAATAATAAAAACTATGTATTATAATTACCATCCTGTTCATAGATAAAACGAATGTTTTGAAACTGCATGCAGAATTATGCCTGAAATGCATAATAACATTTCCTTTCGGGATTCAATTCGAGTACTGTCAGTTGCTGCTGTACAGGGGAGATGTTGGTGTCTTGCATTAATATCAACCATAGATGTCTTTTTTTAAGAAATTCGTATAGGTTGCGTAAGCTTTTACAGGATTAATTGCAAGAACGTGTTGAATCTGCATTCTCTCCTGCTTTTTTCATGATGATCTAGAGGATTACTTAGGAGTGATGTATGATCAGTAATGTGGCTGTCTTTATTACATGGTTGTTCTTTGAGTTCCACCATTTGGCCATTTGTATGATCAGTAATGTGGCTGTCTTTATTACATGGTTGTTCTTTGAGTTCCACCATTTGGCCATTTGATATCAGTTCCCGAGTATAAGACATGATTGACGCCTTGCGCATAACGTCAAAGATGAAAGTGCCAGCTTTTCTCATGAATTCCAGTGTCGTTGATGTCAAGAAATATTATTGTTTTAAAACTTGATTTGGGATTCAGAGCAACCAAAACTGTTTAGATGGATGTAGTTCTTTTTATCCATTTATTGTTAGTGCGTGACATTCATCATTCATTCGTTGCTTTCATTCCTTTCTCCATTTAGAAATTAACATTTAAAAATGCATGCTGTCAATTCTAGAGGATAGAAGACAAGGGGAAGGAGTATGGCTCATATATCAGATCTGGAAAGCTAGGATGGTTTGTGAGAGAAACTGGTAAACTTGTATCCACCGGAAAATGATTTGTCATCACTTGGAAATAGTTGTCTAAGATAGAGATTTGTCTTTCCAGGGTCACCTGAAAGTCGACGTGGAACGATTGTTTTTCTACATGGGGCTCCAACACAATCTTACAGCTATCGGGTTGTCATGTCTCAGGTCATAAAGCTAGCTTGTTTCCTCCATTTTTCTTGTTGCTTGAATGCTATGGCTTATGAACTACCCAGACCTTTCGTGTTGCGAAATTATTTGGATGCTGTATTCTCTGCATTTTGAGCTTCCAAGCTGTTATATAGCTAAATGAAAGGCCCAAACAACTATACTTTGGTGTAGAAATTTGATTACGTGACTACATTACCTTGTTCTTTCTCTCTGATTTTGTTTTCTTTTTCCTTTATGGATTCATAGCAAGTCTTCCTATAGGATTTACAGCTAATAGAATAGTAACTTATGCCATAGATCCAAGATGCTTGGTTTCTGCTGCAAATTATGACTCTCATGGTGCACATGAACAAGTATCATCTTTCTTCATTTCTTGTCGTAGATGTCAGATGCTGGGTTCCACTGCTTTGCACCTGACTGGATTGGTTTTGGTTTCAGTGACAAACCACAGCCTGGCTATGGATTTGATTACACCGGTTTCTCTTTTTTCTGATATTACACTTGTTAAGAAAACAATGAATCTTTCTTTATACACAAATTTAACATTTCTAAAATTGGATTGTCATAGAAAAGGAGTTTCATGAGGCACTTGATCAATTGCTTGATGTGCTGGGAATCAAATCTCCATTTTTTCTTGTCGTGCAGGTTTGACATAAATTTCTCAATGTTTGTGTATTATTTCATTTATGTCAATCTCATTCACTTCCTAAATGCTCACCTGGAAAGATTCTATGTAAAAATAATGCTCCCTGTCAAGTTGTAACTCGATTTTAAAATTAAGATTCCTAACATATGATTCTTATACTCCCAAAAGGGATTTCTTGTAGGTTCATATGGATTAACTTGGGCCCTGAAAAATGCAAACAAGATATTGAAGCTCACTATTTTGAATAGTCCATTGACAGTTTCCTCTCCTCTTCCTGGGCTGTTTCAACAGCTAAAGTAACTATCCAGTATATTAAGTTATAATCGTTTTCCAGTTATCGTAGCCAACTATACATCATTCTTTATTCTTAGTTTCTTCAAGATGAGGCATACCTCAAGTTCTCAACCTTTTCACCTTTCCAACCCTAATTGTGATTCTTCTTTCCTTTTTTTATGCAGGATTCCCCTCTATGGTGAATTTACCTGTCAAAATGCTGTTATGGCTGAGCGTTTTATTGAAGCAGGTAGCCCGTATGTATCCATATTTTCATTCAAATCTTCAACATCGATTGAACCTCTGGTTCTTAGCATTGAAACATATATCCCTATAAAACTTTGGTTGGCATTTGTCATATGCAACATTGCTGTTATGGTGCGCTGGTATTTCCTTTCACCTGTGTATACATAGAATATTTCTATTCCCTGGAAAGCATACCTTCACCTCCACAGCCTGTCTGCTGTGCTTTTTTTGTCAAATGTCATCTTTAAGATTTCTTTTGCATCATGATTTGTCAATTATGTTACTGTTTTAATTGTCAACTACTTCGATATTAAGTACTTTTACAAAGTTCAGATGAAAGGCTACCATGAAACCTGCCGAGTGAATTACGGTATAAAATGCAACTTTCAGGAAAATTGGCATCTTGCTAGTTGCCTTCCAAATGAGACATTGACTGCTATGTACCAGTTATTATTGATTGCTGACAACAGAACTTTCGAAGGCATGAACTACTAACATCATAATCCTGATCCTGGAATGTTGATGAGTTAATCCTTGTGATTCTGTTTAGCTTATTTCTTTCCCATCAATAACTAGGTATCTCTGCTTTTGCCCTTACAGTATTAACCAATGACTGATATGCAGTTATGTCTTGAAGCTCGAAAAGGCTGATGTCTATCGACTACCATATCTGGCAAGCAGTGGACCCGGATTTGGTTTGTGATTCTTGCTTCTTTAACTTTGATTCACAATCCAGTTCCGTACACAGCAAATGTCGAGTCTTTATGAAAAGTATCTGACATGCATATGTGTGTGCATCTTGATTTATGTATGTATCTGTGTGTTTGTAAGGTTACAACATTTTTAGCAACCATCAATTGGTCTCTAACAAACATCAAACAAATGTACAAAAGTATGATGGTTTCTGCTAAACTTTCAGTTTTCAGTGATAAATATGCACATCTCATTGAACATGTGGAGAAAAGAATTACTGAGCATGAGCAATTGATTCTACTACTTCCATGTTGCAGCTCTGCTTGAGGCAGCAAGAAAGATCAATTTCAGAGATATTTCGAGACAAATAGCTGATGGTTTTGCCTCTGAACGGTACAAACTCTATTGTAACCCTTGGAATGCGCTTATGCAAAGTTTCCTACAGTTGAAATCTTTGTAAAGTTTTAGCAAACTTGCTTGACTATTTATAAACCTTAGATGGGATAAACCAATTCTTCTTGCGTGGGGAATACAAGACAAGTATTTACCACAATCTGTGGCAGAAGAGTTTCAGAATGGAAATCCCAACAATGTGAAGCTAAAGTTGATTGAAGGTGCTGGACACATGCCACAGGAAGACTGGTAATGAGCCATATTATGGGAAGTGCATTTACAACTTCATGTCTTCTCTTTTCGTTTTATGTTATCTAGCTTATATAAACAGGCCTGAAAAAGTGGTTGATGCTCTAAGATCATTCTTTTAAGTGCAACACATGAGTCCACCGTTTGAAGGAGACTAGAGTAGTGCTACATGAATTGATGAGTTGCTGTTATATTTGACTGAAGGTGAGAACGCAGGACTAAATAGTGGGCAATTTGTTATTGGTATTGCACGGCATGAGTAGCTACAAGAACACTATCAACCCCAGAAGTCAGGACTTTGATTATTCTTTTTTCTCGTTGCAGATCAAGCATAATGATGAAGGATTTTGAGGAGCAACAAGAACTCTACTTGTATCGGAACACGCTTTTTGTGAGAGAGAGAAAATCGCAATTAAATAGTTTTCCTTGCATCATAATGTATTTGCTTGGGCATTCCAGGTATCCTGGAGACGAATTTAAAGCCAAAAATACCGTCAAAGAAGACTATTTATATACTACCATGCATGCCTAATGGTTTTGTGGAGGATGGGATTTAAATTAAAGCGTAAATGAAGACGTGTAATAAATATGTTTATGAAATAGTGGACGGTTAAAAACACTTGTGCTTGCAAGAGCGTGACATGCATCATGCATATATTGTGACCTTGCTTAAATTTACATTTATTTTTATGCCATAGAATCAAATATGTAAAAGACAACTCCCGTACCATAGATGTGTTTGAAAGCTAGGTTGAGATCTGATTTCAACCATAGCAGAATAATCACGAAACTTTTCGTAACTTTTTATTTCTTGAAAATTAAGATCTATTTAATTTTATAAAATGAATAACTAAATTATAATAAAGCGAAAATTTAATTTGTATGTCATTTCAAAACTTCATCTTTATCATCTTGTATCTCTCGAACTGCTTTCAAAATTGATCCGTCTCAGTCACTGTAATCATACAAGTGTCTGGTCTTTAACAGTATTTACAAAATAGGGTGAGCGAATTCTGTAACTCTTATAGAGACGATTAAACAAGAAATGTTTACTTTATATAACTTAAGCATATTTATAATAAGCTTTTGACATTTTAGTAATTTAATTGAAATTAAATTTTAACTTCAATTAAACTTTAATAAAATTACAAATAATTCTAATTAAAATACCAATTATGCCTATATAAGATTCAATATCTCATATTGATTCTTATTTATTAAATATTTCGTATTTAATTATAAAGTTTCTCAAACTTTACAATCAAGTCCAACTTGATTAAATTAACTTTGCTCTCTTCAACCTATTTTATATGTGAAGCCTATTAGGTTTCCAAATATGTTGGCAATGATTATAAAATCTAATTTTAAAATTAGATAAATTAAAACTCCTTTTAATTTATCTTTAATACTCCAATTAACAATTTATAATCATAGATCGAGATTAGCATCAAGCAACGCATCATGACCACCCAAATATTTAGGAATGTCAAAGTAGTTTTGACTAACCTTTCCGTACATAATTTTTCCATATAATTCAATACTTTCATCATACAATGTTCTAATTAGATATAAAACATGAAATTAATGTCTATTTTATTTTGAGTATAATCATATTAGTTATCCGCCATTAGCTATCGATTTAATTAATGACATTTGTAAACTATTTACAAAGTATCATTTTATCTTAGCCAAGGATTTCTTGAATCAATACTAATTGAGAGCAATGAAACATTCTCCCTAATTACTTTAGGGTGATGAATCATATCTTAATCATTCAACTACTTCCATATAGCTCATGCTACATTCAATTACTACTGATTAAACGACCTATGATTAAATAGATCATAAGTAATATCAAAACATAGCAATCCCCATACAAGGCAACTTTGATGACCTCAAGTTAAAGGATCACTTATATAATAATTACAATGACAATTCCATAGGCATACAAATAATGTTTCAAACGGATTTCTCATATTGGGTCTATTCAATGAACTTGTTCTCTAGAAAGTACCCACACGTTTGTTTAAGTATCTCCAGACTTTAACCTATGAGATAAACTACTTCCTTCATAAGGAAAAACAAAATGTGTGATAGTCTTTTTACGTTCTATTAATGTCCAATATTAATATAATAATGACTATGAACATTTAGGAATAATACATAGATGTAATATGAATCTCATAATTATAATCTCATTATAATTTCATTTACAATGTACAATTATCTCATGAACTTTATCATATACATATAAACATATACAAGATAAAGAATGTCTTTAAGTAATTTGTCACTAAACTACCACCAAAACGATTGGCTGTAGGGCATTAATCAACAATCTCCCATTTGCACTAAGTCAATCATTTAAGTATCTCATACTATATGACCATATGACGATTATTCTACCACTATTGCAGTGGCTTAATGAGAGAATTCTATAAGATTCTCTATAGTGAGCATTTGATTAAATCTTACAACTCTCATCTTAATTATCATCATAATTAAGAAAATTTGCCTAAACACATTCTTGGATCTTTGATGAGACATTAGCTCTTTATGTATGCCCAATGGCTCTAATGTTCTACAGTACATTATTGTCTTGAACAATGCAAAGAAACTATATCAAGTTCACTAAAGAACTTGTTGATCTAATTAATCATTTTTACTAAACGAAAATTGTATTATGACCTAATTAGCAACCAATTGCTACATTGGAACTTTTCCAATATTAAATGATAATGTTATAAGTAAATAAACCTTAATTAGGATTTATTTCTAAAGCTATATTCTTATCATTTTGAACTCAAATATCAACTCACACATAAAGTAATGAATATCTTTAATACTTCACAAGTATCTGATATCTTAAATACTAAGCATCTTTAGTACATTATCTATGCACTTGGACTTAGAATAAGTTAACAATATCCAATCTATCTCTATAGATCTCAATCTCATAATTAAGTTGTTACCTTTTCATATCCAAGAAGAGTTATTCTTGAAAATTATGTATTCGACAATTGAAAGTTAGAACTTTTGTTCTCTGTGAGTAATATGTCTCCACTTAGTCTTACTGAAGAAGACAACTATACTCCGACTTACCTTCTTGTAGACTTGATAAATTCATAATCATCTCCAAAACATACTCTTTGAATTCATCGTGAAAGTGAAATTTTCAATGTCTGTTAGCCTTTCAACTATACATCAATTGTATCATTAAAGGCATTAGTTCTAATTAGATGTAATGGTATGAGATTGAACCTTTCAAAATCTTTCTTACTTCCACTACTTATCTTAAGAACCATTCTCCTATAAGTATACATTCAATTAAACAATTTGTTCAATGAATTCGTAAGATTATATCCAATCTTTTGGATATCTCATAACCTTTTATTATCCAATTTAGTTCTAAACTTAATGGATTATATATATGCTTCAACTAAGCTTCACATACTTAAATCATTAACTTTGAGTCTTTCAAAGACTTAGCGTTTCATATCTAATATGAAATCTTGCTAATTTGATTCAATTGGAACTATAGAAGGTAAGTCATTATACTAGGCATTACTACAAAAGAAATATTGTTACATCATACAATATCTCATATTGTATTTTGCTCCTTACATAAATCTATACTCTTATGAATTTAGTTATGAAGGTATTTACTAGAAAATCCCATTCCCTATAGATAACTGAAAATTTAAAACTTGCTACAAGGATCTCATCGATGTGTTTCAACATTCTCAATGCTTGATTTCTACTTAGATTTAAAAATTTTGAACCTTCCAAAATTTAAATCATCATTTCATTTAATACGTATAACTATATCACATAAAATCGTTAGTAATCTAATGAAATATAAGTATTATCCTTTTTATGAATTGTAATTCTATCCAATGCATCACATGTATAAGATTTAACAGCTCAATACCATCATCATCCTTTCATCAAAGGTTGATTTGATTATTCTTCAACTTCACAAGTTTCATAAGTTCTATACGATTCATAATCAAAAGGATACATATATCCTAGTATGTAACTTTATGATTCTCGTTATGTTGATTTAACCAATATGGCATAAAAGGATAATCTCGGTTATCCAACTTTTTATTCTTGCCATTTATGTTAAGTATAAGTCTCATTTGATCCAATACATCCTCATCTCCTTTCTCATGTTTTCTCTTATTCTAAACTTACTCCTGAGCATTATATATTTGCAGCTGCAGTGGATCAAGATCATGAGCCCCATACTTATGAATAAGTGGTTCTGCATGAATGTTGGAGGAATACCATGCAGGCAGAGCTTCAGGCTCTTCAACAAAATCATACCTGGGAGTTCGTTGATTTACCATCAGGGAAACAAGCAATCGGTTGTAAATGTGTCTTCAAAATCAAGAGAAAGGCAGATGGCTCAGTGGAATGATACAAGGCTCAACTAGTTGCTAAGGGTTATACTCAACGAGAGGGCGTTGATTTTTTGGACACTTTCAGTCCGATGGCTAAAATGACAACAATTCGCCTTCTTCTTGCGTTAGCGACAATCAAAGGTTGGCATTTACATCAACTCGACATCAATAACGCTTTTCTTCATGGCGACCTTGATGAAGAGGTATACATGAAGCTTCCTCAGGGATTTGAAGGTAATGGAATCAAAGTTTGCAGGTTGGTTAAATCTCTTTATGGCTTACGTCAACCTAGTCGATAATGGAATGCGAAATAGACTTCCGCATTACTTCAATATGGCTTCACGCAAGCTACATCGGATCAGACGTTGTTTCTCAAGACTAGCAGTGATGGTTTCATGGCGCTCTTGGTATATATGGACGATGTCATCGTGGTTGGTGATAACTTGAATGCCATTATTCACATTAAACAGCATCTTCATGATACATTCACCATCAAAGATCTTGGTGAACTCAAGTTTTTCCTTGGTCTAGAGGTGGCAAGATCAAAACGTGGAATCAACATTTGTCAAAAGAAGTACACTTTGGACTTACTTCAAGCTACTCAGTTTTTGGCTTCCAAGCCAGTCTCCATGCCTATCTTGTCGGAAACGAAGCTTTCCAAGGGTGGGGGTATCAAATTAGATGATGTTACACAGTATAGAACCTTGAATGGCAAGCTTCAGTATTTGACTACGACCAGATCCGACATCACGTTTGTTGTCCAACAATTAGCGCAATTTCTTGACCCTCCCACGTTGGATCACTTGACTGTTGCTCATTGTGTGCTGTGATATTTTAAAGGTACTATTGGACAAGGTCTCTTTTTCCCTTCTGATAATGACATTCGTCTTAAAGCTTTTTCAGATTCGGATTGAGGAACTTGCCCAGATACTCGACGATTTATTATAGGATATTGTGTCGTTCGTCTTTGATCTCTTGGAAAACCAAGAAACAAAACACTGTCAGTCTTAGTTCTTCCGAGGCTGAATATCGAGCACTAGCTACTACAACTTGTGAGATGCAATGGTTGCATTATCTTCTTGCTGAATTACAGATGTCTCCTACTATTCCCACACCATTATTTTGTGATAACCAATCTGCGGTATATCTGGCGCAAAATCTGGTTTTTCATGAACGAATAAAGTATATTGACATTAATTGTCATGTGATTCATGAAAAACTACAGCCTGATGTTATTGTTTTACTTTCGGTGCAAGACTTAAAATTGTCATGTTACTTTGATTCCTTTGCGATATAGCATCGGATCTTGCATTACAGGTTTCCAACCACGTTACTGCGTTAATTGCATTATTATACCAATAATACGGAAATAAAATAAAATAAAATTCTTTATCCTGACTTTGTGATCTTCGACTGATAAATACTGTTAGGAAATTAAACTATTTCCACGCAACGAAAAAACGCCAATAAAACAACACAAATTTTGATAACGGAGTTCGGCCACATTGCACCTACGTCTTCGGGGCTACTGCATACCCTTTTTATTAGGGAGAAAAACAACACTTACAAGTGTTTACACGCAACACTCAACTCACTAGTATTTTCATACACTCTCAACCCTTACCCTAATACACCCTAAAAATTTACTCACAAAAAATTTACCACTCACTAAGAGTTAATAAAATTTCTTTTGGTTTTTTT
The DNA here is from genome assembly GCA_026546835.1 of Erythroxylum foetidum. NCBI lineage: Eukaryota > Viridiplantae > Streptophyta > Magnoliopsida > Malpighiales > Erythroxylaceae > Erythroxylum > Erythroxylum foetidum. The sequence goes on along the minus strand of JANZLF010000001.1, from coordinate 15,348,270 downwards.
TCGGATGGATTAAATGGAGGGGGGAGGGGTTTATTTATAGTTGATGAACAACCCCCTCCCTCTTTTCTTTTCAATATGGGATAACTAACAATCTCTCACTTGAAGACTGATTTCAATCTGTCTTCACACCTGGTTGATGCAGTAGCTCATTTAAATCTTGTCATTCTCGCAAACCAACTGAAATTGCGCACAACTTCAGTTTCTCGATTGTCACAACCTTGGTTAACATGTCCGCAGGATTCTTGCTTCCAAGGATCTTCTCAAGTGTTAACACTTCATCTTCTAGCAAGGACCTGATGAAATGATAGCGAACACCAATATGCTTGGTTCTGGAGTGGAATGCTGGATTCTTGGCCAGAAGAATTGCACTCTGACTATCACTATATAGCACATTCTTCTTTTGGTTTTTTTTTATGGATTAAATGGAAGGGGGAGGAGGTTTATTTATAGTTGATGAACTACCCCTTCCCTCTTTTCTTTTCAATATGGGATAACTAACAAATACAGCAGTTGTTACAAGTGTTCTTATCAACTTTTTTTTAGTTAATTTCTCATTTTGGTTGTTGGAGAAATCTGTCACTCCTAATAATTCTTCTTTACAATAAAAAAAAAAAGAAAAAGTATAACATTCAACAAAGTAATAGAGAGCACAGAAGGCTGGAATAGATAGGTGTCCATATCTGGATGAAGCTCCTTGGGAACAATGTTGGGTAACTAATGGGGTATTTACTTGTTGTGTCTATTATTGGTGCATGCTCACTTTTTGTCTTGGTACGTGATGTGTATGGTCCAGCCGTCCAAGCATCTTGGGAAGGTATCTACTGATTATGCAGTAATATTTTCTCTAATTATTTGTTATTTCGCTGAAGGTACATTGTGGGAAAAGAATGGGTGGCGATTGCTTATGGGTACATTCGAATGGACAAAGGGGAGTGGAATTCTGCCGTCGTTGCATCAAAGCATCTAGTGAAGGCATCTTGTGGTGGGACTTGATCACATTTGTCATTTGTGCTATTTTAAATTTGTTTCAATCTATTTCATTTATACGTTTATGTAAATTTATTTTATGGTGAGAACTTTATTTCAATTAATCTAAAATTAAAATAATACAAATAACACTCACATAAATATATGAATAAGATAGAATGAAACAGAATTAGAATAACACAAATGAAATAGAACGAAATAGAATTAGAATAATACAAATAGATAAGTGATTTCATTTACTTGCAGTGGGTATAAGATATAATTTTCTCTCATTGTTTTTCAGTGACCATGTGGGAACAGAATTATGAATTGACTATGTATGCTTATAAGCGTAACTGTTAATTAATTGAGTTTTAAATCGGTTTATATGCACACCCACTCCGTTTTGTCTCAGATGTTAGTCATGATATTACTCACCAAAGTTACCGACCTTTGAAATTGGTACAATACTCAATTAATATTGAATATTATTTTTAATTTAATTTATGCAATCAAAATGTGCCATGTTATTATAATTATTTTTTGAAAGTTATATTAATTTATTAACATCAAAAAAATTATTTTCCAAAAAATAATAACTATTATTCTAAATATTTTATTTAATTTTGTATTTTATTTTTCATAATTTGTTACTCTTATTTGACGTTTTTAGTAGTTCATTCCAAAGTTTTATTAGGACATTATGATATTATAACATTGATAAAGATATTATGATAGAAGCAAAATGCTCCCTTTTTTTTTCTAATCTTCGAAACCAATATAAAGTTTCTAACGATGAAATTTGTTAAAATGAGGTTTTATGTTTCCTTTACCCAAATAAAATTTCTTAAAAGAAGGACAAAATGAGGTTTTATCTAAAGCTTAGTACTTGGCATTCTCTCTCAATTTCACATCCTCATTTAAGCGAAATGAAGTTACAGTAAAAAAAAAAGCACGTTTTTTTTTAATGCAAATCAAATTACTTTCCAACAATGAAATAAAAAGGAAAATGTGTATAGCATGTAAAAAATGTGCATACAAATGTAGAGAAATGGCTAGGGATATAATTACAACTATTAGTGCCAAATGCCAACATCATGCTATTCAAAGTGGGATTCCAACGGGAGCAGACAATAAAAAGTCAAATAATTTGTAAAAATTCCTATATTCATCCCAAATTAATAATTTCATACCTTATGGTCACCTACACTTCTATAAGTTACGATTACATTAAAGCCTTGTTTGTTATTCAGCAAATTGTATTAGTTGTTAGCTGATTTTATAATGCTTAATTGACAGTAAATTACATCAGTTGATTTGACAAATTGATAATATCAACTATTTATTTAAAGATGTTTGGTCAAATTAATTGTTTATATGTAAAATAATTTATGAAAATATGATTAAAGAAAAAGATTTATAAGCACGTGAGTATTATATAATAGTATTTCTTTAAATTTTTTCATAAGATTTAGATTTTAGATATTTAATTTTACAAAAATTAAGTTTATAACTCTAATAAAAATATAGAATATATTATTATAATAATTATTAATATTAATATTTATAAT
>JANZLF010000001.1:15306665-15345669 GCA_026546835.1 Erythroxylum foetidum | reverse complement strand
ATAGTAATATTATTATTATTATTATTATTAACTACTAATATTACCTTCTTTTTCTATATTAATTAAGTTGAAGTTTAGTTTTCTAATATATAAACTTATTATATAAGTTGAAGTTTAGGATATTACTGTCTGATGAAGAGAAAACAATTATAAGAAATGATAGTTTGAGTAATTTGTAATAACTTTAAAGCATAATCATCTTTTTGTCCCTTAATTTCTCAACCGTTAAAGCAAAACACTCCTCCTGTAAGCATTTTAAAAAACATTTGATTGAGATTAATCTGCTAACTTAATCAGTTGATTACTAAATATAATTTATGATTTATCTTGATTAAAGTTGAAAGTGTAAATATATGTAGTAAAGACGTTCTGATTACGCAATATATTTTTCAATTCAATTCTACAAATATTTATATATTGAGGTTGATGAAGTTCAAAAGTTGTAATAATTGTTAGTGCTGAATAATAAAAGGGAGCAGTAGTGTACTGGTGCACCGGTAACAATCTTTGACTATGATTTTAAGAGAAGAGAACATGTGGGGGACATATGGAGGCTCCTCGGCTCCGCTCCCTTTCTCGCTATATATTTTATTACCTGGCAGTAACAATTATTATAACTTTTGAACTTCACCAAGCTGCCTTTTTCTTCTTCCTTCTTTCCATTTTTCTACCTGGTCCCCGAAACAAAAATCTGATTGTGACCATGACGAATGATACTGTTACTACTCATTTGTTAAAACAACGTTAAGAATAAAGACAGAAGACCACCTTGAGGCCGCTGGGGTAGTTTAGTTGGTCATTAATAAAGTTAACTTGGGAAAAAAATTAGGATTTTAATCCCGACAACAGAAAGAGTGGACCACCTTGTTAAAAAGTTGGCTAAAATTAGACTGTGATTTATCTCCTCACTGTTTCATATAACTAGAGTTTGGGGGCGACTGGGGTAAACAATTTCACCTTTTGGTACAATAAGACCACCTTGAATGGTTTCTTTTTTTTTTTGCAACATCAAATGAGCTAAGAGTAACAAGGTGCTTACGTTTGACTGGGTAAATAATAAATATAAGTAAACATGGAGGCCGATTTTTCATATTTCAAGTCCTACGAATATTTTGTTCATATATAGAACCTGTAAATTTTATTTCTCTAATAGATCAATCAGTTGACAAGAAATGTTTGATGTGCATCTTGTTGTTGGTAAAGCGCAACTTAGACGTGTATATATATATATTGGAGTTCAAGGTATTTAACTTAGATAAATGAATGGTTAGCAATTAATTAAAACCTCAGCATTACTACATTAAACCTAAGTTTAGGAAACCTCCTCGAAATCAAGAAGATACTGCATGACATTCTCAATCTAAATGAATTCTTTACCGTTTGATCTCTCCTTAGGACCCAAGTAAGTGTTTTTTATTTATTAAAAGAGTTAAAATTTTAAAAGTTAATAAATATGCTCATTAAAAGAAGTAGAAATTAAAAAATAAATAAATCTGCTTAAAGATATTTACATATACCATTTTTTGGACATTTTACTTTTTAGAAGCTGAAAAGAAAAAATTTGTGGTTGAATTTCTTATTCTAACAAGTTTTATTGAATAGAGCTAAAGAAAAGTTGCTCCTAATATCTTTATTAACAATGACATATTTGATTAATATGATAATATTTGATCCTAATTAGTTTATATAATTGAAATTTACAATTTCGACAATTCGTTAAACTCCATTTTTAAATAAAAAAGTTTAGATTGCTCTTCGTGTGGAGTTGATGATTTATGGAGAGAATATTTTTTAAAAAATTTTAAACTTTTAAATAAGTAAGATAAGTTCTCATTTAGGATGAACTAAATTGTAATACGCCCCACAAGTAATTAAATTACAATAAATGAGTGTTTATCTAAAAGTATATACTAAAAATTGAAAAAATAGATAATTATTGTGGCATTTTTTTAATATTTGATTTTCTTAAAAATGTGCATTTATTAGCATATTATATGTTTATCCGTTGTATATAATGAATCACCTCTCTTTTATCACTTCTAGTTATTATTGGATATGACAATTGCTTTGTTAAAAAAAAAATTTGAACAATTAACAACATTTGAAAGTATTTTTGGATTCTTATTTGATTCAGATAAGTTGAAGTAATCGAGTGATTATAAATTCAGATAATTGTGCACTAATTTTATGACTATATTTTTTCATAATAATATATCAGATGTGGATTTAAATGATTTTTTATGAATTAAAAGTGGTACAAATGACTTTGTCAAATAAATTAATGTCATCTGTTGAAATTCTTGAATTTATTAAAGTTGCAAATTGTTATTCAAATATTTCAATTGTTTATTAAATTCTATTAACTTTACTTGTTACTGTTGCATATAGAAGTTTTTTAAAATTAAAATTATTGAAAACTTACTTGAAGCCTTCAATGTAAAAAAAAGAGAGAATAATTATATATCAAGAAGGATATGTTGGACAATATTGATTTTGATACTATTATTAATAATTTTACTTGTAGAAATATGTGGAGAAATTATTTTTCATGATCATTTGTGTATTTGTTGGTACAATTCTCTTAGTATTTTGCATTATGATATTACTTTTGTTGTTGTTGCTACTATTTTTAATAATTTTATTGCTTTTGATATTTGTGAAATGTTCCTAGTTGTTGTTATAATCATTTAGTATTTTATTCATTACATAGACTTATAACTTAAGTTATTTCTCTATTGATATTAAATTTTAATAATAAAAATATGCTTTAAAAGTTTATATATTTATATATTACTCATTTACTAGTTTTTTTAATACTTTATCCCTAACTTATAAAATGTTAGGAAGGAACCTGGTTGATTACAATAAAATATCAGTGACCGAATAGCTTTTATGCTCAATTAGAGTAGAAAATGGCAGATAATTAAAGTAATGGGTAGTCAAATATTGCACCACCTTTCGTGATTCATGCACTTGTTGAATTCCATGGCTAGGGTATGTAAAATAAGTTAGTAGTCAAGGGCCGCCAAGAAAAAAAATTGCATGGAACAAGTATGTTTTTGCCGTTTTGAATTCAATTCAGTTGACAATTCTTACCGTATAAAATCATTCAATTCTTTTTGTTATCTACGAAATATTTTAAAAAGGTTCTATTTATAATAAAACATCTTTAAGTCATTCATATTTAAACTAATTCTTGTTCGAATCGGATAAATTTCTTACAAAAAGTAAAACTTTCGCCCTAAATTCTCTGCTTTCATGTCAATGATTAGATTACCAACAATTTTTACATGGGTCACCATTTGAAATACAGAAAGAGAGAATTAATTAGTTAGAATATCCCGTGTTATTTTATACTTTAAATTGCATTATTTGACTATAAACTTACAATACATTAACTTTTACCATAGGATAACATATATATACTAACCAAAACTAATTAGAACGTAAATACTCAAACCATGTAATTTCTAGTTCTTGAAGCTACTTGTTCTGGTAGAGCATTCAGATTTGAGATTATAAGAGATGCTGTTGTGGAGGAATGAATAGAAATCGCATGCATGCCCCTAGCGAATGGAGGCAAATCGAACGCAAAGAATTCAAATAATTGCAATCTTTCATTTAACATTTTCCTATTTGTGTTTCTGCGACATTTTGGTAATGTAATCATCGACAGATTCAAAACTTCTTCGTTGCTATTTTCCAAAGGGAAGGAATCAATTTTCAAGTATATCTTATACATTAATATACGATTTAAACAGTTAATTGAACAAAGAAAGAAAGGATGAGCTGTTGGTTTAAAATTACAAGAGTACAAGCACGAATCATCGTTTTAAATGTGACGAAAGAGATGATTCATCAACAACATCAATTAATTTCTAGAAAAAACCAATTTACTGTAGACAGAGCAGATTCTGATTAGATCCTAACACTAAAATGCCACTCAATTGCCAATTAGTAGGGAAAACCAAAGATCCTTAATAAATGGGACGTGATTCTCTGTTTAATATTACAGTGTCTTATTTTGTTTTATAAATTTCAATAATTTATTTATATGGGTCTTGCATTTATTTATGCTGGATCTATACGAAATTTAAAATAAGACATTATAAAATTGGACAAAAGATCCGGACTCACATGAAACTACGGATTGCTCGGCTAGAACCAACAATGTACTGTTAATCTCCACCTAAGCATCCAATAACAAATTGCCAAGTGTAACCACTACGAAATCACCTTCTTGTCCCTACAATTTCTTGGTCTTGTCGGAGTGCATGGTCTTATAATAAGGTCCCAGCTATCTTTCAGAATAGAAGGTAAAGATTGGAAAGGGAATCGAGCTTTTAGCATCAAGGAGAGGCTAGGATTGCTTACAAATCCACGAGAGGGTAAACCCAACTATTATCTCCTCATCTTATCTTCTTTTCGACTCAAAACTTTCATAAGATTTTCTTCTTCTTCTTCTTCTTCTTCTTCTTCTCTCTCTCTTATGAAGTCACTCCTTTTTGTTTTCTTTTGCTCTTGTTCTCCTTTCACTCCTCATTCCTGCTTCTAATACTCTTCGTTATTGTATAACCTTTTCTTATCATCGGTTTCTGAAATGGGTATCTGAAACTTTTTGTTTCCAAAAAATATGTAACCTTTTTCGTGCTTCTGATTTTTTTTTTTTTGTAAATCAAGAGAAGAAATGGCCCCAAGGTCTAGCAAAGGCAAGTCAAATAAACCCAAGGCAGAGAAGAAAAAGAAAGAGGAGAAAGGTAAATCCTTTTGTTTTTGCTTTTCAAGTGTACATCTTTAAATTATTTTTCTCATCAAGTTTTGTGTTAATTAATGCCTTCATTGATTTTCTTGTCTGTGCAGTAGTCCCCGCTGTTCTTGACATCACTATCATCACACCTTATGAATCTCAAGTCGTTCTGAAGGTAGGATATACAAACCTGGGATTTGGGAGGAAAAACAAAAAATGGAGACCCTTAAGCTAGCAGTAGTAAATAGAAGAAATTTGGCTCACTTGTTGAAATGGAATGTTTTTGAAGGGTATATCCACCGACAGGATACTCGATGTGAAGAAGCTTTTGGCTGTGAATGTAGATACATGCCATCTCACAAGCTACTCTTTATCGCATGAAGTAAATATTCTGTGATTCTTCCATTTATTTATCCGCCTTTTGTTTTTAATTATTTTCAGTAGCATGTTTCTTTTTGGCCGTCTCTGATACCGAATATTGCATGAGTATGAGAAATTGATTGAGAATATACATACTTTGGGTTATCAGGTAAAAGGCAGGAGGTTGGGTGATAAAGTGGAGATAGTTACTCTGAAGCCTTGTTTGCTCAGAATGGTTGAAGGTAGGTGATTGGTGAGGCCTCGGCCAGCCACCATGTGTGGGTGTGGACATTTAATATAATATATCATTTTTGTCAAAAGGACACTTTCCTTTCTGGTTTTGGCTAGGAAATTATAATTAAAAAAAAAGGGTTGGCGAATGGAGATAATAAAAAAAGTAAGACGTTGAAGCTCCTGAGTATGCCATAGTAATTCAATGGGCTTAGCTTCAGAGTTTGGTTTGAAGTAGAATTTGGCTCTTCATTCCAAGTTGATGAAGGCTAACTACCAACCTGTGAAATGCATTACTTGTGGGGAGCATAGGAACGTGTATGACACGTGAAACTTAGCAGCTATTAGTAATACAGTACTATTTCATTCAAAATAACGTTGGCTGTGACAAGTAAGTACAAACAATATGTCTGTGCTTTTGTAGCCGTCTTGAATAAGTCTAGTAAGTACAACTTCTTTTTGTCTGATGTTACAGTCTTTAGCTATAAATACTTTTTTTTTTCATAAATTTTAACCATTTATTTACGTAAATTTTACGTTTATTTATGTAAAATTTACGTAAATAAATAACTTAAATTTATGAGATAGAATAAGATATTATAAAATTGAACAAAAATTTAGAAGTTAGTCGCCACAACTAACTTTCCATACATAACTAGTCCCACTCTCACTCCGATCATGTGTTTAGATTCGAACTCGTTTATGGGACATATTACAAGACATGATACGTTTTGTAAGTTAGTGATTTACTATTTACTTTATTTATAGCAGTTTAAAATTTGAAGTCAGAGTTTATTAATATCTTTTTAAAACTTATAGTTAGAGTTTTACCTCTTATAAAAAACTCATCCGATTCAAGTAAAAATTAATCTGGCTATAAATGATTTAAATATGTCTTTCTATAATTGAAATTTTCTTTAAGACATCAGGTGGATAAAAAAAAGAAAGGAATTAAAAAAAAGTCCCGCAGAAGCAGAACTAGTTTAATTATTTCATTTTAATAGGAATAGGATTAGGTGAATTTTGGGGTTTGTATTAAATAACTCCTCTTTTGGTATACAGAATTCAATTGATTTATGTAAACTGCTAAATAACTATAAAATCTTATAATTTCAAATAAAATAATTCCACCTAATTTTTCAAAAATACCCAATATTTCCTTGTTATTCACATCTCTGCCACTCCCCCTGCGCAGAGGACTACGCCGACGAGTCTCAAGCCATCGCTCACGTGCGGAGGCTACTCGACATCGTCGCCTGCACCACCAGGTTCTCCAACCGACAGTCTACATCGCCTTCCATCAGAAAGAGTAATCCCAACGTTAAGCCTCAACCGAACTCTCCGGCAACTTCAGTCAGCAATGGGCCCCGCACTCCATCATCTCCTACAACGACGAATGACGGAGTGGCGCCGCTTCCGACGGCTTCGGGTTCATCGGAGAGTTTAGACATGGTGGCGATTCATCAAACTCCAAAGCTCTCCGAATTCTACGACTTCTTCTCCTTCTCTCACCTTACTCCTCCAATCGTCTGTAAGTATCTTACTATCTCGTCTTCAAAATTTTTTGTCTTTGTTGTTTGGCTGCTGAGACTGCGTTGGAAAATGTACATTTTGGTTTTTCGAGGTAAAAAAAAAACAGTTATGTGATCGATTATCGCCTTTAGGCTTTTCACTTTAGTAATATGTATCTCGTAGCTTATGGGAATTACTTGCGTTATTTTTTTAATTTTTACTTAACATTTTAAAGGCAAATTTCGTGATGTAGATTTGAGGAGATGTGATCCTAAGGATGGGCAGCCGAGGCGTGAAGGCGAGTACTTTGAGATTCAGGTTCGTAATGGTTTCTCTTTTGCTTTTTCATGTATGTAAGTTTTGAGCTTATATATGATGTAAAGTTGTCTTCTTTCATTGAGTTCTCACTCATTGCGAATGGAGTTCAATGAAGCTGCAATGTACTTGATGTTACAGATCAAAATCTGCAACGGGAAGCAAATAAATGTGGCAGCATCAGTAAAGGGCTTTTATGCAGTGGGAAAACAGTTTTCGCAGAGCCATTCGTTGGTGGATCTTCTGCAAAATCTTAGCCGGGCTTTTGCTAATGTGGGTACTTTGTGTTCCAGTCATTTGCATTGTTGTAATGGAGTTTGGAGTTATTGACATGGGTGTTGTGTTGATGCAGGCATATGATTTACTTATGAAAGCTTTTGCGGAGCGCAACAAGGTGATAAATATATTTTATTATTGTACCGATTGTTGCTAAAAACAAAACCTTAAATTTATAGATTTTCTTTTGAGGTGAATTATGAGAGCTCACATTTATTTCTGTTTCCAGTTTGGTAATCTTCCCTATGGATTTCGTACAAATACGTGGCTCGTTCCTCCATCTGTTGGTGATTCTCCATCCAAATTCCCATTACTACCGTCAGAAGATGAAAGTTGGGGTGGTAATGGTGGAGGGCAAGGAAGCGATGGTGAATATGATCTTCGACCATGGGCTACTTATTTTGAAATATTGGCTAGCCTACCATGCAAGACAGAGGAAGACAGAGTGATTCGCGACCGGAAGGCATTTTTGCTTCATAGTCAATTTGTTGATGTCTCCATTTTTAAAGCTGTAGGAATTATCCAGCGCTTCATTAATTCTCCCACACATGCAGTAAACTGTTCTTCGGATTCAATTTTATTTGAGGAACATGTAGGCGACCTGTCCATTGTTGTCAAACGTGATGATACTAACGTCAATTCAAAGTCTGAGGTAAAAGTTGATGGCCATGTGTTATCTGGTGCCTCTGATAAGGAAGTTGTTAAACGGAACTTGCTTAAAGGAATAACAGCAGATGAAAGTGTTATCGTTCATGTAAGTGCGTTTTTATCTCACTTTGTCCAATATTCAAGTACCTAGTCAGTTTCAGATGCATATAGAACAGAAAGCTCTTCAGTACGGGCAAAGGTTGTGTGTCTATTAGTAGTAAATAACAGTACTTGGATGCATTACATTCATCGATGTTAGATAGTTTCCTTTTATGGATAATTTTCCTTTATACCCTAGGTTGTCCAAACCATAAGCAATCCTACCTTTCCCTTTCCTCCTCAACCTCCTTTCTAATATGCATTGAGGACTGTTTTGCAGCTGAAAATTATGTACTTCTGGAGATGATGAACACATATAATTTCAATATGTAACCTGTTTAACTCAAGTGCAGTTTTTATGTTGAAAAGGGAATAAAGGTTAGAGAAGCTCTGATAGAGTTGTTCATATTTGCATCACGAATGCTATCTAGATTGTATGGTTCTCTGAACCCTACTTTCTGTAAATTGCATGACAGCATGAAGATTACCCAATTTAATAGCTTTGCTCTTGACTTCATTGAACATGTAGCTAGTTGCACATTATTTGCATAGTTCTTTCAACCAAAGTGCTGAACAGTACTGCAAACTTTTCACAGGATACTGCATCATTGGGTGTTGTCATTGTAAGACACTGTGGATATACTGGGACAGTGAAAGTTGTTGGCAACTTGAAGAAGATGAAGGGTGATACAGAAGATATTAAAATTGATGATCAACCGGATGGAGGAGCTAATGCTCTTAACATTAACAGGTCTAATCTATAATCTCACTCTTTTCCTGTCAGAAAGATTGTATTGGGCCACAGAAGACAGCACTAGCATACTAGGAGACTATGACTAGCAATTAACAGGAAGATCTGACTGCCAATTGTGTTTTAATTGATATGGGAAAATTCTAAATGAAAGATGCTGCTGTAATTTGTAAGATAGATCTGGCTTGTTTTATACGTTGCATTCTGTGTCAGAGTTTATTTCAACATTGTCTCGTAAGAGCACTGGATATGTCTGCTTCCGTCAATTGGATCCTTCATATGGTGTTACTACTAATGAGCTTATAACTGGAAGGGAGATTTTTTTAAGACTAGCTCTCCATATTCTGTCTCGTACCTAGTTTTAAGATAATTTTTCAAGGGGAAAACTTTAAAATGGTTTACAATGATGGGTAAAAGCTTTAAATCCTTTATAAAATGAAAATTTCAAGAAAACATTACGGTTAAATTCAATCTTTCCATATTTGCTATCGACTTAGAAGGTTCAAATCTCAATGCAGCTTGAGGGTTCTGCTTCATAATTCTTATGATACTGAATCATCTGGGGTTCAGTCATCTATCTCCAATTTGGATGATCTTGAACAATCTAGGCTTCTTGTTCAACAAGTTACTCAAGATAGTTTGACAAAGTTAGAGGAGAGTCCCTCTTCTTCAGAAAGGTCAGTTAGGTGGGAACTTGGTTCATGTTGGTTGCAACATCTGCAAAAGGGAGAAACTCAAACAGATTCAAGCTCTAAAAGCTTTGAAAGTGAAAATGATACTGAACATGCTGTAAAAGGTCTGGGAAAGGAATTTAAATATTTGAAGAAGCGAGGCAAGAAACCTAAAGGAAGTTATTCACATGATGACAAGGACAATGAAACTATTCTTGGCAATGAAAGCATGGGAACTGATGGGGGACATATTGGCTCTGAAGAAACCAGCTGTGGGGACGAATTGAAGAATCTAATTTCTGAAGACGCATACTTGCGGCTGAAAGAAACAGGAACTGATCTTCACAAAAAGGTTTCTGAAAGGAACATTTTTTTATTCATTTGATTGTACAGTTGTTGATTTTGTTTTTTTTTTTTTGGTAGGATACTCTGTGTCACCTTTTTCTCTAACTGTGTTGTTTTACCTCTTGGAGCAGTCGATTGATGAACTTATCCATATGGCACATAAGTATTATGATGAAATTGCTTTGCCAAAACTGGTAACTAGTATCTATGTCGAGTACTTCTGCCAATAAAATAATGTACTATCAGATTTATAGCTTTTGCTATCTCTCTTACATTAGGTAACAGACTTTGGCTCACTCGAGCTTTCCCCGGTTGATGGCCGCACGATGACTGACTTCATGCATTTACGGGGACTACAGATGCGTTCTTTGGGTCGCGTGGTAAGTAATTTCTCCCCGTATCATTCCTCTCCTCTCTAGCTGTTGCTCTGAATATGCATCTGTGTGTGTGGACTTCTGTCTCTGAAAGTTGTTAAGTGCATCACTTTTTCTTTCGTCTGTTTCTTTCTCCTTGTTGCAGGTTGAACTTTCAGAGAAGCTTCCTCATATAAGATCACTTTGTATCCATGAGATGGTTACACGAGCTTTTAAGCACATACTCAATGCAGTTATTGCATCAGTTCCCAATGTAGCACATTTAGCTTCCGCCATTGCATCATCCTTGAATTTCTTATTTGGATGTGCACGGGTGGAAGATAATGAGTATGTAAAAGATGATAGTCTGAAGTTGAAGTGGTTGCAAACTTTTCTTACTAGAAGGTTTGGATGGACATTTAATGATGAGTTGCAGTGTTTAAGAAAGCTCTCAGTTCTCCGTGGACTTTGCCATAAGGTACTTTCTTGTTCTGTTTAATTTACTTTCATTATTCGTGGCTGGTTAAAGTATCCTAAGAATAATTATCAATAAACAATACTGTGCAGGTTGGGCTGGAGTTGGTACCTAGAGATTACGAAATGGACTGTACTAATCCTTTTAAGAAGTCTGATATCATCAGCCTTGTTCCAGTGTGCAAGGTGCTAATTCTTTCACATCAACCTCTTCTGCTATAGGTAGGTAGCTAATAGTAAGTCAATGTGAATTACACATTTTCACTTTGCTCCACAGCATGTAGTATGCTCATCAGCAGATGGTCGAACCTTATTAGAGTCGTCCAAGATTGCTCTTGATAAAGGAAAACTAGAGGATGCTGTTAACTATGGAACCAAGGTGTTAACCCTTTCAATATCATTCAAATGCTACATGAGTTATCTATATCCAAAGAGAGTTTCTTCTAGTCTTATATTGTCTTCTGATTGTACTGAAGGCACTAGCAAAAATGATAGCTGTTTGTGGCCCCTATCACCGAACTACAGCAGGTGCTTATAGTCTTCTAGCTGTAGTTCTTTACCACACTGGAGATTTTAATCAGGTAAACCGACTTATCAGCTATATAAAAGATTGATTTATGTATTTGATATGTTTTGCTCGCATTTGTGTGTAAAAATAACATCCGTCTTCAGACAAAGATACATACGGAATTGGATCTGTAGAATGTGTAATTTAAATGAAACAAGGACATTATTCCTTTAAATGGTTATTCAAGAGTAGGAAACTCACAGGTTAGTGGAGTGTCAAACAGATGCTTAGAGATCTATCAGATTTGGATATTCAAGCATAGAAGCTATTCGGAACAAACAAACAACATGAGTGCAGTCCCTTGACATGTATAAAACTATTGGATTACTTGATACATGAAAGTTTTTGCTGACTAATTGAATGCAGATATGTCGGTGAATTCACTAAATATTAGTCTCCATTTCAGGCAACTATATATCAGCAGAAGGCTTTGGATATCAATGAGAGGGAACTTGGGCTTGATCATCCTGATACAATGAAAGCCTATGGGGACCTATCTGTGTTTTACTACCGTCTCCAACACATTGAGCTAGCTCTGAAGTAAGTCACTAGGCCGGTCCTTTGTTGAGCTTATCATATATTTGCCAACCGTCTATGTGCCATTCAACCGCTTTTTGGCTGGATTAAGAGGGATCATGTTGGAAGTCATGGAAATTTGACGTATTATCTTAATTTATTTATACAATCTGCCAGCTATTTTCATGGAAGCTGGATTTCTAGCAATTCAGTCTCTAAGTTTGAATTGTTTCCCAACTTCTGTAGTTATTTGCTGTATCTTTTTGATGCAATTATAGTCGTGTCTGATTCAATTGTTTCCTTTATCACGTCCTTTCCAATTTAAGTTTTTTTGGTTCTTTGAGCTATATTGGCTCTCTAATCAATGATAAATAAATATTGGCAGATATGTAAACCGTGCCTTGTTCCTTCTCCATTTTACTTGTGGATTGTCCCACCCCAATACTGCTGCTACATACATCAATGTGGCAATGATGGAGGAGGGTATAGGGAATGTTCATATTGCTCTCAGATATCTTCATGAAGCTCTTAAATGCAACCAGAAATTGTTAGGGGCCGATCACATACAGGTCTCTGTATCTCCCTCGCATTCATTACACAAGCTTAACATTTTAAGCAAATATTTTACATATTTTTGCACATATGAAAAAACAAAAGGGATTGAGAAAATCTTGATGCAAATTTCTTCTTGTTTTTTTTTTTTTTTTTTCACTTGCAGACAGCAGCAAGCTACCATGCCATAGCCATAGCTCTTTCACTAATGGAAGCATATTCCTTGAGTGTTCAACATGAGCAAACTACACTCAAAATACTTCAAGCAAAACTTGGATCAGAGGACCTGCGTACTCAGGTAATCAGAAATTTCACTCTTGGACCATGTTACGTCGCTTGCTTGTTACCATAAATTGGAGATGTCAGAATGCTAGGGTGCAAAGCCTGGGAGCATATCTATTCCCCATCCAGTAGGCCATGGATAATGTAGTTAATGCTGTACATAATATTTGGTTTTCCTTTGGATTCTTTATGCATAATGTGGGCACGGGGCTGCATTCTTTGAGCAGGATGCTGCTGCATGGCTTGAATATTTTGAATCCAAAGTTCTGGAACAGCAAGAAGCTGCAAGAAATGGAACTCCTAAACCAGATGCATCCATTGCAAGCAAAGGTCATCTTAGGTACTGATATGGTATTCTTCAAATCACTTGTATTTGGATGTGCAAATATATCTGGGAGTACCAAAGCTTGTGATCTGTATTGCAGTGTATCAGATCTACTGGATTATATTAGTCCAGGTCAAGATTGTAGAGGAGGTGATGCACATAGGAAACAACGCCGCCCAAAGGTATCAACTGTTCAACTTGCTTGTTACATTAATATGATTTTACTAGTCACTATGGGCAATTTAAAACTCACCTTTGTAACTGGATATGACTAATACACCATGTGATAAAGCAACAGAATCTTGATAATTTGACTTTTCCTTGCCCTTTATACAAGATCAAAACAAAATAGAGAAAAGGAAAACTGAACTTTTTGGCATCAATATGGAATCAGCCTAAAACCGTGCCTTGGTGGAGTCGAAAGTTGGAGAACTTTTCAAAGTAATTTACTAAATGGAATTGTTTATTATAGTAGAGAATTTACTAGATATGGAAAATTGGAAGATAGAACTTATCCAGGTTATCCAATTGGAAAACATGTTTATTTCTTTTGTGTTTGTCATTGTTCTTCTTAAAAAGATTAATGGATTTACTAAGAATGTATTCAAAGAAGGTATTACAATTTCACAGCACGCCAATTTTGGTTTGCATTCCTCAACTTAGGGACGACCAATTGTGATTCTAATCTTCCTTGATTAAAAATTGCCAGATACTGCAGGTTAATGATAAAACTAGTCAAGCCAATCAACAGGTAATAACTGAAGATCTGATGACTCATAATGACATACGGAGTGTAACAACCATAGTAGATGACTATGCTGGCAATGTAAATGTGGGCTTGGTTCATGGTGATGGTCCTGATGTAGAAGAAGAAAGTGATGATGTTACTATATACAGATCAACAGTTTCAAGTGAAGAAGTTGAAGAGACAACTTCAGATGAAGGCTGGCAAGAGGCCAGTCCAAGAGGAAGATCGAGTAATACTACTGGAAGGAAATCTGGTCTCAGGAGACCAGCTTTGACGAAGCTAAAAACAAGTGGTATCAAAGGAAACAGTTGCAGGCACGATGTGATTTCTCCTCCCAAGAAAACACCTAATGGGATCTCCAAAACTGAGTTGATGAAACAAAAACAAACTAAGAATGTTTTGGAAGGTTCAATAAAACTGCCATCAAAAGTTTGTGATTCTAAAGTTTCATCTACCCTAGGAAATCTCGCTGCTGTTGCTTCTAAATCTCTATCTTACAAAGAAGTAGCCGTTGCTCTGCCAGGTTCAGTTTTAAAGCCATCTGCAGAGACAGTAGAAGAGTCAAGTGTGAATAAACTCGAGACCCAGTTATCCAGCATTCCAGCTGAAACATCAAAGGAGGAAACCACTAATTATGTTGTTGGCAATATATCAGGTGATGATAAAGTGAAGAATGGACCTGAATCAGACATGTCTGGCCTTAAGCTTGAAGAGACCCCTTCTGACCAGGAAAAGCCGATGGAAACTAACGGACGCAAGCTTTCAGCTGCTGCCAAACCATTTAAACCAGGAGCTCTTCCCATTGTTCACCCACCAAACTTGGTTGCCATGCCAAATATTTATGATGTAAATGTTAGTCAAGGTATGCTTGCAGCATCAGTGGCACCTACTATTGCTGCTAGAGTTCCCTGTGGACCTAGATCACCTCTGTACTATAGAGCCAATCAAGCTTACCGAATGAAACAGAGTTTCTTGAAACAACAATCCTCTGTGACAGTACCTCCCAGAAGCATGAACCCAAATGCATCTGAATATGTTCCGAGGAGAGCTAGTCAAATGCATTCTGTAAGTGAAGATACTGTTGTTCCACCAGAGGCAAAGCCTTTGCTTGAGACAAGCAAGGTTGAAGAAGGAAAAGTTTACAAGGAATCCAACAATGACGTGAGCTATAGTTCTTCAGAGAAAAGCAGTACACAGTCTGACAAGGACGAACTTGCAAGGCAGATTCTGCTCAGCTTCATTGTGAAATCAGTCCAGAATAAAGTTGATTCTGGAGATGAGTCCTTATCATGTGAGAAGAAGTTTGATCCTTTAGAGAATGCTTCTGATGAGATTGCAAATGATAGTGCAATAATAAAAATATTCCATGGGAATGAAGGGAAGACAAACTTTGCCAGCCAGTCCAACGATCATGACCAGCTGAAACCAAGTGTAAATAGAAAGAAGAATGGAGATGCTGATGGATTCATAGTTGTGACAAAGCGGAGAAGAAATAGGCAGCATTTCCCAAATGGAGTACCTGGGTTGTACAATCAGCAGTCAATTTGTACTTCTGTTAGCTGAAGAAGAAATCAACACGACAGGTGCTGCCTTTCTATCTGGTTTTAATGAAACAGCCTTATCCTCTTTGACATATTAGGCCAAGATAGGAAGGGAAATTTGATTATGTAAGCAGTGTAGAAATTAATCAGAAGCATCCAACTTGGTATGTCTGATTATATCTGTGTACAAAATGTGGTTTCACAAATTTTATTGAAACAATAAAAGGCTCATTGCCAATTTTATGGAATCTCTACTTTTCATGGCTTGTCTTCCTGTTATTATTCTCCTTAGCCTTCTCATGAGTTATTTCGAGTGGAACCCAATATCTCAGCCTCCTAGAAGATTGGAGGGTTCTTACATTTGATAAGTATTATTAATATACACGAAAACTTGTCTCCTTGCCCCGTTATTCTGTCCGGAAAACCAAAAGCTTTTACTTTAGTTGCTCGTAGCTGATTCCCGTTCTCTATAGTATGGTATTACTGCTTAAAGAAGTCATTAATTGTGGTGGTGGTGCCTGGCATGGGACATATTATGTTTAGACCAAAGCAAAGCCTTCCCTCCCCGAAACTACAACTAAACGGGGCCTTATGGCCTGTGATATAACGACATAGACCACTTAAGTACGGATCCTTCCCGAACGAATCATTTAACAAAATGAATTCCGCAGACAAAAACGTCGTAATCAATTACAATGTAAAGCTTTTTATTTATTTATTTATATGGAAGATATAGCGTTACAAATTACATGGTAGTTCTTGAGTGACAGACCCCCGACTCATCCTCTAAGAGGATAGGTATGCAGCTCCTAGTGGGTGCTCGAAAGTAGTGATCCGTAATGAGAATTGTTCTGCATAATTGGCAAGCCAGTTCGTACTTTGATTGCCTTCCCGGTAGATATGCCGAATTATGACGACCCAATTACAGGAGAGTAATTCATGAATTCCCAACACTAAGGGGTTTAAGGACGTAGCTCGCATCGGAGAAGAAAGCATATCGGACACTGAACTCGAATCCACTTCTAAGGCTATATGGCGGTACCCCAAGGATCATACCAGATTAAGGCCTGAGAGCACACCCCAAAATTCATCCATTAACGAGAAACACCAATCAATGTTCTGTACGAATCCTCCCAATCAAGCGCCTGAACTGTCCTGCTGTGGCCGAAGTGCTTGAGCTTTTGATGGCCCCATCCGTATTTAATTTCACCCAGCCTTGAGGAGGTTTGCTCCATCCGATGAGTAGTTCCCGTCGAGTGCAATTGCTCATCCGAGTTCTTTGTTGCCAAACTGCCACCATGTGAATGTGATGTACATATTCTATAACTTGATGCTCTGGCCAAATTGGCCAGGAGAAGTGATTCTCGAAGAGAGCCCTATTTCGTCAAGACTATAGAAACCTACACGCTATGCCAAAGACAGTAGCTCAGTCGAAGCCCCCTACCAATCGGTGTATGTGGAGGTTCTTTAGGAGCCACTCTTTGGTATCCATGGAAAAGAACTCTGCAGTGATAACTTGCAGGGGAAACCTATTCCATAAGGTGCGGGCTTTGGGTCAGTCCCGCACTATATGAAGAGAAGATTCCTCGAGGTGGCAATAGTAACAAGTTGCATCCGAAGTGAAACTTTTGTAGACTCGCTTTTGATTTGTGAGAAGCTTTTCGTGCAATAGGAGCCAAAGAAATGCTCGGATTCATTGTGGACCTTGCCACTGCCAGATAGTCCTTCAGTATGCATTGGTCATAGCTTCCTTGTGGTGCAAGATCATGGAGTAAGCTGACGCTGTTGTGAAATGTCTGTTCTCCCTGTGGCCCCAAATAAGCTTATCCGGCCCTAGGAACGGCTTCAACGGAAGGATACCTGCGATAGCCAAGCAGATCGTCAAAGGGAGTAGGTGTTGAAAAGTGGCCCAATTCCAGTTACCAGTAGTGTCTGTAAAATGATGCACCCGATGATCAATAATGCCTAGAGGGATCGAGGCCACCGCATGAGTTAAAAGAGGACCCCAGTCATCGACCCATTGATCGAGCCAGAATCTCGTTTGGGAGTCGTCCCCTATCATCCATTTCATTCCTTGTAGAACGTGATGCCAAGTCGCTTTGATATTCCTCCAGATCATCGATCCACCTGTAACATCAAAGAAAAGGTGGAAATTGTTAGCATCAAATTTATACTTAGCGGATAGCACTTGAACCCATAAAGCTTTTGGTTTAGAAACCATCGACTAGCCGAGTTTAGCAAGTAATGCATCATTGGTTTCCCTGATTTTGAGAATTCCAAGACCCCCCATCTCCTTTGGTAGGCACACTGTGTCCCAATTGACCAAGCTAATTTTCTTTTTATCTGGTGTCGTGCCCCACATGAATTGACATATGATTTTCTCCAGGTCATCACATAATTGACGCGACAGGCGGATCGTCTGCATCGTGCAAATTGGGATAGCTGCAATGATAGATTGAGTCAGTGTGATTCTGCCTGCGAGCAATAAAAGGTTAGCTGACCACCCCGAGAGACGGTGTTGAACCTTGTCCAGAATATGTTGGTAGGTTCTTTTATTAACCCGCTCGTGTAAAAGGGGCACACCAAGGTAACGACCTAGATTGTTTGTCGGTTTGAATCCCAAGGCCTCCTTGAGGGAATGAGCCAGTGTGTTTGGAATATTCCTAGAGTAAAAGCACCGAGACTTGTCATGACTAACCCGTTGACTGAAAGCAGTGCAGAAGGTGTTTAATGTATCCTATATTTCTTGTATCTAGTATAAGGAGGCTTCCGCGAACAAAATGAGATCGTCGACAAAGAATAAGTGAGATAGGGGAGGTCCGCCTCTACTTAATCTAATCGGTTTCCATCTTCCGTTAAAGATATAATCGTTAATTAAGTGACTTAGTCTTGTCATGCAAAGAACGAAAAGGTAAGGCGATAGTGGGTCACCCTGTCGAATACCCCTGGTGGGATAGAAAGAGTCACTAAGCTCCCCATTCCAGTTCACTTGCATAGAAACCGAGGAGAGACACTTCATGATCAAATTAGTCAAAGAGTCAGGAATACCAATCTTGAAAAGAGTATCTATGATAAAATCCCAGGAAAGTCGATCATAGGCTTTCTCTAAGTCCACCTTTATCGCAATGATACCTTTCTTTCTGGATTTTCTTTTCATAGTGTGGAGCACTTCTTGAACGATGATGATATTGTATGTAATTTGACTCCTGGCGACAAAGCTGCATTAGGTCTGCGCAACCAATTCATCTGAATGAGGTTTGAGTCGGGACACAATGATCTTGGTTATGGCTTTGTAAAGCATGGAACACAGCGCTATAGGTCTACATTGGGATATCGATGTTGGGCACCGTTTCTGGAACCCAACCTTGGATCATTAGCGTGAACTTAAACCTATGGAAATTCCTTAAACGACATCGTTTCATTTTCTTGCTCTGATACCATGAATGTTGGATCCCACTTGAGTCCGAAATCCAACGCTTGTGAAATCATGAAACGTGATCTTCTTCATTTTTCCTTAGAATTTTTTTTCCACACTCTTCAAAAACATAAAACATATACGTCCTACCCTGTAGGGTTAATTCATTTAACCCTTATAAAACATGAGCGGATTTCTTTATAGAGTTACTTCAAAGTACTTTCATTAGCCATCATCGGTTCCTCATCATTCTCATAACATCTCAAGCCACAAAAGGGCGAACTCACACAGTGGAATCACAAGAATCACTATTACCTTCTTCAAAATGGTATGCACCTACACCAAGCCAAATGTCAACAAAAGTGTTCGTCTCACTTACTTCGAAACAGATTTTGGAATATCCCAAAAAGGAATTTCAAAAGGACTTCTTCATAATATTTGTTCATCTTTTCATTAAGCTTCTAATGACACCAAAAACATTCTATTTGATGGAACCTAACCATCGACATAGGCATGGGGATCTTAGGAATGAGCACCATAATGGTACGATTGAGTTCAGTGTCCCAGACTTCAAGTCGAAAAATTTGTTGTATAAAAAAAGTCAGGGATGGGCCGACAGTGTGCCATTGCGATTGATAGAAGATGGCAGTAAAACCATCCAATCTTGGCGCCTTGTTCGAAGCCATATCGAAGAAAGCATTATTGATTTCCTCTGGGATGGGTGGTTGTTGCAATTCTGTAGTAGCCTGGGGGGATAGAGGAGGGAACGTGCCAGGAAGTTGGGAAGTTCTAGGGGCCAGACTGTCTTGCTTGTAAAGATGTTCAAGAAAAGTCTGAGCTATTGGTAAAATACTCGTCGTGTTTGATCTCGTGATTCCCTGCTCGTCTTTGAGGGTAGTAGTCTGTGATTTCCGCTGACGGTCCGTGGTGATGGTTTGATAATACTTCGTATTCCGGTCTCCCTGACTTATTCATTGACATCTTGAACGTTGGTGCTAGAAAAGTTCTTCTTGGTATAGAACCTGTTCCAGCTTTGTTCTAAGATGATCCTCGAGATCTCAAAGGGAATGTGAGTCTTGAGTTTCCATAGATTTTTGGATTCCTTGCAGACGAGCCAGAAGCCTCTTTTTTCGATGAAAGATATTCTCGAAGGTTCTTGAATTCCATTCCTGTAAGGAATGTGAGAGATTGGATAAAGCGCCACTAATATCATTGGTACTCAGTTGCCACTTCTGTTCTATAATTTTATCAAAATCTTCATATGTCAGCCAGGCTGTTTGAAATCGGAAAGGTTTCGTGATACGATGCAACTTGATATTATTGTGAAGGTTCACCAAAAGTGATCGATGATCAGATTTGAGGAAAGGGAGATGCTGAATCGAAGTGTGCTTGAATATGGAATGCCAGGAGGTTGAACAGAGAACTCGATCTAGTCTAGCTAGTATTTGTCCTCTTTTCTAGGTGAATTTGGGACCAGAATAACCTAGATCATGAAGATGACAATGATGAACACATTCACGGAAGTGAGTGTTGACTAATGGCAGAAGTCTGGAGCCCCCTCTCTTATCATTGATGTCAAGTTTAGCATTAAAATCGCCCCCCACAATCCAAGGTTTATAAGTGATTCAAACAATTTTTCGGAGATAATCCCATAAAAAGTGTTGGAGGGGGTGATTCGGGCTAGTGTAAATAGCTGTAAAGTCAAAATTATATGGTCCCATTCAATATTAGTATGAACAAATTGCCAGTGAGCTAATAGAATCCGGATCGTGATATTGACTTTCCAAAATAACTAAATACCTCCGGAAAACCCTTAAGCCTCTACCCTGAACGATTGCTCAAAGCCTAAGCTCCGAATAACCCTCCTTGCTCGCTCACCACTGATTCGAGGGGTTTGACTAGAACTGTGAGAATTGGATTGTGAATCTTGAGATAATTTTTTAGAATCGATTTAAAGGATTTCCCTCCAGCCCTTTGGCAGTTCCAAATGAATATAGGCATGAATGATAATTAAAATCGAAGTAAACACTATGAGTCTTGAGTGTTTACTGGGGGGATGTCCATTGCCCTCGAGGGGTCAGGCATGTAATCCATCTGATTATCTATTGCTTGAGAGTCTGGGACAATAAGGGTCTCGCTTTCGGGTCTCATGTCATCATCTAATTCTGGTGGACGACCAGGAGGCAGTAAATTAAGAGATGAGGACGATGGCATGGATGTGGTCCTACTTACGTCTTGATTAAGTTTTCCAGTTGCCTGGCAGCTCACATCCTCTTGCATGGCTTCAGTTAAGGAGGGATCGTTAATAATAACAGCTGCATATGAGGAGATAGAGATTGCGGTGTGATTGGTTGAGGGAGACGGGGTGTGATTTAACGACATCATTGCAATAGCTGTGGGAACATCTTCTGCGGCCTTAGACGATGACATCGCATGATTAGCTGTGGGAATATTTTCTGTGGCCTCAGACGACGACATCGCATTATTAGGGAGTTGGTGACATGGCCTAGACAACGACGTTGCGGAAGATGGGTCGAAAGCGTGGGCTGTCTCTTAGGTTCTGTTGGTGCTTGGATGAGACGTGGGCTTCAGATGCATTTTAGCCTTGGACGTTGAAGAGTCTGGTCCACGAGTGGCCTTTCCTGTGGCCGCGGTATAATTAGGACGCATATGGGTCTTCGACGCCATTCGTCGGTGGGAGTTCGGTTGAGGGGATGTTAAAGCTCCGTGAACATTGTCTCCCCCTGTAGGCAAGTGTCCGTTATCCTGGTCCTGCGGCGTTAGCTCTGTCAGAAGGTTGAACCTCAAGCCCCTCAACCCCTCGTGTGAAGGTAGGTTCTGCCTGTCATTTTCGAGAGTCGTTGCTCGGTTAGGTTGACGACGGGGTCGATGCTGCACTTGGACCCACGATTCGTAACTTTCCGTCAGAGGGCCGGTCGCTGACTGATTGGGTAACAAGGAAGGCGACTCCTGCGCGTGGGTATGAGGGTCCTTCGATGCACTCTGCTCTAGTCGGGTTGTGGGACAGTTGGTGGCTCTATGGCCAACCAGACCACATGTGAGACAGATTGAAGGTAAGCCTTCATACGCTACCTTTATGATTTCTCCGTCCAGTTCTACGAGGGGTCGAAGGGGGGAGCTAATGTCAATATCGACGGCGACCCTCGCGAACTTCCCTTGTTGTGAGTTTTTGGGTATTTTCATCAATTTTCACTGTTCTTCCAATTAAGTTCCCTAATGCTTTAAGAATGGCAGGATGGTACCGAGCTACGGAGAGCTCGGGAAAATGGACTCAGGAGACAACATGAGATATCTTATCAGTCGAGGGGCGGAAGGTTGGGGTCCATGGCTGTACCAATAGAAAGTGGCTAGCTATAATCCAAGGACCTTAGGTGAGTATCTTTATGTAATCGTCAACCTCAACGAAGTTAATTAGGTAAAACTCGTTTTCTAGATCCACTATTTTCATTGGGCCTTAGGGATTCCACATGGATTTGATTCGGTTATGAAGTAAATTGAATCCCATTTTTCTGCCTAAGAGTTTTACCCGACCGCCTTCTCCCATTTCTTGTTAAGGTTTCCTCTGAGCTTATTAGACAGTTCTAGGTCCATCCCATATTTGCCTTGTACGTGCTTAATGTCCCCTTCTTTAATTGCTATTGTTTCTTCTTCCGGCCAATCTAACTCATTGTTTGGTGTTGTATGCCCAGAGACTGTCGTGCTATAACTAGCATGGAGAGTCAGTGGGTAGGGCGATGAGGGTGGAATGTCTTCCTCCCGTCCTTGAATCCACATTTTTTTAGTTACATGACCATCATAAGCATTAGAGGTGAGGGTATCGTTTGGATTTGAGGGATTAATTTGTCGTTTAGAGCACTGTGAACAGTAATGAACTGACAAAGCTGATCGCTTTTTAAAAGAAGCAGTTAACATTTCCCATACGTGCAAGTGAACAGAGCCAATATGACACTGGAAACGATGATGGAATGCATCCATTTTGATTATATCCGCTACAGTTTGGAGCTGCTGGACTAACCGATTGCTTTTTGAGACTATTGTAAAGTTACCTCAATCTAGATTAAAACCTTACTTGGGATTAAAATTTAATCTATGAAAATCACAACAAAGAGTTGCATTGTTCCAAATGTTTGTGACCTTACAACTTAGATTAAACTAATCATATGCCATAAAATTCTAACTTAACTTATAGGTTCACTTGGTCCTTCAAGATTTTTAATATTGTTCACGTGGTGTATTAAATATGATATTATATTCGATATTAGATTATTAAATTAAATGTTTATTTAATCTAGATATAAATTTATAAAACACAATTAAACTAGTTTTGAAATACCTTTAAAAAATCAATAGTTATATATTGATATATGAGGAAGTTAAATTAAATTTGATTGCATATACAAACTCTGGCTTTAGTGTGTATTTAAATAATAATAAATCTATATCAAGTTATATTTTTACATCAATAAATGGTGTTATTTCATGGAAAAGTGTCAAACAGATACTTGTGACTTGTTCTACTATGCACATTGAATTTGTTGCATGTTATGTGATTGCTTCGCAAGTAATTTTGTTGAGAAATTTAGATTTTAAATTGTTTGTGGTTGATTAAGTTGTTACACATATCTTATTATATTGTGATTATTTTTTTATAGTATTGTTCGGTAATAACAATAAGAATATTACATGATCTAAGAATTTAGATGTCAAATATTTGATCATAAAAGTACTTGTACAAAAAGGTGACATCATATTATATCATGTTTTAAGTAAATATATGTTAGTCAATCCTTTAACTAAATGACTTTGTAAGCTAGTTTAATAGATATCTTTGTAATACGGGTGTCTGGAGGTTATTTGACACTCATTGGTTACAGATCACTATATATTTGCTTTAAATACACATTTATTCTCTTTGCATTATGATTGAATTGTATATATTGACGATCATTCATTTTTTCTCAGTCGTATATGTTATTTTTTATTGTCATAATATAAGTGAAAGTCTTAACATATGTATCAATGTTTATATTCTTAATTTAACTTTCACATGTGTATCAATGAGTATATTTGTAGTTTAAGTTTGACTATATGTTTGTTATCACTTTCAAGTATATTGAGACACAATAGTTTTATAAGACATAGAGAGATATGATTTTTTTTAATCACATAAAGAATTTCTTTAATGCAGCTTAGTTTATTATATAATGAGATAAATTAAATTTCTTTATCGTATTTTAACATAAAATTTACAAAAATTGAGACGAACAAACATTATATGATGCTTTTTAGATCATCTATGTACTATTGTTTTTTGTCATACATTATTTACCTATTCCTATTAGTAAATTTACTAGATATTTGTAATTATGTGGAATTTATGCTGCATATGACATATGTTTATAATTTATTTTGGTATTGAAAGTTTATAAGGCCAAATGATGGACTTGTTTTATCTTTAAACCAAATGATTTTTAAAAGTTCAACTAATATAGTGTATTTTGTTCTCTTAGCCTTTTTTATCTCACAAACATGAAAATCAATATTTGTCTAAGAGGGAGAATGTTAAAATAATAAAATTAATATAAACAATTGATAGGATTCATATATCTACTTAAAATAAAATTTCACAAATATTTAGATTTTATAAACTATTAATAATTATAAGCATTAAGAAAGGAATATATTGTTTCTAACAAATTTTGTGAATCTTGATCGGAAGTTTACAAACTTTCAAAAATTTACTATAACAAAAATGGAAAGAAAAACATATAAATTTTCACATACTTTTGTTTGTATAAATTTATTATTGATTCTAAATAGACCAATTAAATTCATGTTAAATTTAACGCTTACAACTTAAATTGAACTTATCATATGCAAAAGATTATAACTTGTATGATTTAGCTAATCATATACCAAAAAATTATAACTTAACTATGTTCACTCTGTATTTCAGGTTGTACTTCAGGTGGTATGGTCAACATTTCAGCTCTGTAACACGTTTTAAATGGGCGTAGGTTCTTGAATTTGGAGAGTGAAAAATGTGCTTTGTCATTTAAAGAAAAAGTAGTAAACTACTTTAGATACATTAAGTTCAGTACCAACTTAACATGTTTCTAACAAACTCACTAATAGACCAACTAAAAATTAGTTATAAAAAATAAATGAAAAAGCTAGCTGAATAATGTCCTTAATTTTTCGTTAGCCCTCCTCAAGCTGGTGGGTAAAAATGTTAAAAACACTAAACTTGGAAAACATTTTATTGAAAATTGGAGCTCGTAAATTGATGACGAGAAGTAATAGGCATGAAGTGAATGACACCAGCTTCGACCCTTTCACTAATAGATGCATATTTGACTATAATTAAACATCCATATTTGATGTCTTTTGTTTGATATTTTATATTTTTGTTATATATTTAGTACTAAACTTGCTCAAAATGCATTTACAGGTAATAATTGCCTTTATAGACTAAAAGGAGACAAATTAGGATGAAATCGTGGCATAAAACAAAGATTTGAAACAAATTGGAGATATACGGCTATGTATGTGGCCGTGCAAGTCTCTGCTAATGTTTAAAGTCACGATTTTAGGAGTCTTTGGAGCTACAAGGTCACCTACATGACCGTGTAAGTGACCATGTATGTCCCAATAACCCTAGTTTTCACTATAAAAAGAGGTGAATAGAGGCAAAATAGGGAGAACAAAATTTTGCAACTGTCTTGAGATGTTAAACATCTAGAGAGGTGACCGTTTTCATCCAAAATTGAAGAAAACACAAAGTTAACATTAGAAGAGAATTGATAAAAGGCTACATCAAATCCAAACTTGCAAGAAGATTCAATAAAATAGAAAAGAGATTTATAATTTTGAATTCTTTATTTTTATTAGTTTTTTGCATGTTTATAATTGATTTCATTTTTTATTATGGGTAACTAAACGGTTTTTAGTGTTTATATGTGATGAACCCTAGTTTGTGATACAATATGTCTTAGTATTTTATTCAATGCAATTATTTTGATGAATTTATTGTAATTCAATTATGTGTTTTATGCTTATTCTAATATATTCAAAATATTAGTGCATGATTTGATTTTATATAATTGAGATTGAGAAATCCTTTGTATGAATAGATTTACTATAACTAAAAACTGTTGATTGCAAACTTAGAAATGATCAACATAAATTCTCTAGATTAGGGTAAAACCTAATAGCATGATTCATAAATCGATAATGCAATCGTAGGGGTTTTAACTAGTAAGATTTCTAGTAATCAATCAATGGATTAGTTGATAGTAGTCTCAAGAGAGTTATTAACATAAGATAGAAATTTCTACGGTCCAATAATTAGTTAAATAACTGCATGTTAAAAGTCAATTATTTAATGAGTTTTAAGGGGATTCATCACCTAGATAGTAATCTTTGTTTTCTACGTAATTTCCTTGGTCTTTTGAGTTCATTATTGTTTCCAATTTTAGATTAATTGTTAAGTTTTGTTTTTAATTAAAAACCAAACATCCAATTTGTAGGTTGGATAATAACATAACAGTAATTACTAATATTTACTATCTTCATGGGATTGACCTTTACTTGCACGTGCTAGGTACACCTACACCATGTATTTTTAGTTAATTTAATATTGATATAAAGAAAAATATCAATCAAGTTTTTCACACCATTGATGGGGATTGTAATATTAGAAAAGCCTAGATTCTACTAATCTAACCATTATTTATGTATTTAATTTATTGCACTTTATTGTATTCTTGGTTTATTTATTAATTATCTTTTAAACTTCACTACTTTGGCTTTGAGTTTGTGACTTATTATTAGGATATTGAGATTTAACGTAATAGTCACAACTCAAAGTTGATGGATGGAGTAGACAGTACTCTTATAAGAGTTATGATATGTCATCACAACATGTGACATCACCATATTGGAAAGAGTCCTTTCCTTACATGTTTTCAAAAGCTCCATCAATTTCTAAAGTCCTATTGCGACATTTGTAGGAGTAATTATTGCAATCAATGTCAGGCACCATACTATATGTGGGAGCAACCAAGCATGTACAACTAACCTCAAGGTGCATCATACGAGAATATGTATAATTCATAGTAGAGTAAATCTTATGCATATGGATGTAATGACTATGCTCCAACTGAATATATATTATAAGAGCAGCAATACAAAAGCATTACAAATAAACTAATAGAATACCTTACTAAATGTGTAGCTAATTGGTGTGCATTAAGGGAGAGATTTCAAAGAACTAAGGCTTGTATACATAATACGGTAAATCGGGTTAATCAACTAGTGAAGATATTATCTGATAAACTACACGGGAGTTTGCCTAGTATTACTGAAACAAATCCTAAAGATCATAGAATGGAAATCACCTTTAGGGAAAAGAGCTTCTAGAAGAAGAAGATGAAGGAAAAAGTATTACTGATAAAATAATGAAACTACTTACCGAAAATAAAGCTAACCGAACCCAAATTGAAGAAATATTTTCTTCACTTGAATATCTTGAGCATAACACATAATATTATTTAGGCTTATTAATGCAACAAAGTGAATAAAAAATAAAGGTTGACTTCATGAATGAAGTCACATTCCAAAAAGGGATGAAGGAGGTAGTATAGGAAGAAGAAGAGGAAGACTTTGTCCAAAAAGAAGTATAGGAGTGGCGGAAGATAATTGAAGAAGACGAGCTAGAAACAGTTTTCTAGGAAGAAGAAGAGTGGACAAAGGTGGTTGAGGAAGAACTGACAGAGGAATGAAATAAGGAAATTACTAATGAGTCATTGGTAACCACATTAAGTATGGGGGGTCCCACTTCCTCAAAGCCAAACTGATTATGTCCATTGAAGATTTTAGGAGTTTTTCTATCCCTTATTTTATTAACATTTTGTCATTAAAAAGGGCATTAATGTATTAATAAATTATGCTCTTATTATTATCCTACAGTAGGTGACTTACTTACGGGCTACAAAACTGCTATATGGAGAAATGGGCAGAAGCAAGCCATTGATCATAGATCCTGGATGATGGTAAAGTGTAGGGTACGTCAAGCTAATGACGTTAAACAAGAGCTACATGGGATCCAACCTATGAATTAGTTTAGGTTTTATTTTAAATTACATATTATTTTACTTTTGTTTTGATGATTAGAATATGTTTATATGATTTTAATGTGTTTGAAGATACATAATTGAGCATCTTAACAAGATTGTGCATAATTAAGGTATTAGCATATACGTGTTAATGAGTTATAAAGCTTAGTACAAAATTTTTTTGTTTGATCATCCAATTTTAAAGTTGTACATGTTTACAGAGAGCTACACACCTTCTAGACATGTTGTTGTAGACTTACACGGTTAGATACACGAATGTGTAACAAATTGTGTAAGCCCGTGAAAAGCTAAAATTTAGTGACTTATACGATCAAATACATGACCGTGTATTGATCCATGTAAGTTTGTGATATGCCTTTAAAATGGCCTAAAACCTTAATTTTTCTTATTTTCTCTCATCCCTCTCTTACAATCATCATCACCCTCTCATTTATAGGTGATAATTGCCTTCATGGACTAAAAGAATACAAATTCGGATGAAATCGTGACATAAAATGAAGATTTGAAGTAAATTGGAGATACACAATCATGTATATGGCCGTATAAGTTTATGTGAATGTGTAAAGTCACAATTTTATGAGTTTTTGGAGCTAGAAAGTCACCTACATGGCTATGTAAATGATCGAGTATGTCCCAATAATCCTAGTTTTTACTATAAAAGGATGTGAAAGCCGACAAAATGGGGAGAGCCAAATTTTGCAGCAAAATTGAAGCATCAAACATCCAGAGAGGTGATGAATCTAGAGGTGAGGAAAACATAAAGTTAACATCAGAAGAGATTTGATAGAAGGCTACATCAAATCTAAACTTGCAAGAAGATTCAATAGAATAGAAAGGAAGATTTAGAATTATCAACTCTTTGTTTTCTATTAGTTTTTCTATATGTTTTTATTTGATTTCGTTTTTTATTATGAGTAACTAAACGCTTTTTAGTGTCTAGGTGTGTTGAACCCTAATTATGATACAATATATCTTAATCTTTTATTCAATGCAAATATTTTGATGGATTTATTGTGATTCCATTATATGCTTTATGCTTGTTCTAAGATATCCAGAATATTAGTGAATAATTTGATTTCATATAATTGAGATTGAGAAATCCTTTGTATGAATAGATTTACCATATTTGAAAGGAGTTGATTGCAAACTTAGAGATAGGTTAACATAAAATCTCTAGATTAGGGTTAAACCTAATAGTAGAATTCATAAATTGATAATTCAATTCTAGGGGTTTTAACTAGAAAGATTTTTGTTAATCAACTGATGGATTAGTTGGAAGTAGTCTTGAGAGACTTAATATCATAAGATAGAAATTTTCACGCTCTAATAATCAATGAAATAATTGCATGATAAAAGATTAATTATCTAATGATTTTTAGGGGGATTCATCACCTAAACGCTAATATTTGACTCGAGATGATTTTGATACCATTATTGAAAATTAGGAAGATATTTAATCCTACACACAGTAGAAGAAAATAAAATTTTTATGACTTTTTGAATGTCAGGATTACATTAATCTACAACTTGATTAATTTATAAACATAATAAAACATAAATCTGAATTCTTATCTTATTATAAAGTTTGATTCCTTTTTCTACAATTCCTTTTAAACCACATGTTTGTCTAACAACCATAATTGTATCAGTATTAGGTGTTTAATAGTGTCTACACAAATAAGTTGAGAGAACTCTACAAGTAGCGTAGAGAGGTGTAAGCAAAGAATGTTAGTTCTTAAAGTGCTTATGCCTTTTTATAATAGAATTGAAACCTTTTGATAATTTAATTTAAGTATAATCCTTATTTTAATCAAACATTAATTAAAATTAAAATTAATTCTAATTAATTACCAATTAAGTCTAAATAAGATCCAATATTTAATATTGGTCCTTATTTATTAATATCTTATATTTAATCATATAGTTTCTCAAACTTTAAATTCTAACTTGATTAAATTGTCTTTTTCTCTTTTAGACTGTTTTATATATGTGACCCACTAGGTTTCTAAATTTGTTAGTGATAAATATAAATTATAACCCTAAACTATAATTGGGATTAGATGAATCAAAATCCTTTAATTTATCTTTAATTTTTAATTAAATAATTTATATTTATAGATTAAAATTGGCATTTAGCAACACAACATGATCATCCAAATTAGGAATATCAAAGTAGTTTTGGCTAATCTCTTCATGCATAAACTTTTAATATAATTCAATTATTGTATTATATAATATTATGAGTATATATAGAGTATATAATTAATATTTACTCTATTTGAATCTAATCATATTAGTTCTCTACCATTACTAACTGATTCTCTAAATTATACTTGAAAACTATTTTTAAAATGCCATTAAACCATGGTCAAGAATTTTTCAAATCAATAACAATCGAGAACAATAACATATTATCTCTAATTACTTTACAGTGATGATTCATATATTAATCTCTCAACTAATTCTATATGGTTCATTCTATATGTAATGACTATTAAGTGAGCTACCTTTGGATGAGATAAGTTACAAGTAGTATCAAAATTTAATAATCCATATATGAGGTATTTTAGAGATTTCAAGTCAAACAATCACAAATACATTTATTACAATGAGATTTTTTATAGACATGCAAGGTTTTCTAAATAGAATTCTTATATTGGATTAGTTTAGTACGCTTGTTCTCTAACAAACACCTACATGCTTGTTTAAGTATCTCCATATTTTAATCTATGATATTGACTATTTATAAGAAAAAGAGACAATATGTGCTAATATTTCTGTTATATTAATGCTTAGTCTTTAATAGAGAAACAACTAAGAACAATTTAAGGATACTATATAAATATAATATAAATCTGTTGGTGTTGTTCCAAAACTTGGAACATCTCTCTTTCTTGCTTTGGTTTGTGTCCCACATTGAAAGAGTAAAGGACTTTCACCTAGTTTATATACTAGAATGTTTTGTGAGATTTTGAATCAAGTCTCTTGAGGAGGGTTAGATACCACACATGCACGTGCGAGCATCGCTCGACTCGACTCAATTGTGGTATGGTGAATTTTGTGGGGGCCCATTTAGTTTAAATCTTACATTTTCTGTTTGTTTGTTAAGTCTACAAGTCAAACTTGTTTTTGCTATTAAGTCATACATTTTTTAGGGCCCTTCATAATGACCATAATGTTCATATATTTATTCTTATTACCCAAACGTTCCTTTTACTTATATGCACATTGAAAGAATGCCTCTCTACTCTCTAAAAATCTCACGTCTCTACTTTGTTGTTGGCTGCTATCCCCGTTATTGTGTTTTTTCCATTTTCTCCATACAACACATGCATTTTTCTACCTATAGATAGACACTTTTGCACATATATTTTTTTTTATCTTTTCTATTCTACATTTTTTTTTGTTTTTGTTAATTCTCAGAGACAGATCATACTCTACCCTTTAGAGTGCACTGAAGCTGGTAGAGAAGGCATTAACCCTAGGGTCGGATCCCATTGTCTTGTTGCACCTTAGAGGGGAAATTTCTGACCTAGGTCAGTGATTTTCACAATGCCTTGCATTTTCAGATACGTTGTTCCTATTTTATTAGGTGTTATTTCATTATTTTGCTTACAATCTAAGTCAGAAATTATTGTTGTGTCACTAATATTATTGGATATTTGTTATATTTGCCTACTATTTATCAGAATTCTGTTGCATTGTTACTGTTGTCTGAAAGATCACATTCAAGCTATTGTTCGCAAATTGTTACGTTCTTTTTGTTGTGTGTTAGTATAAGTCGGAACACTATGTTACTGTGTGTTTATTTTGGTATAAGCCAGAAAGAGTTAGTTGAAATACCATTGTTCTTGCTGCTATTTTCGGATTCATTATGTTGTTTGTGAATAAGACCAATGTAGGTTCTACATTTACTATTCCCTACATAGGTTTTGTCCCCTAGACGACTATACTTGACTGACTAGATTAGAGCCTTTAGATGGGAGAAATTTTAAACGATGGTTTGAAAAAATTCTATTTTACTTTTAGCAATATGAAATTGATTATGTATTGTTTCAAGAAATTCCTAATGATAATATTGGCCTTAAGACAACTAAGGATAATCTTACTATTAGGAAAGTGCTACTCAACTATATGATAAACCCATTGTTTGATATTTATTGCAAGTACAAAACTGCTAAGGAAATTTGGGATACGTTAGAATTGAAACATGGGACTGATGATGCCGATACTAAGAAATATGCAGTTGCTAGGTGTTAAAATTTATTATTATTGATGACAAACCCATTATGGACCAATTACGTGAGTATGAAAATCTAGTTGATGAAATCCTGGCTTAGGATATAAGCATGTGTGAGCTATTTCAAGTTAGTGTCCTTATTGAGAAATTGCCTGCCTCATGGAATGAGTATAAAAACCAGTTGAGGCATAAGAAGAAGGACGTGAAGCTACAAGAATTGATCAGGCATATAAAGATTGAGGATGCCAACCACATACAAGACAAGGCCAAATCACACACCCTTGCTCCTACTATTATGGATAATGTTATTGAACACAAAAAATGTAGGAAACTCTTATAAAAATGGACACAATAGGTCTTTCAATAACAACAAGTGTGGTCAGTTCAAACGCAAAAATGATTGATGGCGATTGTTGGTGGTGCCATAAGTTAGGCCATCTTGCTACTTTTTTCCAAGTTAGAATAAACCATAAGAAAAAGGACCAAGGATAGAAACCATGATAGTTTGGGAAGGAAACTAGAAGGATACCAATAAGGTGAGCAGAAGAGCTTTGGTAAGCCTCAAACTAATATGGTCGAAGCTAGTGATGATGACGAGGAGATCATTACTATTGAGGTGACCGAAGTCAACCTTGCTGGAAACTTAGTCAAGTGGATTATTGATACAGGAGCCATATGCCACATCTGTACCAACAAAGACCTGTTCAAAGAATTGAATGATGTTGTTGATGGTAAATTCGTGTATATGGGCAACTCCAGCAAAGTTCCTATCCAAGGAGTTAGAAAGGTCACTCTTAAACTCACTTATGGAAAATTTTTGGCTTTAGAAAATGTCTTATTTGTTCTTGATGTTCATAGAAACTTGATTTCTGGAGCATTACTTAAAAAGCTAATGTTAAACTTACTTTTGATTATGATAAGTTAGTTCTTACTAAGAATGGAAACTTTGTTGATAAAGGGTTTTGTAACGAGGGCTTATTTGTATTTGATGTTGAAATGAATGCATCTGCTTCTTCTGCGGATATTGTTGAGTCTCCAGACATATGACACTCTAGACTTGGGCATGTGAATGTGAGACCAATTAAAAGGATGCAAAGCTTAAACTTGTTGCCTAACTATATCACTAATGAAAGGAAAATTGTCAAATTTGTGTTAAGGTTAAACATTCTAAGAAACCTATGTAAGTCAATGGCTGAGAGAGAATCACAATTGTTGGACTTGGTGCATAAAGAATTGAGTGATTTTAATAATTGTGTGAGTAAAGGAGGAATGAGATATTATATTACTTTTGTGTATGATTGCTCTCAATTTACTAATGTTTACTTATTTAAAAATAAAAGTGATGTAGAGGAAGTGTTTATGAAATACAAAGTTGACGTTGAAAACCAATTGAACAGGAAAATTAAGAGATTAAGGTTTGATCGAGGTAGTGAGTATAGTACTAACTTTTTTACTAATTATTATGGAAAATTTGGGATTATTCATGAGCTTTTAGCCCCTTATACACCTGAACAAAATGGAATAGCCAAAAGAAAAAGCCAAATACTTAAGGATATGATGAATGAAATGTTGATATCCTCAGGTTTACCCAACTTTATGGGGAGGAGGGGAAGCTATGCTTTTAGCTTGTTATGTTCTAAACAGAGTCCTTCATAAGAAACTAGATTAAATCCCTTATGAAATTTGGAAACTTTATCCACCTAACTTGTATTTTTTGAAAGTGTCCGGCTATCTTGATAAAGTTTCTCTACCTGAGCATATGAGGAATACAATTGGGCCTAAGATCATTGATTCAATTTTTATGAAATATGCCTCTAATAATGCTGCCTATAGATTTATCATTAAGGAAGAGGGATCTAACACTTATGAAACAATTATGGAATTAAAAGATGTAGTGTTCTTTGAGGATATATTTCCTATGAAAGTGAGTGTGCAAGTTCCTAGAGAATCTGTCCTTAGTTCTTCTACTTTTGATGATATAAAGGAAGAAAAAATTGTTAAATTAAGGAGAAGCAAAAGAGCTAGAGTACCCACCAGTTTTGGTTTTGACTTTATTACTTCCTTTGTGGTGAAAAAACCTAAAGAGATAGATGACGGTTTTGTGTCGACTTATATTATAAAGGAATATCCCAAAACTTATGAGGAAGCAATGAAATCTGTGGATGCTAACCTTTGGAAGGAAGTCATAGTGAGTTGGAGTTAATCATATAATAAAACTTGAGTTTTATTTGATCTACTTCGAGAGTGTATGCCTTTAAAGTATAAGTGGATTTTTAAAAAGAAATTGAGACCTAAAGGAACCATTAAGAGGTTTAAGGTAAGAGTCATGATTAAAGGCTTTAAACAAAAGGAATGACTGGACTTTTTTTTATACTTACTCTCATGTTACTAAATTTGCATCTTTAAAGATGATGTTTGCTATTGCCTAAGTGTTTAAACTTTATGTGCACCAAATGAATGTAAGAAAACTTTCTTGAATGATGATCTTGATGAGAAAATTTATATGATCAAGCCCGAATGGTTTAGAGTGCCTGGTCAGGAGCAAAAGGTCTGTAAGTTGGTTAAGTCTTTGTATAGACTTAAGCAAACTCTGAAACAGTGGCATGAGAAATTTGAAAGTGAGATTTTCAAACATGGTTTCACCTCTTGTGATGCTGATTCTTGTATTTATGTGAAATATGATGTCAATGGTTGTGTGATCATAACTCCTTATGTGGATGATATGCTTTATTTTGGTACTAGTTTATTTGTCATTGATACTACTAAGAGTTTTCTAAGGTCTTCCTTTGATATAAAAGATCTTGGACCTGTGGACTTTATTTTGGGAGTCAAAGTTAATAAAACTGACTTTGATTTTTGGTTGAATGAAACTTATTATGTTAAGAAAATTTTAAAGAAGTTTGGTTACTATGATGTTGAACCAGTCAAGACTCTTTATGATGTCAGTGTTGCTTTAAAGAAAAATCTTAGAAACATTGTAAACCAAGCTGAGTATGCTAAAATTCTTGGTAGTGTGATGTTTTTGATGAACTATTCTCGTCCTAATATTACATACTGTGTGAGTAGACTTAGTAGGTGTACTCGTAATCCTAGTCAAGAGCATTGGAATGCATTGATTCATTTGTTGAGATATTTGAAAGGTATGATGTATTATGGATATCTTTTGGTGTTCATCCTCTTATTTTGGAGGGGTATTCTAATGCTAACTTGCTTACGGAGAGTGATGATACACACTCTACTAGTGGTTATATTTTTACTTAGGCAGAAGCTGTAGTGTCTTGGAAGTTATCCAAGCAAACATGTATTGCGAGATCAATAATGGACTATGAGTTTATAGCTTTAGAGCTTGCAAGACAGAAAGCTAAGTGGCTAAGGAATCTTTTAGCAGATATCCCATTTTGGGAAAAACCAATTCCTTATATGTTCCTTCATTGTGATTCACAAGTTGTCGTTCATGTTGTTAAGAACAAGGCATATAATGGTAAAAGTAGACATGTCAGATTGAGACATAAAATTATCTATATTTTAATTAGACATAGTACAATCTTTGTGGACTATGTCAAGTCAGAGAGAAACTTAGCAGATCCGTTTACAAAAACTTTAAGTAAGAAACTAGTTTCAGAGCATGCTAAAAAGATGGGGTTGAGCTCAGTTGTGTAGTAACCTCGTGATACACACCCGTCTTAGAAAACCAAGTTCAATGGGTCAAACGAAGTTATGTGGTGACTACTTGTATTGTTTGTGGAATAATATTGATGCACATTCAGTTGTTAAATTGCGTCCCTTAACATGATTTTATTGCGTTTGATGAGGTTGGACGGTTTAATCCTTAATGAGCTCCATAGGCCAAGTTTGGATGGTGTAAGCAGTACACACTTAATGGACTCACCTACTTGATTGTTGGGAGCTAGTCACCCTCCTATGAGAGCATTTGGGCTATCTCTCTAAAGTGATCATGAGACTAAGGCATTTTGAGATTGCTTATTTCTCTAGCATGTTTTGTCTCCGATTTTCTTGGATACCAAGTTCAAGATTTAGTTTACCTAGTTATTCGCTATCTCTAATAAATTGTTATAGTTTGTTTATCAAGTTTTGGCCCAAGTTAAGGATTGTTGGTGTTATTCCAAAACTTGAAACATCTCTCTTTCTTACTTTGGTTTGTGTCCCACATTGAAAGAGTATGGAACTTTCACCTACTCTATATACTAATTGTTTTGTGTCTTTGAATCAAGTCTCTTGAGGAGGGTATGAATTCCACACACACGTGCGCTTATGCACCGCCCAGTCCGGCTAGGTTGCGATGTGACGCAACACGCATGTGACCTGAATTTTTTGAGGGCCCACTTGCTTTAAGTCATATGTTTTCTACTATGAAGTCATACATTTTTTAAGGCCCTTCATAATGACCATATGTTTATATATTTATTCTTATTACCCAAATGTTCCTTTTACTTTAATACACAATAAAAGAATGCCTCTATGCTTTCTATAAATGTCATGCATCTACTTTGTTATTGGCTGCTATCTCCACTATCGTGCTTTTCCATTTTCTCTATACAACGCACGCATTTTTCCCACAGACAAATACTTTTGCACACAAATGTTCTCATCTTTTGTATTCTACGTTTTTTTTTGTTTTTGCTAATTCTCGGAGATAGATCTTACTCTGTCCTTTGGAGTGTATTGAAGCTGTGAATGAGGTGTTAACCTTAGCGTCAGATCTCATTGTGCTGCTGCACCGTAGAGGAGAAATTTTCAACTTAAAATAGTGATTTTCACGACGCCTTGCACTTTTAGATATAAACTATTCCTATTTTATTTGCTACTATTTCATTATTTCACTTACAAAATCTTATAATTATGATCTTATCATAATTTTACTTACAAAATTATATTTATTCTGTGTGCTTCATCTTATACATTAGTTAATTAAATAAACGTGCATAAGATAAAGAATGTTTTTATTTAATTATATTAAAAAAGTTTACAACAAACCAATTGATTAATAGGATTAAGATGAATCTTGCACATTGTAGGAATCAAATGTACGTAGACTTTGTATGTGAATTCTCAAAATATCCGGAGAAACGCCCGTTTCAGTTTTCTTTATCTAACTTATGTTGTTCCCTGCTTTTCAATTATCCAACAATGGCAGTCAAGAAGAGTTGGTGAATCCTGGGTGTACATAGACAGTATAACAAATCAAACACTCAGTAATATTCTTCCTTAAACTCCTATGCATAGTCTGTCTTGGGTCGGTGGACGTAGGCCCAATTATGTAATTATAGTATAACAATAAATAGTTTAAACAACATTAAAATAACATTTTCTAACTTAGAGGAAGACTTCATAAAACGTGTCTGCGGATAAGAAAATGACATAAAGTTAAAATGCCTTCGAAGAAAAATTTCTCTTGAATTCTTTGGGAACCCTATGAAACCTCCAGACTTTGACACTCCAACAAAAGAATAGAATCTAACCGTCCTGTCAATACTGCAGAACATTGAAAACTTTGCATGTCTCTACTTTGCGGAAGTCAACCCTTCCACTTGATAACAGTAACGTTATCAGCCGTTGATCTGCAGGTTCACGGCTGAGATTCTTTTCTTCAACTTCGAAATTACACATCAGACAGTAGTACAATGCTCACTTTGCAATAATGTCATTGCCCTGACACGTAAAAAATGTAACATTAAATACTTAGAGACAGATCCTAGCCCTTGCTTTGTTCGACAATCATTACTGTTGTCATTAAAATCCAACGCCTTCCAGCTTTTTACTGGATCATTGTTTTGGCTTTGAACTATGCCATAGACAAGGAAATAAGAATCCAACTTCAACATCAAAAGGAACTTAAATTTTCGTTACACAACATAACCAGATTGTTTGTTGTTGGAACTTGGAAGAATTCAACATTTTTCTTCCATAAATTGTTGTAGACAATGTCTAGATAGATTTCAGGTTCAAAAGGAAGGAATTAGCGAATACTATATCTACAACTGAACTGACAGAGTGTTAGATGTAGTTGTTTGCACATGCAAAATGGATTATACGAGAGTTCTGATAGGATAAAATGTACAACCTTTTTCTGACAGATCACCATGTTCCTACCAACCTAATCTGTAACTAAGGTTAAAGAACCATATTCATATATGCATGGACACATATTTTTATTTCCGCTATAATCTGTTTGCAGACTTTCTCACTAGCTACATAATAAAGGCTTGAAGGAGCTGAAAAATCACAATTAGTGCTCAAATAAGCGCATACACAGAGCAAGAAAGACTATCCACAGGCCACAATTGGACTTGAACCGTCACCTGCTAGCTAGTTATCACCCACCTAATGCTAAGTTCTAACGGTAAATTAGATAACAACAACTTTTGTGAATAAGAACCTTAGCTAGGTCACATAGATACAAACCAATATCAGCCTTGCCTTGTGGTCTTCCTGTTCAAGAAAAGAAACTGGAATCGTCATCTTGACGAATCTCTTTGTCTCTAGGAGACTGCAAAGGGAATAGAGGCAATAACTCTGGAGGGTCAGATCCTCTAGGCGTGTTTCGAGGACTTGGATGCAAATAGAACCCCTTTTCAGCAATGGCTCTCTCTTCCTCTTCTTCACACGGTGACGTAGGACTTGCACGCCCAGCAAAGAAGTCCAACGTTGACACAGGGGACACCAAGAACCCACGTTGTCTGAGATGGAAAAGACCACCATGGTCAAAAGTACTGTTCTTTATTGTAGAACTGATGATGCTGTTATTATAGAGGTTGATTTGGAGGTTCCTAGCGCTTGGTCTACGCTCTTGGAGCTTGAATGAGGGTCGTTTGGGGCCTGGAGAGTTGATGGGTCGGGTTTGGTGGGTGAGAGGCAG
>JANZLF010000001.1:15260008-15284869 GCA_026546835.1 Erythroxylum foetidum | reverse complement strand
AGGGGCAAAATGGACAATTGATGCTCGTTAAGGGTATAAAAGGGAGAAGAAAAGACTTGTCTTGCATTGGAAGAGGGAGAATAAAAATTGGAGAAAAGAGAGGAGAGAGAGTGTCGTGTAGGAGAAAGGAAGAGAAAAAAAAGAGGGCTAAGCTATGCTTCAACTTTTCTTAACCTTCAAGAGGGATTTTGGGGTCGAGCAAGAAGGAAAAAAGGAAGAGGATGATTAAAACTTCCAGTAGAGTCAAGAAAATCATTGTTTGGTGGAGGTTCCAGGTAAGTTTGTGTTTTGATATTTAGATTTTGGAAGGGTTTTGGTTCAAAAAGCTTAGGAAATGCCTGAGTTTAAGTATTCTAGGGTCAATTTCATGCATATGTTTCTTTGGGTTGTCCAATTTGAATTCCTTTTGATTTGGAGTTTTTGTCAATGTTGAAGAAAATCAAGAGAGGCAAGAGGAGCCAGAGTAGAGGCTTTTTGAGTAAAGTTTTCAAGCAAGAAAATTAAGGTGG
Source organism: Erythroxylum foetidum (assembly GCA_026546835.1). NCBI lineage: Eukaryota > Viridiplantae > Streptophyta > Magnoliopsida > Malpighiales > Erythroxylaceae > Erythroxylum > Erythroxylum foetidum. The sequence goes on along the minus strand of JANZLF010000001.1, from coordinate 15,284,360 downwards.
GTGACATTTTTATAATTGAGTCAATAAGTTATTAAACGTTCTTCAAATAAATGGAATTAATTGATTTTTCAACTACCTTATAAAATGCATTTATTGTTCTTTAAATGCTCGAGAATGTGCTACATGCTTTTTGTATGTGAATTTGGTGAATGAATTTCTGAGTTGATATGAGAATGATTGTCAAATGCTTCATGATTTTGGTATATGTTGCCTTCATATGATTTGAGAAAAGATTATTATGATTGGCATATAATTTTGGTTGTAGAATTGTGAAATGATAATAGATGTGCATATGAATAGTTGATGCTCATGAAAGACAAGTCTTTGTGCCTATTTGGCAAACAGGTTTTCAGTTCATGAATTACATGTTATGTGGGTTTGGTGTAGTCCATCCAAGAAATGTCAGGTGCACGTTGACCAAGAAAAGGCTTCTTCTACCTGCCCGCTGGTGGCACATAGCTCCTTTATGAACTCTCTCAAGTTTACGACTACACAGGACCATTTTATGGAATTGTGTAGTTCATCATATTTATGGATTCACCCAAACCATTATGATGTGTTTATGTGTTTACATGTGTTGACAAGTTTGATGGTTGTTTGACTTGCGTGAGTTGTGAATTTTCTTGACAAATTGACAATTTTGAGAAATGTATGTTTTATGGATTTCATTGAGGTTTTGCTATGATCATGAAAATTTCAAATGATTTTTGTTTATTACCGTTTATAAAACTATTACCCACGAGCTTTAAGCTCACCCATCTTCCTTCCTATCTTCAGGCGATGAATAAGAAATCGAGTGATTGAGTCAAGAGTCAAGGCATCACTCCAATTTATATTTTTTGTTTTTGAAGCTAGATTATGTAAAACAATACTTTAGCTGCATTTTGAGCAATTCCAGTTTTTGTAAAGTTTGTAATTTTGGATTATGATGTAAGTAGCTCGAAATGCCGGCTAAAACATTGTAAAACTATTATTGGTTTTGATGTTAATGAAATACATATGGATTAAGTTTTGCTTATGATTCTCCAAGTATTTATATTGTATTTTAAAGTTTTCCATAAGGGTAAGAATTGTGTTTTGAATTCAGGAGGAAAATTGTATTGATCTAGGTAGAACTAGACCAAGTTGTCTTCAGTAAATTGTATCTTATCCTCTTATCTTTCCAACGCTATAAAGCTTGTAAATTTTAGATATGGGAGTCAAGAGATATGAGCATTATAAGTGATGACACTGCATAGGAAGTATGAACATGATAACTATGGTGAATGATGAGAGTTGGTGTTTGTGATGAGTCATTTGAGTTGAATTTTAGGAGTTTGATACACTCAAATTGATAATTGAATGTTTTAGGAGTGTTATTGCATTAGAAGAAGTGAAATTGGGAGGATTATGAGTGAATATAATGTTAGAATGAATGTAGGAAGCATTGGAGGGGCTTTGGGAAACGCCCATGTTCGTTAGATGGACTTTAGGTCCGTTTAACGGAACTTCATGGGTCAAAAATAACCCCCAACCTAACCAATGTCCGCTTAACGGACATGGATGTCTATTAAACAGACCTTCTCGGCCAAAAATTGCTTCCAACCCCGTCAATGTCAGTTAAAAAACTAACATTCACGGGACAATTTCAGTAAATTGCGATTTTTTACTTCTTTAATGGCAAATTATCAATTTGTGTTCTTCATAAAAGTTGTAGATATAGAAGTCTAGTTGTAGATATGACTGTTTGATCATATATATTGGGAAAGATATCTTTAATAGTATTGACACTGAGAAAATATTACAGCGATATCTAAAAATGAGGACCCGTAAGAAACGATTGTAATAGATTATATACTTATATGTAAGAAGCTCAAAACAATGATATAATTTTTTTTATCAAATGTACAAATATTTGTATCTTTTTCAATAATATAAGGGTTCTTTAAATATTTTTCCCCCGCTAAAAAAATTTCTAGATCTGTCCCTTGTTCCTAATAATATTGTAAGCTATATTGTTTCCCATCTGAACGATTCCACCTGCAACAGATTCATATATGGAGAACCAATCCCTATTGAATGCATGTTATAAGAGCACCATGAATTCATAATCCATTTATCCTTGAATCTGCACCTCTCATTGTTAGTGACTAGAAGAATATCAGACATGGACTCATTTTCAACAACACTAACTTTAGCTAATTTTTCCCTTCTTTCTTGATTTGATTTTTTATTTTCAATTTATAACAATCAGCCTTAATATACCCACTTTTAAGACAATAGTTACAGATCAAATCCTTGTGTCTAGATTTTGATATAGACCTACCTAAACTCTTATTTTTAGGCTTTCCTCTAGCAATAAGGCCTTCTTTTAGATTGTTATCCATATTACCTACGTTCCCTTTGTCAATTATAATTTAGAGAGTAAAACTGTTTAAACCTCTATCAAAGACAGACTATCTTTTCCATAAAGCATTGTGTCTCTTAACTTACTAAAATCGATGTATATACTTCAAGTTAGGTTTCACTATGTATACCTTCCTACATCTAAAAAGTGTAGAACTGCGTCATATGGTATAACTTGTCGATCAAGATTTTGGACATGTACAAGGACTTCAAATTCGCCTACAAACCAACTATTGTATTTTCATTAATGACCTCCTAAAGAACCTCATTAGACAACAGAGCTGAATTGTGGAAACCGTCTTGTTAATGATATCGTCCCTTTTTTATTTAGTCACTGACTCTAGCATATTATTCTTCCCCAAGAAACCTTTCTCAAGCCCATTCTGAATTAAGATGGCATGCATCTTAATCTTCCACAAGAGATTTTTGTTACGATCAAATTTCTTAACATCAAATCTTGAAGTTGCCATCGTAACATTGGTACTATCATGGTTACAATGTTGACACTTAATGCAATGACACTGTTCACTGAATCTTGATTGAAACTCAACTTTGATACCAATTTACTAGGTTTAAGGGCTATTTTGACGTTAATTTTGGATGACAACTTAAAGTGTAGAAATAGTCAAAATATAGGGACTAAAATTAAAATACACAAAATTTACATATACATAGTTTGACGATAAGCCTACATCCACAGGAGAAACGAAGCAATAAATTCACTATATGAGATAAACAATACAAGTGGAGTAATTCTTAAACCCAAAACCTAATTACACCTCATCTTACAATTGCTCTCTTAGAAAGAGGTTTGATTTTACCTATATATTTATTAGAGCAATTAACTATACTACTCAATAAGAAAGCACTACACTCTCTAAACAAAAGACACTCTCATATGGTATAACTTGTCACTTAGGATTTTGGACATGTACAAAGACTCTAAATTTGCCCACAAGCTAATTGTTATATTTTCATTAATGACCTCCTGAAGAACCTCATTAGACAAACGTAGCCGAATTGTGAAAATTGTCTTGTTAATGATCTCATCCCTTTTTTTATTCTGCCACTGACTTTAGCATATTATTCTTCCCCAACAAAGCTTTTTCAAGCTCATTCTGAATTAAGATGGCACGCATCTTAATCTTCCACAAGAGATTTGTGTTACAATCAAATTTCTCAATATCAAATCTTGTAGTTGCCATCGTAATGTTGGTATTGTCATGGTTATAATGTCGACACTTAATACAATGATATTATTCATCAACTCTTGACTGATACTCAGCTCTGATACCAATTTGTTAGGTTCAAAAGGCTATTTTGATATGCTGACTCAAAGTGAAGAAATAGCCAAAATATAAGGACTAATATTAAAATACACAAATTTTACGTAGTTCGGCAATAAGCCTACATCTATGGGAGAAAGGGAACAATAAATTCACTATATGAGATAAACAAAATAGAAGTGGAGTAACTCTTAAACCCAAAACCTAATTACACCCAATCTCACAAATGCTCTCCTAAAAAGAGGTTTGATTTTACCTATATATTTATTACAACATTTAACTCAATAAGAAATCACTACACTCTCTAAACAGAAAACTCTCTCAATGTTGAAGGGATCCTTCCTAAATGCTTAAACAATTTGAAGTCTGTCATATTTTAAAGATCTTTCTCTGAGCGAATTTTCTAGCTGCCAGTCCGTCATCCCACAAGTACATAGTCCCGTCATAGTATCTTTGAGGGTTCATTCTCAATTAGTTTATTTGTCAATCACTCCATGCTTCAAGTATTCAACTAATAAGTGACAACAACAATTTCAGTTTCAAAAAGTTATTATTTGAGTTGGCTCCCCATTTTTCAATTGAAGGTCCTTGTTCTATCAAACTGATACTTATATAGTCAACTAGCTAGTTGATTTATGTTACTTTGGTGATCATCATCTGTTTTTCAGTCTTCATTTGCTAAGGTACTTCTGGTCGATATTTCCTATACGTCATTGGTAATGCAAGCAAGTGGAATTGGAAAAGGAGAATGAGAATCGAAACATGGGGTACTTCCAACTAGCATAAGCCCGGAGCTTATTGTTTTCATTCCTTTTATCGTGATAGATTGATGTTTTGTGTTGAGCTCTTACTTTTGCTGCTCATCACACAGCAATCCATCAATAACCTATTAACAAAAGCCATTACTGATTGTTTGTTTTGTTAAATTGTCATAGGAGGAAGGTAAGCTATCTCGGACCGGGTAGGAATGTTAACAGGGATACACATTTAGAGAGACCCTATAGACATAATTTGACCTAAGACCATACTTCACAAGGGAGCTCTATCATCCGAGTCTGAGATTGTGGTGCTCCTCGGAAGCTTAGAGCGTACGTTTTCCTCATTGAAAAGGAAGGTTGTTCTATTACAGCAGGGAAATAATGTCTGCATACGAGTTTTCCCTAATACATTTTTGTCTTGTTCAAGTTGTGGGCACGTAGTTGTCGTGTTCGTTCCAAGGGATTGCTTGAAGAGTTACACAAGTCGTACGTAAATAAGAACAGGATACATGAAGTTTCCTAAATGGAAAGGTTTTCCTAATGCATCTGGTAGGCATCAACAGGCTAGAGACATACGTAATCTTCATACTATGTTGTTCTGGAAGGTATAATACGTTAAAGTAGCCAATGAGATGAACATCAATTTTAGTATCTCTGCTAACATGGAGTGTCACGTTCTACCTAAAGCTAAACTAAGTAATTTAAAATTCAAGTTAAAAGGTTGGGTTGGGAACCTCAAGAAAAAACAAAATGTATCAAAATGCGAGATCAGCCAAGTCAAAAGTGCGTTCAACAGCCGTGCACCAAGACTTCACCTTCTTGTTCCTAAGTTGCTCATCCAACTTGGGATGGAAAATGGTATCTGTCTTAGCCTTTTGCCCAGAAGCAAAAATTTCTTCTTTCTTCCAAACTCCAATGGCGAGACCAGCTGCATAGGCTGCCTCAAGAGCTGTTGTCTCTATATCGGCTGGTCTTACCACGGGGCTTCCCAACAAGTCCGCCTGCAAAGCCATCATCTTATGTTATGCTTAAAAAAATCTAAGATTTGAGCAAAAATATTCGTCCTATGGGATGCATTCAGGTCTAGAGCTCAGCCACATAAGATAGGTCACTATTCCTAGAAAGTGATAACAAAAAAGATAATGGATGAAGCTAAAACCTGTATCTGCATCAAAAGATTGTTGACTGTAGCACCACCATCCACTCTAAGTAAAAACTCCCCTTTCTCATTCTTGGCCTGATCTTTTTGCCGAGAATCTTTATGCATCGAATCCAGAACATCCTTCACTTGGAAACACATGCTCTCAAGCACAGCTCGAGCAAGGTGTGCTTTACTTGTGGACCGCGTGATCCCAACACAAACCCCACGTGCATCATCGCGCCACCAGGGAGCAAACAGTCCACTAAAAGCAGGTACGAAGTAAACTCCTTCTGTTGAGTCAACCTCTGATGCCAGTTTCTCAATCTCACTTGCACTGCTAATTATCCCAAGCTTGTCTCTGAGCCACTGAACGGCAGCTCCAGCAATAGCAATTGAACCCTCAAGAGCATAGTTAGTTGGAGCTTTAGCACCAAGCTTGTATGCTAAAGTTGATAGAAGGCCATGCTTTGACGGAACTACCTCTTCGCCTGTGTTGAGCAGGATAAAAGCACCAGTTCCATATGTGCTTTTGGCCTCCCCTTTTCTACAAGCTTGCCCAAGCATTGCAGCATGTTGATCACCTAGACATCCAGAAATAGGTATATCAGTAATTGGCCATCCTTTCCCAATCTTTCCAATGATCTCTGAGTTGCTAACAATTTTTGGCAAAATCTGTGCTGGAATCCCCAGGGTTTTTAACGTAGGTTTATCCCATTCAAGAGTCTGCAGATTCATGAGCATGGTTCGTGAAGCATTGGAAACATCAGTAACATGCAATCCACCATTCACTCCGCCGGTTAAGTTCCATATTAACCAGGTGTCTATAGTTCCAAAGATTGCGTCCCCTTTCTCTATACCCATTTTGACAGCATCCACATTTTCCATTAACCAGAGAATCTTCACTGCACTGAAATAGGTGCTTATAGGCAGACCACATGTCTCTACGAAGTGAGTTCTTCCTCCTGATAATTCTTTCTCCAGTTTCCTTAAATCAGTGATACAAATATCAATTAGACAAACACTTGCTCACTCGCTAACAATCAAATATCAAGAAGAAACTTCAAATTCAAATGCAATTACTGATGAAATATTTAAAAACAAAAAACTTATTTTGTTACTTCTGAGAAAGAAGTACTCAGTCCAAACAACCCATATCATAAGGAGGTTGTATGACAGTCATGATATTCATTAGGATGTAGGCTGAAAATTACACAAGAACAAACAAGTAACAGTGGACAAGCTATCAGAATAACTATATGGCAGAAACCTCAATTTTGTTGTGTGTGAGAGGGAAGAAAAACACATTTCCCAGATCCTAGATAACAGAAACAAATCATAGTGAAAGAAAAACAGAACTGATGTAAAATCAAATGAATAAAATTAAATGGGAGTATTTGCGTTGTGGTACCTGCAAATGCCACTGGTGCGAACATCCATCCAAACAATGGCGTTGTAGAGAGGAAGACCAGTGGATTTGCTCCAAATGAGAGTCGTCTCTCTCTGATTAGTCAAACCAATAGCCTTCAGCGCATCATCCACATTATGTCCATCAGCAGTGGCCTTGTTAATTGCCTTTGTCATGCACATCCTAACGCTCTCCAGTATCTCCATTGCATCGTGCTCTACCCACCTACCACCCAGAAAACGTAAGGCATATTTTCCCAAATAATCGGCAAGGAGGTTTGCTTATCCAGAAATAGACAAAAGACATAATTATGCGACCACAACCATTGACGTATAAACACATAAAGCAAATGAGAATAGAGGCTTTATCAAGGATCATTTCGTATCTGAACGAATAGAAGATTTGATTCCTACGTATCATAATCTCACAGCACAGAAGATTTAACATAAATCTTCTCATACAACGACAAGAAACATAAAAGTCAACCGCAGCCACCTCGCTTGCATTTCAACACAAAGGGAGAGAAAATTATCAACCTTTTCATGACGGAATATTGAATTCTCACAAGAACTAAACAATCAAGCAAGAAAAAATTGAAACTTTAAATCAACCCCGCAAAAGTTATATCACCAAACTCCCAAATACTCATCATCAATATTTCGAGTACAGATGAAATACTACTCAATGAAAACAGAGAAAGAGCTTACCCATTATCAGGGTAGAACTGAGTGAACTCGACCTGGTGAGACCCAATAACCCGAGCATTACGGTCATATATGAAGAACCTAGTACTGGTTGTCCCTTGATCTATCGATCCAATAAACACTGCTTCCTCTTTTTCCATCTTCCTTCCTTTTGTATTCAACGACTTCTGAATCTGGGATTAGCAGGAGTTCATAAGAGTAGACCAGAGCATACAGGGGCTGTGATGGAAAGAAAGAGAAGGCCTACTACAACTTGTACGCGAATCTTTCTTGGGTTTATTCAATATTTACCATCCCAAGTCTAAAAATTATTTCTTTGTTGGGATATATATCAAAAATAAAAAGAATTAAGCAGTTCTTATGGATAATTTATGAGATATAAAGAATTAATTATTAAAACCAACTAAATCCTACAATAAATCTGGGTCTTTACTCTTTAATGACTTAGAATTAAATATATAAAATTAATAACGTATGGATCGATGTTTAATTATTTTTATGAAAATTTATTGGTGAAAGCACAAAACACGTGTTTTTCAGTTATGACGTAGCCGCTCCGAAGTTCTTGGGATGCCACGTGGGTTAAAAAAGTTGACTTTGGCAGAGTTCGCACGGCGTGGTCGTGCATCTGTCACGAGAGACAAAACCCTTCAGCACTCACCAACTCGTTTATCAACTATATTCTCCCGACTAGATTCCTTTGTTTTTTTTTTTTCTATCTTTGAAAATAAATGATGTCATTTCTGACATAACAATGGAAAACTGGACCTTCTGACTGCTTATTAAATAATTTTTAAGTTTTGGATGCGGAGAAAAGAAGGCTTTTATTCTAAGTTTGCGGTTTTTTTTTTCTCCTTTACTACGGAACAAGGAGGTGCTATTTTTTTTTTTGTTGGGTATAGAGGAAAAATAAGAGTACATCGGTTACAAAGTGAATTTGGAGAAACAGATCCTCGATCTATCCTCTAGCAGGATACTGTGACACCCAACGGGTGGTACATCAAAGAAAAGGACTCCAATGTCGGAGTGAATTGCCTGAGCGACGAGCCAGTCCGCACATCTGTTGTTCTCTCGGTAGATGTGACGATGAACAACAAACCAGTTCCGGTTCAGAAGTTCCCGAATACCCAGAACCAAAGAGTTGTTCAACTAGGAACGAGAGGAAGCAGAAGAGAGGAGCTGGTGGACTCCTAGGGAGTCTACTTCCAACTCAATCCTACGGAAGCGTAGCCGCCAAGTCAACGAGAGACCGGTGTAGACCGCCCAGAGTTCCGCTGACAACACTGTACACCACTCGATGTTTTGAGAGAAACTCCCGTGCCAAGTGCCGTCAACATCGCGGATGAATCCCCCTGCGGTTGCTACGAGCTGGGTCCGATTGCAAGCGCCATCAGTGTTTAATTTAACACATCCGGCCGGCGACCGACACCAACCGACGAGTTGCTCCTGACAGGGACGGAAATCGGTAGGATTAAGGCAATGTCTCGCCGTAGCCTTCTGCACCTGATCTGCAAAAGACAAAATAATAAAAGAGGGTGAGGTTGATCGCACAAAAGCAGAATCGAAAACAAACTTGTTCCTCCACATCCAGAGAAACCAGCAGATCAAACCAAAACAAAGTGTTCAATCCTGGCCCTGCACACTCCGACGCTGGTGAAGGTTGGAGAGGAGCCAATCGCTGGTAGGAAGCTGGAAGGGCGGCGAACTGATGAGATCCGGACTGAAAGCGGCCCATACTTAGCGGGCAAGAGAACATTCCCTAACTACATGAAGAGAGGATTCCTCTCGAAAGCAATGAGGACAAGTACCATCGGTGGCGAGGTGTCGATGCTCCCGGTGTTGATTACTCAGTAATCAGTCCTTCGCGAGTAACCATAAAAAGGTACGCACCCGCTGAGGCACAGACCACTGCCAAATAGCCCTCCAGACCTCATGGGAATCTTCAGTCGCGTGACCCAGAATCATGGAATAAGAAGAGGCAACGGTATAGTGACCATGATCGGAGGTACCCCAGATAATCCTGTTCGGGCCCAGAAACGGTGAGGGGGGAAAGATGTCGGCAATGGTTTGGCAAAGCGTAGGTGAGAGATAGGCGTGGAGGGCTCTCAAATCTCAAGTGACGGGGGTGGCCACAATGTCCTGGACGCAGAGATGAAGAAGGTGGTCTGAGATCGGTCGTGAAGTGTGGGAGCGGAGGGAACCGATACCCGGGAGCCAAGGATCTAACCAGAATCTCGTCGTCAAACCGTTACTGATCCGCCAAGTGAGGCCTTGCATCACAATATGCCACGTCGCTCGGATGCTCCTCCATACCATCGAGCCCCCCGAAGGAAGGGAGAGAGGAGGGCGATGTACATCAAAAGCATATTTACCGGAAAACACCCGGACCCATAAAACATAAGGAGTGGTGAGCAAGGCTCACCCAAGTTTGGCCAGGAAGGCATCGTTCATTTCCCGAATCTGTCGTATATTCAGACCTCCGAGTTTTTTGGGCTTACAAACCTCCTCTCAACTGACAAGGAAAACCTTCTGTCTATCATATGACGAGCTCTACAAAAACTGTCTAACGACTTGTTCAAGGGCATCACACAACAAGGAGGTGCTTTAGCTTAGGTCGGAGAATTCAAGGGTGACTAGGCGAGTTTAACGTTATGACTAGGCCAGTTAAACTCTAGCCGGTATAAGCCAGAATAATCAGTCCGTACGTTTCTAACATAAGGATGTCCTTCTTTGGCCAATACAGTACATACCGGTAAGTACGATATGAAGCTTGTATCTCCCACTGGAAACCTCTCTCTTTGCCTTGGCAAGGATCCACCATCTCTGTTTGATTATTACTTTTCTTTTTTTACGATGATCTTCTTCTGCGGATATAAAAGGCTCATTTCTTCATACACTGCATACTTGAATGTTTACATTTGGTCCGTCGATAATCAGGTCTAAAAATTAATTTTGATAAGTAAGGTGTGGTTTTCTCCCAATATCGCCAGGCAATTCAAAATACTCTCACTTAAATTGAAAGTTAAAGTTACAGAGGATTTTGGACACAATTTAGGAGCGTTATATAATTCACCCTATAGTCTAAGCTTATAAGCTGATCCTTACCAATTTCAAATAATGATTAGGTTGAAGAGCTAGGCAACTATCTTTGGCAGTTAAGGATGTTCTGGTAAATTCAAATTTTATAAACTTCTAAAAGAGATTTGTGACAATTTTGATATGGAAGTGCAGTGATTTTTATGGGACAGAACGAACACAAGAAAAAAAGCACTTGGTCCTGTAGTTCACCTCATCAGGCTAAACATATTGGGAGGAGTTGGCATTAAAAGTGCTCATGTCAACAAGCAAGTTTTCCTCACCAAATTAGCATGGAACTTACTTACAGATCATGAATGCCTTTGGAATAGCCCTCTGTAGCAAATATATTATAAAGAACAGCTTGCTGACATGTTCTCCACACACAGAATCTTCACTATTATCCAATAACATCACAATAACATAAAGTTAACCTAACAGATGCCCTACCTGATGTTTTCAAGAATCCTGCTATCCACAGCCCCATGCTCCGAAAATTGATATGCTCCTCTTAGGTGTGCTCACTTGACAAAATATTTCTTGCCCAAAAGGCTTTAAAACAATATGTAACCTGCAAGTAGTGAAGAATACAGTATGGTTTATGACAAACCAGACAACAATAGCGTTCTTCATCCAAACAAACTACTCAACTGATTGCAACCTAACACCTCCACTTTCATCTCTTTTTTTTTCTCTTTCAATTCCGTTAATTTCCATATTCTATTTTTGAATTGTATCAGTTCCAATTTATTTAGCAAAATTTCGGGTGGCTGTATAAGTTTAAGCCAGTTTCTTTTGTTTCATTGATTAAAAGTTTCTTCTCCATATGCAACTGCATTATATTGACCAAAATAATTTGAATATTACAATGAAAACGTTGATGCTTTGACAACAATAGAAAGTTTTCTAACTTGATTCCCGCGTTAAGCACTTAGCGCGAACAATTCATAAGAATTCTAAAATTCATGTAATTCAACAAAATCATGATCATTATAATATACCCTCATTAAGTGCAATTTCTTACTAATAGTCACTAGTTTCGATCATAAACAATTAAAATTTTGGTTAAATTGTAGACAGAATATTGAAACTAAACCTATTTCAAGCCACAATGAATATAGCGTTAATTTTATAAGAAGCATTATTGTCATCAATTATTTGCTTGTATTTTTTTGGCAAATATCAACCTATGTTGCTATTCATAAAGCACTCTAAGAAAGAAGTAGGATTTACCAGTAAATAGCACAGATCTTCTTGTTAGACTCTCTTTAGCTTATTTTTTTTCTTTTCGAACAATTTGGACCAGCATCAGTCAAATCTTCTTGCATAAATTTAATTGGAAAACTGATCTCTTCAGATGATGGTAGTTGCATCCTAGATTCACTTTGATGGGAAAGCATTCCTGAAGTGGCTTGTGGTTCTGCACTCATCAGTTTCTGTACTATAAATGCTTCGACCTCCATAGGCGATGTGCCCCTTTGGGTAGGTTCTGCACCCTTCACTTTGTCAAATGCAGTAAACAGTTTAACTTTAGATCTGATGATTTTAGATAGAGCTTCCCCAGACTTGGAATCTTCTACAAGACACAACAATAACCACGTAGAAGAAACATACAAGATTTTAAAAGATGAACACTCAACTGATATGATAGACTGGAAACTAAAAGAAAAGAAAAAAATCATGCAAACAACTATAAATTGAAAGATTTCCTCTTTGTTTATTATGTAGAATGCATACCCAAAAGAGAGAGGATCACAGCACGTGCTGCTAACTGTTCAGCCTCTTTCTTGCTTCTACCAATTTTCCCACAGTAAGTTAAACCATCAAAAACCACAGAACATACAAAAGAAGGAAGCAACCCTGGTGTCTTAACGGTGTTGTAAATTGGCATTTGCAAATTCATCTTGACTGCAAATTCATAAAGGATAGACTTGCAAAACACTGTATGCTGCAATCACATTGCAAAGTCAATACAAGGGAAAGCAAGCCACATAAACCAAACATTCCAATGACACCATGTTTCTAAGAACCATTAAAAGCACCAGTAATCATACACTTAATCACAACTAAAAACTTATTACCTTTTATTATCATTCGAAAGAATATTAATACAAAAACATCAATTCATAATGTCACCCTCAATTCCAAATTCCAACACCTTAAAATTATAGAATTAAGAAAAAAAATTACTAACCTCTTGATTAATACGAGGACAACCTTTTTCTTTAATCTTTTGCAATGTACACTCCAAAGCAAACTTGGCAACTGCATGTTCGGCTGTTTTTCGACGAGAAAATGTATTTGGAGAAGTGAATTTCTCTCCATCCACAATCACACTTGCCCTAAACTTTGGCTCACTGCAAGATACACCTTCATCAACAGTGCAGTACACTGGCAGTGGTAGAGATGATTTTTGCGTATACTCTTGCAATTTGCTTTTGTACATAGATAGTTCGGGGATCTCTGAGAAAAGATAAAAGTACCGATTTTTAATTCAAATTTCAGTTCAGGTAAAAAGAACAACTCCATTTTAGTACTTACGGTTAGAGGAAGAAGTGATCGCAGGTTGAGGCATAGCTGGAGTGGCGGCAGTTAGCTCCGACTGGGAAGAGGCCGAAGTGAGATGAATTTCAGCCGGAGGTTCGCCGGGATCTGCAATGGCCGATGAACAAGGGTGACGTTGAGAAGAAGAAAAAATTATCAAGTTCAGAAGTTTAAAATTCAGTTCAGGGTTTAAAACAACACTTACGGTTAGAAGACTGAGCAACCGCAGTCTGGGGCGGAGGCAGAGTCGCAGCAGGTAGCTTCGACTGGGAACAGCCCAGAGTAAGATTAGTTTCAGCCGGTAAATCGGCGGAAACTGACATCGGCGATGAAGAAGGTTGAGGCTGAGAAGAAGCCATAAGTGTAGTGGTTTATTAGAAACGTGGGATTTCTTCTTCAAAGTTCTTCGAGGCGGCGTATCAGATTCCAGTTTTAAACGTTGCGTTGGATTACAATGGCAACGGAAGATCCCCTATTTTCTAGTATAAATTTTCTTTTGATTATTATATAAAAAGATAATATATGTACCATGTGTTCCAAGTTCCAACCTTAGAAATTGAGTTAATCTCGAGCGAATGAACTTGTAATACGTGTTTGTCGCCATTCCCTATAAGCAACTTATAGAGTCATTTATGTTTTAATGTTTTAATGTTTTAACTGATTTAGTTAGTTCAATTTTTAACTGAATTCCAGTTGAATTTTTAAAATTTTAAATCTCTTATCTCACATATTTAACTTCTAGTCTAGTTTTGAAAACAAAATAAATTTACAAAATGATCATCTGAATAATCTTTTAAACTTAAAAGTCATTTAATGTTTTTATTGAATGAGTTTATCCTCAACATTTTTACTTGTCCTATATTAGTAGAACTTTTGCTAGTAACACTTTTATCAGTAGAACTTTTCTTAGAAGATCATTTCTAAAAAGCTAGTTGACTATTTAGCTGTCAATTTAAAAAACAACTTTTTTAAAAGAACTTCGTACAATAGACTGTTTGACAACATAAAAATAAAAAACATTTTTATTAATTTTAACTATATTTTATTTTATAATAAAAATTATTTATGTATATAAATAATATTTAAAATATATTATTAAAAAAACTCACAAGTTTTGTGAAAAATTCTAGTGGCAAAGCTTTTCTATATGAGTATAGTTGCCTGGCAATAATCTGAAGATGTGCTGCTACATCATTAGGTGCCCTAAATGTGTAAATTATATGGAAAGAAACGATTATGTCTGTTTCTGTGAAATATGATATTAGCGCATAAACAAAGTGAATTTATGGTCCATGAAAAACAGGAGGAGGAAGTAGCTAGGAAGTGATGGAAGATCTTCCTTTCTTCTTTCCGTTTTCTCTAACCTCTTCAAGAGATTCATGACTTTTATTCTAGTTTGAGATACCAAAACAATTTTGCTAAGGAATGGGCATCACTTCTCAGGTTCCTCAGATTAATGAATTAAATGCTTAGGAACGCCAGGAATTCTGTTTCCTGGAATCATTTTGCATAAAACCCTCTTTCAGGAACTGATTCTAATTCTTACCAAATGAATGCAAAAACACTGCATAGCACAGAAAAATTGTCCCACTTCAACTTTCAAAGAGGACAATTGACATTACTAAATCAAGAATCCATTAGTAACCTAAAAAAAGTTGATAACAATTAGAGATAGAAGTTTGCAAATTATAGACAATTACATTAATGTTGCTAGTTGGAGGAAGGATATAGTTTGACCTTGAACAGGGCAAAAGCATATCATCAACCAAAGAATTATTACCAATATTGATCCTAGACAAAGTGAAATCAATTATTGATATAGCTAATTCAAAGGTTTTCATATAAATTTTCTTTCCCTCCAGAGCAAATTGCACTGTAGCACATTCATTTCGACTTAAAAGAATGTTTCCCCTGTAACAAACAAAGAAGCCCTCAATTAGCATCCCTACTGGCTATACAACAGTCCATAATATACTTTGTAAACAATCATACCACTGCAGGTCCTGGTGTTCAAATTCATAAGCAGCTTCTGCAAAAACTAAGGCAGCTGTAACCTATAATGCAAGAGGGACACAAAGTTGTAGTAACAGCTTTTAGAAAAGAGGTGAAAAAAATGCCCAATAGCACTCAGTGATTGACCTGGACCAATAAACTTCTCGCTTCATCAAAATTTAGGAGCACAAAACTTTCAAGGTCCTTCCCACCGTGTTGTAATACAAACACACCATAGCACTACACGCTTGGCCCTGGACGACGTGTTGCAGGGTAAGCTTGCTAGTCCTTCACTCGTCGAAATAGATGTAATGTACACTGACAGTGAGCAAAAGACACAACCTCCAAAACACCCACACAATAATCCCTAATATTCAAGTTCAACTGACCCAAACCAGAAACCCATACAATAATCCCTAATATTCAAGTTTAGCCAACGCAAACCAAAAACCACAAATCATACCAGAAATCACAAATCAAAAAGGCAAGTTTTGTTCAACGGTGATGGGTTTGCGAAACAACTTTTCCTTTGAGAAGATGGGTGTGTCCCTTGAGAAGTTCCCTTGAGAAGATGGGTGTGTCCCTTGAAATCGGTGGTCACTTTTCCCTTGTGAAGATGGGTTGGCAAAAACAACGTGAAGAATCAAATCTTAATACTGAGGTAACTGGAAAAAGCAAAATACGAAAGTTGAAGAAGACGCAAAAATATCTACCCAAAAATGTTAAAATTCAAAACTTTTCTGAAAAATTTTAAATTTAAAAATTTTGAAAAGTTATATTTTAATTTTTAAAAAATTATTTATACTTTAAAAAATACTTTTAAAAATTACAGTCAAACATCCATTTTTTTTAAAAAAATAATTTTTGTAGTAGAAAAAAATAGTTTTGAGGCTTTCAAAGGTTGAATCAAAAAGTTTTATAATAAGATTGATGAAGCCGATGTGGATAACTTGAATATCTTTCAAATCACAAAAATAGCTTTTTTATTTTTTTAAATAAAGGATAAGGTTGGTTAAGGTTAACTCCTCCGTGTGTCAGGGAGCTCGATTATGACAAAGTAGACGCCACCTTGTTTTGCAACCTTAACGCTTCCTATCTCAATTCCATACATTCCCGTATCATCACTTCACAGACTTTCACACATCTCTCTCCCTCTATCAGAATTTTCTGTTTTCTTTCTCTGTCTTTTTCATAGAAGTGAGTACCCTTTTTGTTATTCTGCTTTATGCCTGCTTGTTACTGGGAAAACGGATTTCTTTTCTCTAGTGAAAGCTTAGACAATTGCTTCTATTTGGCCAGGATTTCGTTGTGTAGGGATTTCCAAAGAGGTTGAAGTATAGGTCTTTGAATGTTTGAGATTATTTTACATCTGTGCAATTGCTTCATGATTTGATAAATCGTCTGTACCGTACGTGATCGCTTTGACAATTTGGGAGTGAAAATTCTCGTGGGGTTTTTGGGTTGACCTCTGTGTCTAGCTAGTTCGTTGATTTGTGTTTGTTGTTTATCCATATTCGTGGGATTACATCAAATTTTAACTGTGAAATTTTGTTTCGTTTTTTCATTTCGACTGATGGGTATTTTTCCCGTTTTAGTATAGCAATGGGAAACGCGTCATCGATGCTGACTCAATATGATATAGAGGAGGTTCAAGGACACTGTCATAATCTATGTAAGTTATCTCTCCGCTTATTTTAATTTGTCTCTGTTCTCACTTTTGATAGTTATGCTCCTTTTTATGTTTTTAGTGGCCTTGTTTATTCTTACACAGTTTATTGGTTTTCGCTCTCAATCTGTTCTCTTTTTTTCTTTTTGGGATTTCAAATTCAGTTTCCCAGCAAGAGATCGTGTCATTGTATCAGAGGTTTTGCCAGCTAGACCGAAATGCGAAAGGATTTATCTCTGCTGATGAATTCTTATCAGTGCCTGAATTTGCAATGAACCCTCTTTCTCAGGTGGTGATCTTTTGGCTTGAGATTATGCTAAATTGAAAAGTAAATTTGGAAACTTATTTTACTGCTTCTTGCAGAGACTTCTTAAAATGGTGGATGGTTTAAATTTTAAGGACTTCGTTGCCTTCCTGTCTGCTTTTAGTGCAAAGGCAACTAAAGAGCAGAAACTAGGACGTAAGCGTTGTCTTGCCACTCCTAATTTTTGGTTTCCCATCACCGTTCTCTGTTTTTGTGGCTTACAGTCTTTATCTACTGAAAACAACCGAATGTTTATGTACTTTTATTTTGCTTAGTATGGATGAGTATCTAGATTCGTTTTCATTCCAAATAAATTGTTCAAATTTTATGTTTTAAGCTGTTAACTGAGCATGACTTTTATGTTTTCCTGTAATTATTTTGTTTGCAGTTATTTTCAAAGTATATGACTCAGATGGTAATGGAAAAGTGTCTTTCAGTGACATTTGGGAAGTGCTTGAGGACTTATCTGGTTCTTTCATGACTGCTGAACAAAGAGAGGTATCAAAGAAGAACTTCTTTCTTGTTTAACTATTACTAACGAGGATAAATTGATATTAGCTGATCTTTGTGGAACATTCCATTAGGGTAACAATTGATGAATTCCTTACAAAATTATAAAAATACTCTAATTTTGGTGACTTTCCACACTTTGTGGCATTTATAACATCATCGTCATTTTGACTGAAATGTGCAACATAGGTGACATACTCTGTACTCTTCCAATGAAAGCATCTTTGTTAGTGTTTCTGCATTTTCCTGTATAATTTGTTTAATTTTCCTTTATTTTTCTGTGGAGATTAATATTCTTTGTCACTTACTTTTATTACTAAATTCTTTGTCAATGAATGGCCTAAAGTTGTTACTTTCCCTATCAACTTCAGAGCGGCTTAATCATTTGTATTTCATGTTCTTCCTTTTGCAGGAAGTGTTGAGCCAAGTTTTGGAGGAAGCAGGTTACTCGAGGGCATCCTACTTAATGCTAAATGACTTCATCAAGGTACTTAATATATCTTTTTCTTCTGCAAATGCCATTGTCCTAAAAGACTCACTGCTGAGGTTGGTGGGGTGCTTGAGGGGGTTTAATACATATTCGTGGTTCAGTACTTCTCTATCATGGGGCTGTGTTTGAAGTTTGAACCACCCTTATTGTTACAAACCCCAACATTTGTGCTCAAGCTATTGAAGAGGAAGACTTGAAGATAGGATTAATAGATCTCCAGTGGCAGTTCTTATATAGTACATGTGTTCCCTTTTGTCTAAACAAGGACTGTAAGGTTCATAAAATGGTACTACCCTTTTGTCTAAATGAGTACTAGAAGGTTCATAAAATGGTACTATCTTAAAATATTGCCCATGGGCTGCAGACACTATGAAGCAGCTTTTAGTCTTTGTTTCGCTCCTTTTTGTCTTAGGCAATTGTTCTGCAAGTTAATATGTTGTCAATCCGTTTATGTTCTCTGCAGTTGTACTGAAGATCCTTCGTCCATGTATAGAAATTGTGCTTTGAAGATAACTTAACTCAGATAGCTATGGACCTTAAATGTTTTCAAGCAATAGTGTTGGCTAATTTCCACTACACTTGCAAAATTTATCTGCAGGTCTTTGGAAATTCTGGCCTGAAAATGGAGGTTGAAGTTCCAGTGGATTAGGATGACCCTGAGGACATTCCACGCGACATCAATGGAGAATCATTGTCGGATAAAGACCCCCAAATGCCACATTATACAGAGCCCTTATAGTCGAAGTAGAACATAACCTGTACGAATGCCATCTTCACCGTATATTCCCAGGAAACGTAAAACGTTTTCTATAAGAACCACCTCCAGGGTTTTCTATAAGAACCACCTTCAGATTTCTGTAAATACCAAAATGGTTCACCATGTCTTTGCAACGTGAGAAACTCTTAGGAATTATGATTTGGTGTTGACACTAGATCTTTGTGTTGGAAATTGGGACAGGATTTGATTCTATACGTAGTGGAATAAGAATTAAACTTTATCGTTCGATTTTCTGAAAGTTAAGACCACTCTAGAATTCAGTAGTATGATTAATGCATAATGAGTATAGACATAAATTGTACCTTATTATGTGGTTTGACTTCTTTTTCTTTTTTATGCTGTTTTCTTTGAATTGTTTTGAAACTAGTTCATTGCAATTATTGTAGTCGTAGAGACGGATTCAGAAAATTTTTTGAGTGGGAGTAAAATTTTAATTTTTTATGAAATCAAAACTTAAAATAATAATTTTTTATATACAATTTTTTGGAGACAGTGGGGGCACTTGTGGATCCATCCTTGATTGCATATATATCAAGTCTCTAATAGTATTTATACGAACAAGTTGAGAGAATTCTAAAAGTAGTGTAGAGGATATTAGGTAAGAAGTTTTAGAGCCTAAATTTATCCACAATAGAGTTTAGAATTTTTTTAATAATTTAATTGAAATAAAATTTTAATTTTAATTAAATTTGAATTTGAATTATAATTAATTTTTAGTACAAATTACGGTTAAATAAGGTATAATATCTCATTTTAATCTTTATTTATTAAATATCTCATATTTAATATTAAAGTTTTATAAATTTTATGATCAAATACAACTTTATTAAATTACATTTTTTCTGATGAATTGTTCTTTATATGTGACATGTTAAGTTCTTAAAATGAATAAATTGTAACATCAAATGATACTCAAAATTAGATAAATCAAACTCTTTTAATCTATTTTTAACTTTTTAATTAAATAATTTATATACATAGATTAAGATTAACATCTAATAATACATAATGACTATTTAAATATTACGAATGTCAAAGTGATTTTAACTAAGTTTTTTGTATATGATTTTTTCTTATATTTTAATCATTTTATCACACAATGTGCTAATTAGACTTATGACATAGAATTAATATCTGCTCTATTTGAGTCTAATTATGTTGATGCTCTATCATTAGTAATCAATTCAATTGATAACATTTGAGAATTAATTTCAAAGTGTCATTCTATCTTGGAAAAAGATTTTCCCAATCAATATTAATAAAAAATAACAAAACATTCTCTTAATTCTTAATCACTTTAAGGTAATGAATCTTATATTAATCACTTAACTTCTTACATATATTTCATAATATATTCAATGACTAGTAATTAAGTTATCCTTGATTAGAATATATTATAACTAGTATCAAAATATAACAATCCCTATATGAGATATTTTAGAAATTCCAAATCAAGGAATCGTTTATATAATTATCATAATGAGAATTTTTATAGATATATATAAGTAATGTTTCAATTGAAAATTTTAAATAAGTTTAGTTCAATGATCTTGTTTTTCTAATACAAACCTATAAGGTTGTTTAAGCATCTCCATACTTTAGTTTACAAAATTGACTTATTTTCTTCTTAAAGAAGAAACACAACATGCAATAATCTTTTTCTACTTTATTAGTGTTCAATCTCAATAGATTAATGACTAAAAACATTTAAGGATAATACACAAACACAACATGAATGATCTCATCATAATTTTATTTGCAATGTACATTTATCTTATGGACTTGATCATTTATATGTATATATATGTTATATTTGAATATGAAAAGAAAAGGAATGCTTTTAAATTATTATATCATTAAAACTACAATCAATTGATTGACTATAAAGCGTAAACCAATAATCTCTCACTTGTAGTAAGTCAATCACTTAAATATCTTATACCATTTTCCTATATAACCATCATGCTATTACTGAGATAGTAGTCTTATGAAAGAATTCTACAAGTTTCTCTATGGTAAATACATACTTAAATCCTACAACTCTCACCTTAATTATTACCAAAATTGAAAGAAAGTGCCTAAATATATATTTGGATCTTAACGAGACTTTAGCTCCTTTTGAATGTCCAATGACTATAGTATTTTGTAGTACATTATTGTTTCAATAATGCAAGGAACTATACTAAATTTGTTAAATAATTTCTTGATCTAAATAATCATTTCCACTAAAGAAAAATATATTATGCCTTGATTAACAATTAATGCTGCATTAGAAAGTTTTTAGCTCAAAATAATATTATTCCAAGTAAAATATACCTTAACAAGGACTAATTTTTGTCAAATCAACATTACATCTATATGATCTTGAACTTAAATATTAACTTACTATAGAATAAGGAATATTTTAATACTTCATAAGCATCTGGTATTTCAAATATTAAATACTTTTAGTATATTATCTATGCACTTTGACTAAAATAAGGGAAAAACTTTTGTACTTACATCTGTAGATCTAATTTTTAGAATTAAGTTTTTTTAACCTTTTTGTTTTCAATAAGAGTTATTTTTGGACTATTATATATTCAACAAGTGAAAAAATAAATTATTTTCTCTATGAGCAGTATGTCTCTGCACATTCTCATTGAAGAGGACAATAATATTCCCACTAACCTTTTTTTTACAGAAATGAAAAATCCATAAACCCCTTCAAAATAAACTCTTTGAATTCTTCATCTTTTAATACCTCATAATCTTTAAAAAAATATCAAATGTGTCAAAAAAGGCATTAGATCTAATTGAATAGATTGTTATGAGATTTTAAATCTTTTTAATTTCATCTTACTCTCACTACTTATTTTGAGAATCATTCTCCTATAAGTATGCATTGTAGCGCCATCTTACCCTAAGGTACATACCAAGATGCCTACAGGACATTCCAGCACATAACCTATGATAATGGCGCATTATGTTCATTTATAACATTCACTTAACATGGCTTCATTTATCTTTGTTCTCTTATAAACATTATAAGGAAAGTCACAACAATTAAAACCAAAATTTTTCTCATTTCATTTCATAAAAACCGAATTTACAATGTATCTTCCAATGTCTATACCGATACATCATCATAGCCTAATACAAAATGTGCTACATGAAAGAGGAAATTATACAAAATGTATCTAATTTATCCATATCCAGCTGACCAATCTTTGAGCCATTCCTTCTTCACAAAAGTACAAGAATTGTGCTTCTTGTAACGTCTCTCAATAGCTAATGTCGTCTCTCGATCATGAAAAATCAACATTGTAATTTTGATAAGTTTTGCGAACTCAATGAGGTAACTATCATCGATGATTCACTCAATTCATGCATCACAACAATACACGTATCATATTATTCACATATTTTGCATATCCATAAAATGTCACATTTCACTTTTAGAGCAATCATCATAATCCTTTCATTCATATACAATACACATATCAAGTATAAATGCAATGCATATGAGACTCACTTTCATTTATTATTGTTGTGATTGAATGCCTTTTTACTAACTCATATCCCTTAGTGGATATCGAGCTGTTTTAATTTATGTCCCATATCTTTTAGTGGATACCGGGTACATTTACAACCACGCCTGAGGCTCTTATCACAATCCGAGCTTTAAGCTCATATTTTGGTGACTTTGATCACAACTTCCTTTATCTTACATGTATTCATGTATTGAATGTTCCACATAATATGTTCTTAGACACTCACATGATTACACATTCACATTCAAATCACATTTATCATCGGTCCTTAGTCCGACATTCAACAAAACTGTTGAGTAACATTTATTTCATTACATTTACATACAAGTAGCGCTTCAATATCTCATCCACATATCACAATCATTAGACCCTCTTGTCCGGAATCAACACAACCTAATCACATTCATTCAATAATTCAAACAAAATAAAAACAATCAAGCCATCGAGAGAAACTGTCTAGGTTACTCACAGTTTGCTTCAGAACCTATTGCCTCAAAGTCCCAGCAACATCTGGAAGATGGCGCTCAATATGTTCCTCTATATTATGCAAAACATACACATATCACATTTTTGCACAATTATATAAATGTCTATTGATGCACACATATGTATATTAAATATGTACAATGCATGTTCAATGACATTCCCGGGTGTATATCCTTAATACATGTATCATAACTAATTATCAAGATCTTTGAATCATTCCCTAACATCTAGAACACTCTTCTTACGTTAATAACTCAATCCTACTTCAATTGGGTTCATTTAATATCACTAACAAGCCTAAGTATCTCATTGAACAACATTGATAAGTCAATCATTCATAAACAAACATCTCTTGAGAAAAATGTCATAACTTTTACTGTACATCTTAGATTAATGTCATATTTAGACGATTTTGAAGAGGACTTTTAGATCTACAACTTTCGTGAAGATTACAAAAAGATATTTTTTTCATTTGGGGGTCAAAACACACGGTCGTGTGAACCCACATGGGCAGCCCATGTTTCTTTCGGGTCTGATGTTGTTTTTGCATCAGAAATACACAGTCGTGTCAATCTACACGGCCTGACCGTGTATCCTTCAGGTTTTGCTCAATTCTCCTTCTCCAAGACCCTTACAATAGATCCTACACCCATTTTAGCATTACTTCCACTCATAATCTCCCAAATTCACCTTTTCTAATGCAATATCACTCTATAACCATTCAAACACTAATTAGATTTCATTCACTCTCAATTCTCAACTCATTTGATTCATCATCTCAAGTGGATAATTTCTTCAAATATACCTAATTTCAACTCAACATCATCCATACACATTTCATATTCCCCACTTGATCATAAACACTCAAAATATAACACATTCTCATACACTCAAAACATAACACAACATATACATTCATTTAACAATATATTGTACCCAGTTTTTTATTTCATGTCAAATTTTGGAATTTTTAAAGACAGAATTTAAATTTTATATATTCAAAAAATTGTAGCCCTATGTTTCTAGTTTAATCCAAATCAAGAATCATCTGATTTGGATAATTATAGAAGAAGTTATAACTAAAAGACTAAAGCATACTCAGTGAACATTTTCCAATCCATTGTTAGAGTAGTGCCCTAAAGGCAATCCCCTTTAGCGCTTTTTGTTCATAGTCATGTATAGACTTTATGAATAAATAAAGAAAGGCATGTTTCATTTATTTGATGTTCTTTATGAATTGATATTGATCTTTAATCAAATTAATGAAGTCCATGATATATGACATAGCATGAAGG
>JANZLF010000001.1:15249178-15259908 GCA_026546835.1 Erythroxylum foetidum | reverse complement strand
TTGAGTTTTCATACCGACACCGGGATCCTGGGTTTCGGGAAGGTCCCGGGAATAAAAAATTTTTGTTTCCGCTGCTGGAATATGTGATGTTCCTCCTGGGATTTTCCTACATCCATCATCTTCAAAATTTTTCAGATTTTTACACCTAACATACTTGTACAAATATTACCCTTTTCTACTTCATTTGCTCCTCATTCTCAACTCCATTTCATCTCAATGTCATTCACCAACAAAGCATGATCCAAATTTAATCATTAACCCAAAAACAAGATATGTTCATATACCTATTCATCAACTTCCAATTCCCATTAAAACACCCCTTTCACAACCAATTCATTTTAAAAACGTATGTATCATAACTCATAGTTTCTTACTCATCATATACAACACCAATCATCCATAAACAACTCCTAACCTGTTATTTAGCATTTACATGAAACAAACATCAATATATACATATCTATATGTTCATTTCTTCACCAACATTCTAGTATATACAAAACTCATTATCATGATCATTCAAGCTATAAAACATCCCTATAAATTGTTACTCATCAAGCATATATAAGCAAGAAATCTACACACTCCTTACCATTCACGACACCCACATATTCAAAATACCGTTTCATGAGATTAACCTCTAACTATCATCACAAATGCTTCATTTAACCAAATCGATAAAATTAAAATATGACTTACTTGATTTAGCTACCAAATCTTCTAATTCTTCAACAAAATAAAAATTCCTAACTTCACCAATATCCCACAATCATCATCATCTGAAGGATGAAGGGCTTGGGTTTTTGGGGAGAATGAAAGAGAAAGCAAGGTGAAAGAGTAGCATGAAAGATGAGAGGTTTGGGTTTAAAGTGAATGGAGATTTGAGAAAGGCTACGAAAATGAAGGAGAGAAGAAAAGAACCAAAGCAAAACAAGACTTAATACATGGTTGTGCAAGTGACAAGAGAACCAAAACAAAACAAGACTTAATACATGGTCCCATTTCTAAAGCATTAAATTGGTTTCTTTCATTTAACTAGTCCAATCAATTTCAATTTTTACTCCAATTGTCTCCCAATTTTCAATGACACTTGTCAATAAATCCTAAAGTTATTTATCAAAATTTTCATTGCCATTGAACAATTATTTCTACTACCATTTAGAAATAAATCCTAAAGTCATTCACATCTAATATAAACTCTTATTAATTAATTTAATTAAACCTTTTAAAATTAAGTTATTATGTTTGGCTTAACTATAGAAAAAATAGATATCGCATCATACGATGTCTCATATTGCACGTTCCTCTTTGCATAAATCCACACTATTATGTAATTTAATTGTGGAGGTATTTACTAAAGAATCTTATTCCCCATAGATAATTGATTTAGATCTAGTATCAATCTCATCAAAGGACTTCAGCATTTTCAATCTTTATTATCTACTTAGATTTAAATAATTGAATTTTTTAAAATTTTAAATTAATATTTCATTTAATAAGTATGACTATATCACATAAAGTCAATAGTAATAAAATGAGATACAAGTATCATTTTTTAATGAGTTGTTATTGTATCTAATACATCATATGTATAAAATTTAACAATTCAATACAATCATCATCCTTTCATCAAAAGTTAATTTGGTTATTCTTCATCATAATAAATTTCACAAGTTTTATATTATTCTTAATCAAAAGGATACATTTCATTATGTTGATTTAACAAATATGATATAAAATGATAGTCTCGATTATCTAACTTTGTATTCTTATCACTTATGTTAAATATAAATCTCCTTTTATCCAACATATACAAACTATTTATATAAACTCGAATAAACTACTTTTACTTAATAATCTATTTCTTATTATTCCTTAAACATTATAATAGTGCTAAGTATAACGTTAGTATCAAATAGTTAAAAGCATAAATAAGAAATATATATAATCTCTATCATATCTAGTATAGGCAATATAAGCTATATAATCTTTTTTTTTCTAATGATAACTATTATTATACTATAGTAAATGTATTCAATTTTAGTTATGTTTATACTTTTAGTATGGTAAATAGAGTGGAATAATTATATCAAAGCAATATACCTTTCAGTTATACACTATGCAACTATTTGCATTGTGCTATCATGATTGACGTTCACATTACTTGTTGCCATTAGAGTTTTGGAAACATTAGTTAACTCAAAATATCATTACATTTTATCATCTATATGATATTAACATATCTTTAAAAATTTATCAAAAAAATCCTTAATAGGGATTAATAGCAAAATCATGTAATGGATATACAAATTTTCTTTCTATTTTGAGAACTGTTCTCAAACCTAACATATGTCCCAAGAAATTTCATTTATTAACCCTTAATATTACTATACTATGCAAAGATAATTTTTACTTATAACAAAATATAAATGTAAGGAAAGCAAGTAATTGGTTATATGCCATAAAAACCAGATAAGATTATGATTTCAATAGGAAAGCAAGTAATTGGTTACATGTCATAAAAACCAAATAAGATTATGATTTCAATCATTCTTTTACTCTAAATAATATCCTTCACTATTATTTTGTAAATATTATTCTAATCTCTTCAATAGTCTAAGATCCTATGCAAATTTAGTTAACCTTGAGTTTGCTTAACAAACTAATTAAATTTAAATTAGGTAGGTAATAACTTTATCAATTATCTTATGTAACTCCTAGATTTGTTAAGTAATAACTCTTATATGTTCTATATATTATTCTTATCCTTACTTCTAAATTAATATGAATGAGTCTATTCATCCAAATCATAAGAATTTATTTAAGCAGGACTCTTTTTATAAAATTTAACATATTTGGATTAAAGTGACCTCAAGTTTGCTTGGCAATCTTAAGAATAAATAAGCAATATTAAGAATAAATAAAACTCTTTTATATTCTTATAATAATATAAGGCCACAAGCATGTTTTAAAAATATACTTAATATTTTAACAAGATATTTAATATTAAATGGTCCCATTAAATGCACAATTGCATATAAAGATGTTATACATATAAGCTTATAATTCAACTCGCATCCAATATATATCAAATATATAAATAAAACATGCAACTTATGCACACAAAATCAAATTATAGGCATAAAATATCAATACTTCTTTGATTGTAGTTATTGATATTTATAATATAAAAACATTTTTAATTATTTATATAATTAAATTAGACTAAATTCATTGATTTATTAATAAATTAAATTCCTATTCTAAAAATAAATTTAATTTAATTTAAAATTATTTTTAAATTCAATTAGAAATCATTTTCTATTATCTTGATTCCTTTAATGAAATTTAATTTATAATTTTAACAAATTACTCTTCTTACTTATTATAATTAAGAAAAACTCTTTTTTCAAAATTTTATAATAAGTAAATCTAATCAAGTTAGAAAATTTTATCTAATTTAATTATGAATAAATTTTTCTTAATTAAAAATTATAATAATAAAGGAAATAACTTTCAAATTAAATAAGATATTTAAAATTTATTAAGAAATATCTTTATTATTTATTTAAAGATTAGTTTCTGAACTAATTAAAAATATTCTTAAATTTTAAAAATTCAAATTTCGTATTTAATTAATAAAATTATTATTAATTAGGTATAAATAATTCATTTTTTAACTTTTTCATAAATCATAACCCACCATCTCTACTTGTTCATTGCTTTCAACACAGGGCTGATGAGTCCATTCAAAGTTTCTGGGCTCTTAACTTTTCAAATTCATGTGTGGCTTAAGGTTTATAATGTAAACATTAATCTTAGGCTTTCGGCCTGAGGTTCAGGGTCATGAACTTGAAATTTTTAGTTTAAACTTAGTTGTGTGTTTTGTTTGTTCTCTAGTAAAAAACTAGAGCAAATTTTGAATTCCAAATTGAATGTAGGGTTTTGGAACTTTCAATAAGAACCTTTTAGATATTAGCAAATCAAATATGGGTTTGCAATTTTAATTCTAAAATTTTGACCAGTAATAATCGAATAATTTTAATCTAAGATATAAAATTAAAGATAGCTCTATTATCAGTGATGGCAAATTGGGACGTGAGTAACAATGTAAATCATACTTTATTAAGTAATTGATTATTTTATTACCCTTTCTTTCAAATTGTTTTTGAAATTATTTTATTACAATAGTCAGCACAAGAGAATTTTATAGTTATACAAGAAATATTAGCTCCTTTAGAGCCCATGTGAATTTATAATAGGGTTTTTAACTTTTTTAATAATTAAATTGAAATAAAATTTTGACTTAAATTAAATGTTAATGTTAACATTAATGATAATTAAATATTAATGAGTCCAAATAAGGTCTAATATTTCATATTTAATTCTAAAATTTCCCAAACTTTATAATAAAGTCTAACTTGATTAAATTACATTTTTTCTTATCAATTGTTCTTTTTATGTAACAAATTGGATTCCTAAATATGTTCATAATAAATATACTTTATAACCCAAAATTATATTTAGAATTAGACAAAACAAATTCTTTGAAGTTATCTTTAATTTTATAATTAAATAATTTAAATTTATAGATCAAGATTAGCGTGTAACAACACATCATGACTATTTAAATGTCAAAAATGTTAAAATAGTTTTGATTAACCTTTCATGTATAGTTTTTTTTTGGTATAATTTAATCTTTTATCACTCAATGTTTCTATTATAAATAGAGCATAAAATTAATGTTTACTATATTTAAATATAATCTTGTTAGTTCTCTACCGTTAACAATTGAAACTTATTTTCAAAATATCATTTATACTTAACTAAGGAATTTCTAAATCAATACTAGTTGAGAACAATGTAAATACTAGTTGAGATTGATGTAACATACTTCTTTATCATTTTAAAGTTATTAATCCTATACTGACCATTGAAATACATCCATATAATTCATATTATATCCAACACCAACTACCGATTGAGACAACTTTAATTAGAATGGGCCATATATAGTATTAAAACATAACAATCTTTATTTGAGATACTTTAGAGATCTTAAGTTAAATAATCACTTATACAGTTATCACAATACAAATTAGACATATAAATAATGTTCTACATAAATTTTTTATATGGAATTAGTTCAATGAACTTATATTTTAACAAACATCTACACGTTTGTTTAATTATTTTCATACTTTAGTTAATAAGAATAGCTGCTTTCTTTTTAAAGATTAAATATAAAGTGTATTATTCTTTTACATTATATTAATGTTCAATCTTAAGAGACTAATAACTAAGAATGTAAAAATATAATATTAATCTCATAATTATAATTTTAACATAATTTTGTTTATAATGTACATTTATTTTATGAACCTTATCATATACCTCTAAATATATATAATACTTTAAATAATTATATCACTAAAAATACACTTACTGATTGATTGTAAGGCATAATTGTTGTGCTTTTATCTGTGTAACCATGTTACCGAGACATCATTCTATTATGCTCCCTTTATTCAATAAATCTATTCTAAAAGTGAGTCTAGATATTCATCTTATGTGGGTCCCTTAAGTTTACTTGCTATACACATGCTAAACCGAACTCTGCTTCTACCATCAATTCCTTCAAAGTGAAGTATATAATGTAGCCTGAGAATAAGCCAAATGTCTATTGTGGCTAAGCTACAACTCCGTTAACCGCCTGCAAAGTGAAGCTACATAACCTGTTAACTACCTCCCAGTTGCTTACACAGGACCCTTTGCCTTTTCCTGAAAACTACACGAGTCTTGTATGTAACTCAATACTTCTTTTCCAAGATAAGCAAAGAGTCTCTCTCCAGAGATGTTCCCTGTAACTTTGAACGCTGCAGGACTATCAGGTAACCAATCATCATTCAATGTATGAGACAGTTCACAAACTTCTTTCCTAATTTGGTGAAATGATGGTGTTTGTAGTTGCCCTTTATTTCAAACTTAGGCTTTGATCAGTTTTACTTCAGGGACCAAAACTTTTATACAACCACTTTTGTTTTCTGATGCACGCAGCTGGTTTATTCTATTTGGTGTATTGTTTCCGTTATCATTCAGGCGTATACCGCCTTTTGTTTTTTAACGTTTGATGTTCTATTACACCTTACAAGGGTTCCTTTTACTGTCTTGATTAGGTAACAGAAAACACGGATGTCCCAAGAGGCTTGGTGAAGGATATTTGTCTCTTCAGGAGAAACTTCAAGAAATCCTGAACCACAACCAAATGGAAATTGCGTCACTCGAGTTGGAGATCTGTTCCTCAGAGAAGAATGTTGCGGCCATCAAGAATTTGACGAGTACAGCATGTATTAGCAAGCATACAGCTACTAACAAACTCAGGTTAGCGAGTGAATTTTCAAAGAATTTCTCTTATGCATACGGCAGGGAAGAAGAGGAAAAAGAAATGAACAGATTGAAAGGTAAAAGGCTTTTAACAGATTCAAAGATTGCAATTTCACATGAGATTAAAAAACTGTTAGTTGCAAATTCTTCAAGGAGCATAGTATGCAGGGACTTTCATAAAGGGAAACAAGTTTTGCAGGAGAGTGAAGTCAAAGAGGTAAGTGAGCGATTAAGGAGTCTTGAGCAAGAATCAGAAAGAATGAAGCGAGAACTTGTTGAGCACATGGAAGAAAGGAGGATATTGGTTTCTCAGATATATCAGTTGTTTCAAACAATGGAGAATTTCCCACAACTAAGGAAAACAATGGAAGGAGAGACAACTTTCAATAGAACTTTCTTTTTCAGCCACTGTAATAAGGTAGGATTTGGTTTATATTGCCGGCCTGTTGTCCAAAATCACAAATAGGCATTTTATCTTTCGCTTTTGCAGTTCACAGGAACGTGTAATAGTGAGTTCCAATAATAAGACCCTAAGAAAGGTTTTGATCACTTACAATCATACATCAATTCATACTGCTGAAAGTAACTTCTTTTTCGAGATATCTTTCTTGCAAAGCCTCATCCTTTTACCAAAAAGCTATCTTCTGATTAAGAAACTGTTCCTTATGATCTATGAAATTTACAAGATTCTCACTCTGTTTCCAGGGATGTATTTTTGACACTTCCTCATGGAACTAGCATCAAAGCAAAAAAATCAAATACAATTCAACTATATGACTGATACTGCATATATGTATTGGTTCCAAACAGAGCGAATGCATAGTAAGGGGATTGGCAGAAGTTCTACTCCGACATTCAAGTTCACGCATTGTCACAAGGGACCGCAGAACCAAAGCATTAGTACTACGGGGAGTTACGGTAGCAAGTTGCTTGAGATAAAAGTCCAATCTTTCTAATCACCTTATGGCTTATTTGGTTGAATAGAATAACTGTTCTATCACTTATGTATTCTAAATGAATAGTTATTCCTTTGTTTGATTAGAAAATATTATACAGAATAACTAATCTTGGGTTTAGTTATTCCTGCACTTTGAAGTATAGCTAACAACAGAGACAGAAAAAAATGATAAATCTTATTTCCTGACTAACTAAGCAGATGAATCCTGCAGTCCATGACTTCGAATCCCGAATTCACAATACAACCAATGATATGCACCAAAACCAAGTAGAAATTGTTTAACATAATTGAATCATCAAGAAACTTCCAACATCGTTGAGGTATGGATTATGGATTCAGGCTACTATAAGGTAAGTTCTTACATAAGCATCCACGGAGCATGCAACCATTAAATAAGAATTAACGGAACAAACAAACTGGCTAGAGGATTCTTCCGTACTTTAACATTCCTGAGCATTTTGTAGAGCATCACCAATGAGATCAGCATAGCTACCCCGATGAAATGATTCTCCTGACCACACCGTCTCGGGGTTCAAATCTGAGAGAAGCAAGAATCAGAAAGTTCGTAAATCGCTGAGGTTAGTAGAACCACATGCATCAGGCATTCGATATTCAGCAAAGTTTTGATTCCCCTAAAACAAGCTTTTCATGCTCATTGCCTAAACCAAATACTTCGTCAACTGTTATGTCAACAACAAACTAATGAACCGTACACTTAAAAAAGAAAAAACAAGAGAGTTGAGCAACATTGGAGCAGTATTGATTCAAGAAAACAGGTCATTAAAATGAAATATATATTCTTATCCAGGAATTGAATGTCATCACCGGAAGAAAGAAACATATACCAGAAAGTATTCTCTGCAAATTTTTGATCAAACATGTGCTTTGCAGCTTCATCGTCCCAGTGCAATCCTTCCCACCAGTCTTTTTCTCCTCTTATTTCCTTTAAACTGTTAACTGCACTCCTGGAATCAAGAGGGAGCCTCCGAAGATTGGGGCATCCGAATATGTATACTTTTGTAAGGCAAGGAAAGGTCAACACACCCCGGTGGATGTATTTTAGCTTGGGCATATCTTCTAAAATCAAATCAGTGAGATTTGAGAATATAGCCGAACTTTCTTCAATTTCTACACATCCACTATCCCCACGTATTACTGCATCCATTGCGTGACAGGCATATAGTGAAAGTATCTGAAGACTTGGAGCATAAACAAGCCATGTCAGATCTTCTATAGAACAACCCCATATATGCAGAAGACGAAGGTTATCGAAGTAATCAGGCCTTGTTATTGTCCTATCTACATAAACTTCCATTTTCTTCAACGAATGACATAAACTGATTTCAAGGCTTTCTAGATGCTCCATTTTTCTTATGGAAGAAGGGCTAATGTCAATTGAGCTCAGCTCCGGGCATGCAATGAGCGAGAGTCGCCTTATGCACCTCTGCAGTTTTGAGGAGTTGAGGAGCCGCTGCACACATTTGTTGGAGAACAAGGTTAAACATACGTCACTCAAGTATTGCAAGCAATCCAGCTTTTCCATTAAGGACCCCAGAAGGTAGAATTTAGGATCAATCCCAAATGACAGCCTTGTTAATTTGCTGAAAATTTGCAAAGATAACAGGCTAGATACTACATCCCCTGATATGTATCTAAGTTGAACAGTGAAATCTAGTAGCAAACTCCTTAAATTTATCAAGTTCCCCACCTCAGATGGCAACTCCCTAATACTGGTGTAAGAGAGATTAAGATAATGCAAGTTAACCAAGCTTCCAATTTCCCCAGGTAGAGTATCCAGACAACTTCCCGACAAATCCAAGACGCTCAAGACATGCATAGAGTGAAAGGAGACGCTCAAGACATGCATAGAGTGAAAGGATTCACTTGGAAAACGGCTCCAGCCAGCATTTCGAAACAGCAAAGTCAGGAGATTCGGGCAAAATGGATTTTGCGTCTGATCTGTATCAAAATCTTTGCCCTTCAAATATATTCTTTCCGCCTCCTTCCATTTTGCAAATTCTTTGGCTTCTTCTTGAACCAAAATGTTATTCTTCTTCTTTCCGTTTTCACAAGCTAACCACAAGGCCATATCACGAATCACATCATGCATCATCACAAATTCTTCTGGTCCAGAAGTCACATCATGCACCATCAAACGCTTGTCTGATCCATATTTGCTACCATAATCATGTAATTGACCACCCTCAAGGAGACATGATAGCTTCAAATTTTCGATAAAAGTTTCTGCTTCATAGCGGGCATCGTAAATGCTATCAAAATCATTCAGAAATCCCTCACCAATCCAAAGCTGAATGAGTTTTTCCTTCTTTATTTTGTAGTCCTCAGGGAATATGCAACAATATAGAAAACATTTCTTTAGCGCATCACTGCTCAAACTGTCATAACTAAACTGGAGAACATGAAAGACATCAGCTGCCATACCTGGAAAATTAGAAGGATAGCTTTGCAGCACTCTCAATGCATGTTTCCACTGTGAAAGACCCTTCCTACAGGCCATGGCTCTTCCAGTGGTAATGAGAGCCAACGGTAAACCCTTACACTCTTCAGCAATATCTTCAGCTATTTTTGGTATTCCAGGATGAGAATTGAAAGCATTTTCGCCCACCTTACTTCTAAACAATTTAAATGCATCCTTTTTTGGCAAACAATTCAGCTTAATTGTCCTTTGAGCTCCCATGTAGCCACAAACTGTCTCGGACCGTGTTGTGAATATAACCTTAGACCCATCTCGTATCTGGGCAAGATCAACTCCTAATTTTAAGAGATCCAGTCTCTCCCACAAATCATCCAATAATAGCACGAAAATTTTCTCTTTCAGGTACTTCATCATCATTGCAGGTTTAGCGTCCACATTTTTGCCCCTCCAAATTTCATCGGGAATCTCTAGTTTAACGCGAATAAGCTCCTGAATTTCTGGCAACTTTGGTTCTTTGGACACCACCACCCAGAGTACAAAACCCACTTCCTTGGAGGTCTTGACCAACTCATTATTTACTTTCTTTAAGAGGGTGGTTTTACCCACACCACCCATCCCATGTACTCCAATGATTCCTGTTGTCTGGTCTGTAACATATTTCCAGACCTCCTCGAAACTGTCGTCCATGCCCATGGGTTGGCCAACGGGCATCTCCTCTCCTGATTCAGTAGCCTTTTTTTCAACTACAGAGTTGAAATTACCTTTATCGATGAGTGCAGACACTTCTTTAAGTGTTTCACTTACTCTCCTGCCCACATGATCAAACGACAAGCAGTGCTTGGGACAAAACCATCTAAAACATTTGCTCTGAACTTCGTCTTCAGCTTCTTTGATGATCTTCGCTGCATCATTTAGCATGCTCTCTTCTTGACTGAACCAGTCGGAAACTTT
>JANZLF010000001.1:15176780-15217300 GCA_026546835.1 Erythroxylum foetidum | reverse complement strand
GACCTTTTCTTCTTCAGTTTCTTTTTCTTTGAACCAGAAGAAGAAGAGTCCACCACAAGCACTGCCTTGCTATCCTTTTTGATAGCTTGCTCTACTGTCTTGAGCAGATTGATCAACTCAGGGATTATCGTGGATATTTGGTTCATCCGATAGTTTAACACAAACTATGAATAACTATCAGACAATCCAACCAAAACTAAGTCAACACTTAATTCATAATCCATAACAAAACCTAAGATGGCCAACCTCTTAATATACTCATTCATCTTCAGTGCATACTGCACTGCAGATGTCCCCAGAGTCATCTTAGCCGTGAAGAGCAGCCTTAAGGTCTCGAACCTTTCAGATCGAGCTTGCTCATCAAAAAGCTCTCTAAGATGAAACACTATGGTATTAGCATCCATAGACTCATGTTGCTTCTGTAGCTCTGGTGACATGGAGGCTAGTATAATACAAGTAGCCAAGTCACTATCCTTGAGATGCTTACGATATACTTTCTGAACCTCATCAGAAGCATCAACAGCAGGTGGATCAGGAAGTGAAACGTCTAGGATATAGCCTAATTCCTCAGATTCTTAGATTTCTCAACCAATCAAGAAAGTTGGGTCCAGAATTTATTAGACTCCATAAGTGAGCGCAAATTCACACTAGAGGACATCTTCAATCAACCTAAATGTAAAGAGAGAAGGAATGTTAAAAAGCGCAGTTCATCCCACTTTTTATGTTTTCCAATTAAAGGAGTTTATCTAAGATAAGACATCATGCTCAATACAACTTCCATCTTCGTTAACTAGTAAAAAATAGGTACCAAAAGCCATATGGGGGAGAAGAATGGTTTGATGCCATAACAAAGTTATAACTCAAGTGTTGGTGTAGAGCTAAGGAGAATCCAAGGCAAGAGCAACTTGGGAGGTCCTGTTCGAGTTACAGAAGAGATAC
Organism: Erythroxylum foetidum; assembly: GCA_026546835.1. Classification (NCBI taxonomy): domain Eukaryota; kingdom Viridiplantae; phylum Streptophyta; class Magnoliopsida; order Malpighiales; family Erythroxylaceae; genus Erythroxylum; species Erythroxylum foetidum. The sequence continues at coordinate 15,216,361 of JANZLF010000001.1, read as the reverse complement.
CCAGGGTTAGCTTAGTTGACAAAGTGGATTCTAAAGGGGGAGGGGATGTTACGTATAATTAACAGTAAACAAAACAAACAAAGTATGCAACTTCGGAAGAGAAATGAAGTCATAAAGAAGATGAAAAATGACATCATTAGAATAAAAGTAAGCGGAGGCAAGGATGTGTCGTATCTGTAAAGGCATTAACAAACTATCTAAGATTACAACATGTGTCTTGATTGTAAAAGGGACACAAAACTATTTTATATCCATTGTAATGTCTACGTACAACATGAAAATTTTTAATGCAAGTTATTCCATCTTTCTCTACACCTGTCTTCTTCTTCTTCTATAAACCCTTCCTTTCATTTTATCTGAAATATCTTTACAAAAAACTTTGGATACTTTAAAAATAAAGCTTTATATATATCAACACATACAAGAATGTAAACTTTTAAAAACACCCGAAACTGCTCCACCCAAAAAAGAGAAAGAAAGAAAACGAAAAAACCATGCTAGTCATTATAAAGAAACAAACAAACAGATTCTGATGATGATTGACAAAATGCGTCGTGTGCGAAGAAAACTAGAGAAGTGTTGTAGTAGCCTAATTAAAGTAATGTTATGAATATCGTGCCAGTATCAATCAATATCGGTTACCGTTTTAAGCCATTTTTTTTAATTTATAAAATATTCCCTAATTTTTTTAAAAAGTTGTAAAATAGTACATTAGTATATTGTACTTTATACTTTATAATTTTACATCAACTATGTCTCTAAAAATCATAATAGTAAAATTTTAAAATAAAAAACAATTTATTTATTTTTATTAATAATAATTTTCATATATTTCACATATAAATAATAAATACAATTAATATAAAAAAGACAATCATCATACAAATATAAAATTAAGAACAATAAAAAGTATTTAAAATATTATAATTTCATCATATAATAAATAATAATTATATCAAAACTTCAAATAAAAAGAACAATAAATATCCTTAACGCTCTAACTATTTTAATTTACAATAAGAGTTTAACATATATATATATAATTACGTTTACAATTTATTAAAATTAACTATTTTAATTTACAAAAACATTTACAATTACATTATATATATAGAATTTAACATATATATTAAATATATGTAAAATTAAAAGAAGAGGAGAAACAAAAACTTGGAACTTCATTCAATAGTCTACGACGGGATGCCCGCTATAACGACACTGATCTCAATCATTATTTGGTACAAAAGCTTCATTATTGAGAGGAGTTTTATCATCATCATCATTCAAATTCAATACACCAAATGACATATCAATGGTTTTCCGTCTAAGATTATCTTCCAAGTCATTCACATATACCAAATATGGTTCCTCAGAAACCCAATCCGTCTAAAGATCAATATTATCAATGCAAAATTGATCTATTGAACTACTTATTTTATTAAGAGTCCTAGTGAACAATAAAATTTAATTATTAAAAATTATAAGAAATTATATTTAAATTAATAATGATAATAACATATCTTTCCCGAAGCTTTAAATTGTAATGAACGAAGACTAAGTCATTCAATCTCTTGTGCTTTAATATAGTCCTTTTCTTGGAATGCATGAATTCAAATATGCTTCAGTTCCTTTCATAGCCTGTTGCACTTACACAATGACATAAACTTCGAATTGCAAACTTTTGCAATTCTGGAACACCAGTTTCAAATTGATACCATTAAGAAATTGTAAGTCTTAGGACAACAAAAGTAGTGTTATAAACAAAATAATTTGATAATTAATTTTCAACAAGTACGAAAAGGGAAAAAGCTAATACCTGAAGAAAGTTTTACTATTTGTTGAATAGCAATTGGCATCCCAAAATTCCTATAAAGTAGCTTATAAAGCTCCATTTATAAGCTCAGGATGTCTTGCATCATCTTATAGACAACAACTATTGTAATGGTTAATAACATTCTCCTATTAGCTTTAGTTCTTTTTGTAAAACCTAGCCTAAAATAGATACTAGGATTCAAAAACCCCTCAGTTGCAAACAGCAAAGTAAAGTTGCCTTTTCGATTTGTCATTGATGACTGCAAGATGTGAAGAAGGTTTATTTTTTAGATTGATCTTAATTGTTTCCTTCTCCTTCTCCATGGCATAAAAAGACTCATTGTTGTTTTTTCATCACTATTAGCCAAACGAAATACCCTTATCAAAAGCTTACAAACTCAATTTACAAATTGACATTGCGATCAAAATTTAGTATCTTCAAATGTAATTCTAGAAACCTCCAATCGAGCATTAGACCTAGCATAGTGAGATATAACACATTTATCATTTGTAAGCATCTGTCTCAACTCTTTCTTTATCATAACAAAACATTGAAGTGATAAAAAAATTTGCTACAAATTTTGTCACGATAGGATGACACAAATGTCTACCATTTGTAAAATCCTTTCTCATTAAATTCAACATTCATGCACAATTATAGATGAACTTGGTCACCATTTTGACTTTCTGCACAGTCTAATCAATAATAGGAAAATACTTTGCATCTTCTATATTTTTCAGCATTAAGTCAATACAATGTGTATCATAAGGAGTCAAAAAAAAAGAATTATACTTATTTTGTAACCTTCTTTCCATCACTTTATAAGCAAATTATTGTCAGTAATAAACTAAACAATATTTTTAGCCTTACTTCATTCATAAATTCATCGAATATCTCAGATAAAGTATCAATATTCCTAACAAAGCCAAATGCATCAATGGACTCCATAAACATCGAGCCATATATAGAAAAAACCAAAAAAATTAAACACCTATAAGTAGCCCAATCCATTATTCTTTCTTCCAAATAACTTTTAATTTAAGAAAATATCTCAAAATTTTACCTCTGTAGTCATCAATAGAAGGAGTTTTATATCCCAGATCGTAAGAGGCTATAGCATCCACTATAGGCTGATGATAGGAAGATTGGGAAGCATTGAATGCTATACCTGTATCATCCACCGTCTTGCCATTGTCATATCTATATTGTAAGCCGCGTCTCTTGATTGCATGACGCGACGATTTAAAGGTTGAGTTTTAGGAGTTGTTTGTGGTGACAAAAATTAGTCATCTGCCTTTCATTTCTTTTCCTAACATCAAATCCAAATGCAACTTTCACTTCTTGCTAGGAAAGAATACTACTAACTTCAACATTTCCACTATCATCATGAACACTGGCAAATGAACTTCCACTACTAATTTCATAAGTCAATATCTTCCTTTTATCTTTCTTATGCTGGTATTCTTCAAGCAAAGTTTTCATTTGTCACTTCATATCATGACTTATTTTTTTACAGGTTTTTATATCTCCTTTAATCCCAGCTAAATGTTTTTTTAATCGGGTGATTCCTCCACCTTTTAAATGCTAGTTATAAAAAAAAGTATAATTCTTCATATTGGGGACCAATGCAGCATGAGCCTAAGCTAGATCATTGTATCTTCATAAAGTGGTTAAATGTTCAAGAGTACTTGAACTTCCTTCCATTTATTTGTAAAAATAAATGGACATATATCAAAATAAAGAAAACATTATTTTATTATCAACTACCATCACAAAATATGTATTGTTGAACTCAAAAGTCCAAACTAACATATTTACACAATACCCATGTCTATCTTATATAATATAACTCATTTTGTATGATTATATCATACACAATTCAATTTCATCCAATACAATTCAAAATTTTCCAACATAATTCACCAATAAGTCAAGCACTAACAATTCAAATATTCAACATACACAATTATATAATACAAATGTCCATCTTTTATAATATAACTCATTTCGTATGAATACATCATATACAATTCAATTTTATCCAATTTAATTAACCAATAAGTCAAAAATCAACAATTTAATTATTCAACATATTGACCATCAAAATATGAAACAATTAGCTATGCAAAACTTTTAGAGTCTCATATAAAGAGAAACAATTTTTTTCTTATATCTTAGTCTTTAAATATTTTCTATTACTTATATAAGTACTAATGTAACATTATTAATATTAAAAGTGATAGTTAAAACAATATCTACTTTAATATGAATAACCAAAAGTAATATAAGTAATTAAACTGACAAATAAAAAAAGAGGTCGAAGATGTAAAGATAAAAAATTACTAACATGTAAAATTATAAGGAAAAATAAGAAAAAATAGTTAAATACTCAATTAGAAAGGACTCTTTTTGGATTTATGTGTAAGATTGTACTGCACTAAGATGCTCTGATTTTTTCCTTCATATTTCTAGAGAAAATTGGGTAATTAACTTCTATACATAAATATGTAAATGAGCTAACATATCATACCATTAGATCTAGAGGTTTTAATAGAATCAAGGAGATCATTCCTAACGACATACTAAATTAGAAGTTGAATGACAAGATTATATGGGCTGAAAATGTTTTGGGAAAATACATGAAAGCAAATAGCTTTAGGAATCTTCCTATAGCATAACCCCAAGGTAATGTGGTACAGACTTATTTGGATGATGAAATATATTCGAAGAATAGCTTTCATTGCCTAGCCAATAATGAAGAACATATTAAGTATAAATGATAAAGCCAACACCGCTGTAAATGTAATCCTAATGTTGTCTTTGTAATTAGGAAATTGAGGCAAGAAATCATTTGTTCTTTAAATGCTCTTAATTCTTATGCATTAGATATGAAAAAAAAATCTGAAATTTATACAAATGATCTATTTCATTAACTAGTTGGGATAACTTAGTTTATTTAATTATTATGAATAGAATGAAGAATATTAGAAATTATTTTATTGATAGAATTCAACATTAAATATCAATATCACAACATATTATCCAATAAATTAATACCCAAATACTCAATACTAACTGTAAGAATAACAATTTTGTAATTGTAACATATTATTATATCAATTAATTATTTACTTTAAATAAAACACTCCATTCACAAAAATTCTATATTTGAAAATTAACAATACCAGGCGGGACGTTAAATTTTTTCTTTGCTATCAAGTCCCTGCACTTTTCAAAATTAACGGTATCACCCAATATTTTAACCATATTTGAAAGATCAGTCGATATTGGCCGGTACCAAGCAGAATCTCCTGTACCAATTGATACCAAAGGATTTCATATCGTTTCATTTCCTGACTAGTATCGACTGATACGGAACGGTATTCATTTCCTTAGATTAAGGTGAGCAGGAATAGAAAAAGAAAAAGTCTTGAGGTGGCCGAGAGGGATGGGTGCCCGACGAAACAGTGCGGGTGGCACTTCTTGTTTTTGGATATGATTTACTTCGATTCTTAGTGAATAATGATGATTACACATTATCAATTGTTTACCTTTCGGGAGGGGTTTTCTTAATCACTCCAACTTGAACTTGCTCGTATCTTGTCGAACTTGAGATCAGGCAATCACAACACTCATATTTGACCAATCAGCAATAAATACCTTGAAAGACTCTATATGTTATGTATGGTAGGCTGAAAAATGGGAAAAAGAAGAAACTCCCTTTCATTATGTAATGGCCAATGCAAGGCAATAAATGGATATACATTCAGCTTAGTCTTTGTTTTTGACCTGGAATCTGCATCTACTCCTCCCCTTGTCATGACACCAAACCACTGCAGGGATGATGAACCCTGTCATCAAATGCTTCCTTTAAGATGATATTGTTGTTTGACTCATACTGCAAGCATGCGCGGAACCAGTTTCTATTAATTATGCCAACAGTTAGATCAGCAGTAATAGTGACAAAAGATCTAATGACTGCCTTATCACGGACAGGCCCAGACTCGCCAAGTCTACAGCAGAACACTCAAGTTCCACGTGTTCAAGGTTTCAGACAAATACTTCCAAATGTTTTGGCACCAAGATTATGTCTTCCCATCCCAATGGGGCAAGCGGGAGAAAGACTTGGATTTGCATTGGCGTATCTATGTACCCAGTTGACGAAGTTATCGCGTAAACAAATGTTTTGGTTTAACATCTGTCCCATTAGTCATATCTTGTCTAGAATTCCAAAGGAAAGAACAATACTTGAGCAAGTGCACAAACGAAAGAATGACTGCTTTAGTGTTTCGATGAAAGCCAAGAAATGAGTGCGAAATACGGAACATAGACGACTATTCACCACTTGTAAGAGAAGAAGCACTAGAAAGGTAATACAAAAAAGATCTTCCTCTAGAAATTCCCAGGGGCAAAGAAAATTTCACTATTAGTACTCCTAAAGCCTTTACTTTACATAGTATCTGGAGGAACATGCTTGAACTGCATTCTCTTGCAAGTTGTTCCTCCGAGTAAATGGCATATCATAAACCTTGAACTGCACCAGTAACAAATTCAGGAAAAATGAATGAGAAAGAAGAGATATAAGTTGAATGAATCATTAATATTTCAAATTTACTGTCGACAACCACACACAGAGAGTGGGAAAATCATAAGTTATCACGCGGGTAAGTTTCTAACTGAAGATAACTAGCCAATATGGGAGAAGCTCGGACAAGCCAGTTTGAAATTCCAGGAAGTGTCTTATTGTTAATAAAGTTACACAAGTTTCTAAAGCAAAGCAATGTGCATGGCAACTGGAAGATATTTTTCTCCCTGACGGTTTTATGGTATCCAAGTTTTTGAATTATCAGAAATGTGATTGCTAGCCTAAACAAACTTGAAGGCTAATTGTTCAACAAAGAACATAAACCTGCCAAATGTAAGGCATACCTAGATTAGTAGTAGGCTACCAAGCCAAGCGTGTAAAATAACTTGTGCTCTGGCCTTCACATTATCTCTGTGCTTGATCTGAACCTGAAGGTCCAGCAGAAGGAGTGGCTGGCAAACTGCTTGCTGACCCATTATCAGCAGGTGGAGGCACTCCCCATTTCCCTTCAGATTCAAGGGGCTCAAAAACATGAACTGCACCATCCGATAGTCCCAGTGCAAACTGATTTGGTTCATGTGGATGTGCAGCAATAACGAGTGGATGCACATTGGAGCTGTAGATAAATATTCATTAAGAAAACATAAATTTTACCAGTAGTCAAAAATGCAATGTGCAATTCGTCCGATCTAAAACTGTATTGATATAAAATTCAGATTGACAGAAAAAAGAAGTAACTTGATCTAATATATGATATCTGAATGAATATCAAGCAACTTGATTTAAGATATCACATCTGAATGAATTGTAGCTCAACAAGATTGTAAGGAGCATTTAGAATATGTTCCTTCTTGTTGGGATATTGTGTTAGAGAAAAATATATCAACCAATGTTGTATCTGCCATTCCTTGCTTCTCTTTGCGTTCTTCCTTTAAAACGTGCCAAACAAGTTACAAACAATTTAGAGATAAAGAGGAACATGACTTCCAAAATTAGAAACAGTTAAATCACGAGTTGTATCATTAAGTTAATTACAGGAATGTTCCTTGAGCAAAGACAGAAATCCATAGAGGAAGAATCAATTAAATGAATGTCATGCATTCGCAAAATTTCAATTGTGAAATCTGTGATTTAAAAAGTTTAAGCATAATGTATATTGGTAGTTGCATGTAAGAAATTGCCAGATTTTAAGTATATTAAACATACAAAATAAAGTTGACATGATAGGATGGTATTCAAAAGATGCTGGGAAGAATTCTAACAAGGTTTGAATTAAACTAAGGTCTAAAGAAATTACCTAACATTGGCAGGAAGATAGGATGAAGGATTGATACGACATCGCAATCTTAGATTTAAGTTTGCAGCACTAAACACACAGACAGTTGCATCTAAGAAGCTGGCATATACCAACTGACTGTCACACGAGAAAGTTGCATGAGAGATTGGTGCGGAAGATTCCCGTGGAACCCACTAGATCCAAAAGGCATTTGTTAACAAAATGCAAAATGAGATATTACTTCAACGAATAAGAGTCTTGGAAACAAATTGTACCTGCTTTAGAAAGTCAAGTTTTGTAGTCTCATATATGGCAAGTTGAGTTTCATGTACCACTAGGAAGTGCATCTGGTCTTGATGAAATTGTACACGTGTGTCTGATTGTGCTGTTGGCTTCCCAGCTGGCAACTGCAAAATTCTTGTTTTCTGTTTTTCCCATCCATCCGAGTTCCATACACAAAGCTGGAAAGGTCAAAAAGCATCTGTAAGACGTTCAATAAAAGAAACCTTGGAATTGATTACCAGTGGCATCATTGAATAAGGAATACCAGAATGACAACGCAGTTCAACTTGTAGATAAATCTAATTCAGTCTAGAGCAAATAATTAATAGCTATAACTTGTTATGCTTCAACCATTTCAGAATATGACAAGGCTCCTGGTAAAGCATTGAAATATTTAGAGCAAGCCCAGAACCAGAATTGAACATATGAAATCAACTGATTATGACCAACAAACTTGTCTTGAAAAGAATTAATTCAGTAATCCATACAGGTATGAGTATACTGAAGCAATTAAAAAATAATATGCTAGCACAATGACCTTCAAATAATTAAATGGAAACAATTACCTGAGCATCAGCACCTGAAGATACTAGCACATTCAACACATGGGAGAATGCAAGGCCAGTTATCCTTTTAGAGTGGCCTTTGAGCTTGCTCTTGACCTGTAATGATGAAAAACAGAATCAAGTGTTGCTTCTCCAACCAACACAGATGACAACTGGGAAATCTGATAGAATAATCTTAGACCTCATCTACTCGGACATTGTATATCTGAATTGTAGAATCATCCATGCCAATAGCAATGATATTATTATCCTGAGGATGGAAAGCAAGGAATGTTGCTGCAGGTGGTGGAGGCATGAAAGTTGTCATCGTCTGAAATTTGCAGGAAGGACTTCTATTTAGCTATTTTCATTGATATCAACTTAAATCCAAAAATATTTGCATACCTTAAATGTCATCATATTGAAAAGGGAAATCTTTCCTCCAGATGCTGACATCACATAAGAATCATTTTTGGACAGCGCAAAGCATGGTACAGCTTCTTCAGGATTTGCATCAATAACATCATTTGTCATTAGAATGCCACTTGATGGCTGCCATAGTTGAGGAGAAAAACTGGCAGTTGCCTATAATATGAATAGCCAGTAGTTCAGATGCAAAGTATAAACACTCCAAAACTTGACTCAGACATAAATCCATACATATATAAAGTAAAATTGCATATCTTCAAACCTTGCCACTAGCATTACGTTCAGTTCGTTGCCATTTCCACAGTAAATGAATAGCGTTTGATGCTAATGCCAAAACAGCATTACCTGAATTTGTATAGATTAACCTTGATATCTGTGAGAAGTCAAAAAAAGAATAGAATGATCAGTAGTTGTTAGCATGTCATAAAAGGTTGTTGGCCGAAATAGCTTTATCAACAAGAAGAAATCCATGATAATTAGTTATGCATTTACAAGGTACTGAGCAGTTATTATACCTTGGTCACTCTCAAGTTCTCAGGAAGTCTCAAGGACCGACATTGAGATGGTTCGCTGATTTCAGTGAGCTTCCATATCTTTGATTTATCATTAGGTTCTTCAGCTACTCTAGGTTTCACATCTCCCAAGTTTCGAGCATCTCCATTCTGCCAAAAGAAATTTGCCAGTGAATAATACTTGAAAAAAAATATACTAAAATGCATCCACCAGATGAACATAATGACAATGATTAACTATAAATAACAATAAGAAATAAGAAAGAACTAACAAGGAGGCATTATTCTAAAAGCTCTAGAATTACAGAAGATACAGTAATACTGCAGGTGAAATAAAGGGCATTTGAATTGCAGAAATCTCAGGTCTTTGACAAAAAGAAAAAGCACACTGCGCACACCATTCCAGTTATTGAAACAACAGGGGTGCCTCTGTCTGCACTACTCGCAGCTGCAGCAGCTGCTGAGATTGGGTTAATAGTAGGCTGCAAGAGAAACACAATAAGGTTATACGTGTTCACTTTGAGATATTTCATCCCGAAAAATATCTGACAATGTTACCTTGGTAACAGCTTCAGATGCTCGTGAGGCATCATACGACAAATTCTCATATGTGCGCAGTAATCTAATACCATCTGTATTGGCTAATACTTTAATCCCATTCTCATTGGCAGAAACAGCCAACAGAGTGCCATCCTTGTTGAAGCGGATACGTGGACTTGCCTAAGAATCGATGACGCTAAGAATGAGTAATCCATTGCACAGAAATATCTTTAACAGGTATACCTAGAATCTTACCGGAAGGCCGCCTTCAGCATCAATTGATGTCAAAAGTTGAATGTTGTCCATATCCCAGAACTTAATGGAGAAATCATCCCCAGCGGCCAAAAATCGGTTTCTTATTGTATCAAATTGCACAACACCCAAAGACCGTTTGCGAAAACCTTGATATGCCCGTTTCACAGCCCCTTCACTTTCATTCCATTCAACAATATGTGACTCCCCATCTTTGCTAGTTCCACATGAAAAAAGTCTGAAGTTTTGCCAAAAATCCGAACCAAAGGTTCAAAACCAGAAATTTGTTAGTAAGACCTTGCATAAATAAGCAGCAATTGAGCAAAAGACCCATTTTCATAAACAAGATTGTTAAAATCTATTAACCTTGTGCCATCGGCACTGTAGGACATGGTCGTGCACCAGCGGCCAGGGGCCTCATAATCTACTCTAGATCCCAAGTTGTCATACAGCCATGCTTTTATTTTCCCATCCAGTGCTGTTGAAAAGATGAACTGATAAAAAACAAAAAAAGGAGAAAGTCAAGCATAGCAAGAGAGTGAATGCAAAGTTGCAAGAAGGAACACACTCGACAAGCTAGGCTTGCATATGCACCTAACATGGAAAATGAAAATGTGTCTGAAATAAGCAAACTACCTGAATATTTTCCTTATGGTGAGGGCAGACAGAATAAACAGGAGCCTCATGACCTTCAAAGGTATACTGCTTTGTGCCAGTATTAGCATCCCACACCTATAGTTACAGAATAAAATAAGTACTCTGCAGTCTTTCATGTTAGCAACAATGCAGCATTCATCAGAACACACTAACCTTAATGGTTTTGTCATCACCACATGTTATCACACAAAGTTGCTTATTTGGAGTTGAAAATGCAAGATCATTTACGCCCCCAACATGAGCATCAATCTACATCAAAATCTTCAGTGTTATTTTGCACTTGTAAAGTGACACACAGAGAACTTAAGTTAGCCACGTGGTTACCTCCAGGTGCTGCCTGACATCTTCAGCCCCTTGATAAGAATATATTTGCACAATATGCCTCGAGTATGCAACTCCTGTTGGTAGAGTTGAGATACTTATAAGTAAATAATTTTGCACCCCTTAAATTAATGAATGTTTTATGATCAAATAAAAATTCCAATGGATGTTCAGATTACCAAATAATGAGCCATCAGGACTCCAAATCACACGGTTAACAGACACACCAGGATCTTTGGCTAGAGCTGCCTGAATTACAACAAGATTATCAGTATCAAACATGAAAAGTTTGAAAGCTATTCATCACAAGGATTCACAATACCAGGTGTCCCGAACCATCAAGAGAAAAATACACACACCTGAAAAGGCATTGAACATGCACTAAGATCCCACACTTTAAAGTTCCTTGCAACCAGTCGTTCCCTGGAACCAACCTCCCACAGCCCAATATCACCCACGTTGGTACCAACTGTAGCAGGAAAATGAGTTAAAACCCACAAGCCATCTTCTGGCTAGGGTGAAAGATAGTGACAAGCATAATCAATGATACCAACCAAAGTATACCTATAAGAAGAGTTTGTTGAACTGGATGGAAATCCATGCTCATAGGAGATGATCCTTGATTCAGGGTGCGTAAAACTGTTTTGGGCAAGTCATCAGGTGCATTAAAAGCCTGACCATGGCCATATCCAGGAAATGATACTGGCAACACGTTGACTGGCAAGTTTACCTGAAAAAAGGATATGTATGTAAATTTGGGTGATAAAACATGGCATAGGAGTTCATAATCAAATCAGAGAGAACAACACAGCAAACCTCATCAGAAATTCCCATAGGCCTTGTTCTTTTAGCAACATGATCTGAATCACCCGATGGGTAGTCTACAGAAGGATTAGCTGGAGGAGTCCTGGGATGTTTCAAAGCAGCTATATATGACAACAAAATGACTCTTTTGTTAACAAAGAGAACTATGTACTGGACGCAATTCCAGACTTTTCTAGCACAATAAGGAATTTACCAGGGATTGATGAAGCACCAAGACCAATGGCTCCTCCTCCAGAAATTGCTGGATGTGTTACCGAAGAAGGATTAGTCATCCACCCAGCAAGAGGTGCTGGAACTGGTGCAGGTGGAGGTGCAGGTTGAAATGGCTGAATGCATAAATCCAGATGCGTTAAGATAAGCAATCATTCGCAAACAATATTTACAAATCAAGCAGGATAAACCCACCCCATGTACACCAAGTGGAGGAAAACCCCCAGTTTTTGGTAATGGTCCAAGCAAGGGATTATTTGCCGGAGATGGAGCCCTAGCACCATTTGGTTGCCCACAGGAATGATCGACAAAGAGAGTTTTTATATCTGGATTTGGTCTTGGGTTTTTACACAGTTGATGTTGCCAATTCAAGCTGAAAGTTACAAACAAAGATAACTGTTTGGCCATACCAGAGTCACTAATGCTAACTATAATGATTAAAATTAGTAGACAATAAACTGAAGCAGATGAAATTACAAGAAAATAGTAGCAACATATCATGATTTTTCCAGCATTCAGCAACAGAAAACCAAACTTATTATGAAATAAAACAAAAATTACCAAATTAAATTGTCAGTGACCAATAGAAAAGGGCTTTCTACTATTTCATGTAAAAATCACATTGAACTAACAACATTTCCATGCAATTATATGCATGCATACTCCTAGTAAAATAAAATAAGTACAATTAATTTAAAAGTTCTAGCACTTCTAGACGGATTACCTTTGATTAATGAGGGTGCGTAACCTCGAATTTTTTAGGCTGGGGAACTGAAGTTTATCACGAAACAAAGGGTTTGCTTCAATAAGCTTCTTGAGCTCCACTAACATTATTGCTCTTGCAGACTTTGTATCTCCATACTTGGACAGTTGCTCATTCTCCCTGTATCATGACTAGAAATCTTCAGGATAAACTTCCTATTGTGATATAACTCAAAGTTTAATTGTTTCTCAGATGCAGTTCAATACCTAAAGTTCTCCAATGTCAAAAGCTGAGTGATCTCCTTGAAAAGATCCTCATTAAATGTGGCAAACACTTTCAAATCCTTGACCAATATATCCACTGCCTTTGACCGATCATGCCTGCAGAAATTTCAAACACTTACATTTGCATGTAGAAAAGCTTTGGACTTGGAAAGCAAATAACCAAAAATTCAGGTGCACCAGCTTACTTGTCCAATGCTTCCAAATACTTTTGCTTCCTTATCTCAAAAAAGATTTTCATTGAATATCGATTGTCATCGACTTTAGTGAAACCAGATAAGTATTTCTCCACCTCATCCCAGTTACCATTATGCACCTCATCTTCAAAATACTTCATGTTGAAGAAGAACCCAGATTCCTGTTCAAGCCTATGTGACATTTATAGCAATAAGCAATAACCCATCAACCGGTAATCTTCACTAGTAATATTAACAAAAAATAATGGCAACTACTAAGAGACACAGCTTTAAAGGAAAAATGCAATAAATTTAAAGGTCAAAAGAACTAACTTGTGAACAGTTTCTTTGAACTTTTCCTCATCAAGGAACTGTAAGATCAAGAACACGAGCTCTCTACTGAGAGATGACATATTAAAGAACCCGCTTTGACTTGCAATTTTTTGGTATAACCAAAATTGGCACTAGATCTGCAACCAAAAAAATACATAAAGGATCAGATATAAACGAGTGAACGTTTAACAAGAAAAAGATTAAAAAAACATAAAACTCTAGATCATTTGACCACCTTCCGAAGACAGTCAACAAAACTCCAAATCCAGCATTTCTCACACAATTATCCCCACAAAAGGCAATATATAATATTTCAAGTGAAACCAGAGCCCAAAATAATTTCATTTGCCAAAAAAGTATGAAAAAACTAGGGTTTTTCATAATTAGAGGGATCAAAGAGAGAAAGAAAGCAACTTTATAATATTTATGAATCAAATATGGAAAGCCCAACAATGAACAAAACCACAAAAGAAAATTAGGAGAGAGGTCAAGAAAAAAAGAGCTTCAGAAATAAAAACCCAGAAAAGAAAAGCTACAGACATTAAAGTGATTGATTCTATAGCAAAAGCATAAAGAAAGATTTATGAGAAGCTCACCCGAGAAAGCAAGGAGAGATCAGAAAGAGAGAGCTGAGAGAGAACAGCTTTCTCCCTCTAGAACTTGAGCAGAAAAACTTATCCCTTTCTCTATGTAGACTTTCTCTGTCTAAAAATAAGGTTTTAATATATAGATATATACCACCATTAAACCTCGCAGAAATGGAGATTTTTATAGCTAGGAGCAGACGGATAAAGAAGTTGATAAGTTGATGCACTTATCATGTGATAAGTTCGAGTTTCAGTTAAGCAATTTGTTTATACGACGATGGCCTTATGTATAAGAACAGTACTTTATGGTCCCCACGAAGCCGGCCCAATTTATCTGAGTTTATCGGCGCAGAATGACAACTATTTTACCACTCCAGGAATGCTCTTCTATAGTTGAGTACACCTTAACTTCTTGTTCAGAAAAGCTGATCTGCATCCATAGTCTTTTGATGTCGTTAAGCGAGAGTAATCTAAGGGAGGGGAACTGAGCTGAGTGAGAAGTATAGTGCAAATGTCGTGGACAGCGATTTTAACCCATCTCAGATCGACACGAGAATCGAGAAGCTAATATTAGGATGGGACAGGAGAGTTGGACCTCAGATTTCGAAGATTATTACGGTATTGCCATTGCAGGACAGCTGAAGAAATTCAGGCAATACTTGACTAAAATTTCATTTTAAATATTAATGTTTACGACAAAATATTAAACAACTTTCAATTTTTTAATTAAACTCTAATATTTTTAAATATTTAAAACAGATCTTAATTATATAAACAAAATTAATTTTTTATTAGTTAAATATCATATCAATACTAACATAATATTTTTTATTTTCTAAAATAAATCAAGATAACATGACAAATAAAATTTATCGTCTGAAATGTATAACTATGAATCTCATTGTCATGTGACAAGTGAGAGTCGTTGGCTGGAATATATAACAATAAACCCTATTGCCACGTAATATTAGGATCTATTTTTTAATTTATTTTAAAATGCTAATTATATGGTAATGAGACTCACTACTTATTTTAAAAATATAAAAATAATATCATGTTAGTATTAACGTAACATTTAACTGACAAAGAATTAACTTTGACAAATTTTTTGTTTATTTAAAGTCTATTATGAACTTTTTAAAAACGTTTAAGTTCAATTTGAATGCTTCAAAACATTAGGGTTCAAGTTATACTTTATTATAAGCATTAAAATTCAAAGTCTACTTTTCATTTTAAAAACTAAATTAAAAGTTAAATTGGTAAGACAAGAAATTTAAGATTTAAAAAAATCAAACAATATTAGACTATCATAAAATTGATTGTAACTTGAATAATTTGAAATTTGATTGAAGAAAAATGTCTTTAATCATGTAAGAATTTGAAGTTTAATTGACAAAGAAAATGTTAAATGAAAATTAATTAGTTTATTTTAATTTATAAAAATTGATTAATTTATAAAAATTACTCAATTTCTTAATAAATTGATTAATTTTCAAGAATAAAAATTATTTAAATAAATAAAATTAAAAATAAAAAAAATAAAAAAATTAATTAGTATTTTTAATCATTAATGTAGAGATGGTACGTAAAGTCAAATTATTAATTATGGGATATGAACTATTTCTTAATCAATCAATAAAGTCATATTTTAATTAATGACTTTGTCAAAAATGTCACTATTATGCTATGAACTCAAAATTATATGGGCATTTCACAAATTTATGGGATAAATTTTTCTTTGCTCTTGCTATTACTCGCTTCTCTTATACTTTATGCTTTGTTGATGCTAATTTGTTCATAATCCTATCATGGGCTACTGCCCCCATCTTTTCAATCTCCACCTAAAGAGCATAAATCACTAACATTTAATTGTTCTAAATATTACAAAAATTATATGCATATGTCTTACTAATAAAATTTTGCAAGTCTCTATGAACCTCTTACCATCTTTTCTATTCAATTTTGTACCCTAGAAGAAGATTTCCATTTTGCTTGTCCCTCAATATCCATCAATTTATATATATTGATGCCTTTTAAATGGCAATTATGAGTAATAAGAGAGAGAGACAGAGAGAAGAGAAGATAATGATAGACAATATCTCTTGATGTGTGCATATTTATAGTACATTCTTTCCACTAATGACTTGGCTTCAGTTTGATGCTTCCTTATAAGATTAAGACAAATGCCATGGTTGCTTATAAGTAGTTTATAAACGGAAGAGGCCTATATGACTTGAAATATAATTGGCAATTGATAATGAAGATGATTAATAATTAAGTCAGAATGGAATATATAATATTCCTTGATTTTTCTACCTCATTTTTCTTTATTTCTTCATTATTGATTTGGTAAAGCAAGCTAATATATGAATCTTGGCACATTAACACATGATCCAAAAGAAGATTGTGTATAATTTTAATACGTAAAATTGTCATATTCTTTTACATTTGATCCTAAAACTTTCAAAATATCAATTACTTTTAGGTAAGAAAACAAATATTGTAGTTAGAGTAGGATTTATAATGAATTCTTTGTTGTTAGTCTGCCTATTCTTTGTCCTTAAGATATTATTTATCTTTATTATCTAATTTTACCTATTTTAAAAGTTTAAAATTGTATATATAATTGTGATTGTAATCTTAATATTATTATCACACTTTTATTTTTTGCAAGTAACACATATAATTATATGAATTGTAAATAATTTTAAATTTTGCCAAATTTTATTACAAACATTTTTCCTCATGTGTCTTCCTAAATTAAATTTTGAATCATTATCCAAGCCTAGAATTATGAAATATAAGTAAAGCAAGAAAAGGCTAATTTTAATATATTGTTGTAATGTCATTTTTGTCACTTTGTTAGTAGTTATTTGTTGTGTTGGTTCCTAAAGCATGAGATGCATGGAAATTTAGATACTTAGACCATAAGGTCTTATATCATGCAGAACCAAGAATTTACACTAAGATTGTTTCTTGAAATTACTATCTGACATTTTTATGTGGCATTTATACAAAGGAAGTTGTAAAGTACATGATCAGATTATTAACTGTTTCTCAAAGTCGTTGACATATACAAAAATTATATCTTTAAAACATGCTTAGTGGTTGTCTCATTCCTAAGAGATCAAGAATAAAGAGACTTGTAAACATGAAGAGATTCGTATAAGTTAAGGGCAAACAATCATTTATTAGCTGTATGACATCTCAATTATATTTGTCATGGTTGAAAATGTCTTTGGTTGATGTATTGTTGACTTTAGCTAATATTTGCATGATTAGGATTTTAGGTGTCAAAATTAGTTAGTTATAGCTTATAATTTTTATTTTCCATCTTTTATTATTTTAGCTTAGACATGCCTTCAGTTGATGCATTGTTGACTTTAGCTAATATATGATGGTTAGTATTATTATGTCGCTATTAGAAGATGAGAAAACTATCATATGCCGTTTTGATTTTCACTTATCTCTATTTTGGTGTTACATCAAATTATTACAATTATGTTATTGACCAAAGTATGATATTCCAGTTATAACAACAATTTACACATTTTTATATGCAAGTAAATAGAAATGGATGGTTGGGATGAAAAATTGAGTATATTTTATGGTGGAAAGATCATTTATAGGGAAGATGTTGAATATAAGGGTGGAAATATTGAAAATTGGGAAATTAAAATTGACAAGTTTTGTTATTAAGACCTTAATAGGATTGTTATAGAGGATGTTAAAGGTCTAAAAGCTAATAAACTTATGTATGTGACTTCAAGACCCATTTTAAAAAATGGGTTGATGGAGGTGGATAAGAGTGATACATATGCGATGGAGATGTGTAAGCTAATTGTAGAATATAAGGTGATAAAGATATACGTTGATCATGGATCCAATTTATCATCTTTAAACAATCTTTTGATAACGATTTTGAGGTGGAGGCTATTAATGGGATTGCAGATGATGTCCCTACCAATATCACTTGGTCTACTATCATGCATTCCACGAAGAAGTAGTTGAGTAAGAAGATGTAGGCATAAGTGGGAGTAAAGTTGCTCCAAATAAATAAGAACAGAATTTATTTATTGATGTAAAGATTATAGAGTGATTTAGATTCAAACATAGATGATAAAGGGTTAGGTTTGTCTAAGGATTTAGTTGCTTCATTCAAAAGAGGATGAATTAAGGAAAAACCTAGAGTGATGTTTGCAATATATAACAGAAAAAAGGAAAGTTATAAAAGAAAATACAACAGATGATGGAGATGATAATGATGGGAATGATATAAAAGAGGGAATTATGACAAATTACTTAGGATCATATGGCAATTGTAGCTTTAAAGAAGGTAGTTCAGATGTAGATGAGAGGTTGAAACATAAATCAAATGTTTATAGATTCAACCCTTATATGAAAAAGTTTTTTTAGTATGGTATATTGTTTGATAATTCTAACCAATTCAAAGAGGCACTTCATAAACTTGTTATTCATAATTTGTAAGAACTAAATGTGTAAGTATAAAAAATGGTATAATTTAATGAGCTTGTTGAAAGATTTAAATAGTCTTCAAGCAACTATTGTCAATTTTCTAGTAATTTTAAATTTAGGCTTCATTAATGTTGTGAACTGACTGCTTACACATATATATGCAAGTAAGAGTTTATGAATAAAAGCATATTAGCAATAATGTTTTTTACAACAAAAGTGTGGGTTCAAATTGTCTTTCTAACAATTACTTTGAAGACCTCCTGGGACCCATTACACTAAATCTAATAGAATTAAAGAAGTTTGTTAAGAAATATTTGAGAGTAGAAGTTGATTACAATATTTACTCTAGGGCTAGGAAGTTGGTTATAGAGGAAATGTAAGGAAATAAAAGGGTAGAATATAATAAGTTGTGGGATTATAGGGAAGAACTTTTGAGGTCAAATCTTGGTAAGAGAATTAAATTGGTTATTGAAAGGCCATCTCTTGGAGATGATTTACATTCATCATTTAATAGGATGTATATGTGTTTTGTGTGTTACAAAAAGAGGTTCTTAGTTGGACGTAGAAGATTGATAGGACTAGATGGTTGTTTTATTAAAAGGTCTGTAAAAAGTGAGTTATTGACAGTAGTAGGAAGAGATGGCAATAATTAGATGTTTCCCATATAGGCTTGACATATAAACTCAGGCTCAACCTGGTTTGACTAGGCTTTAAGCCAAGCTTAGGCTTAAAAAGTAATATTGTTTTACACTAGGTAAAACAACATCATTTTAAACTAGGTATTCTCCTCTTCAAACAAGAGACTATCTTCCTTAAATAGAAAATAAACATTCTTTCTTCATCAATAGTCATCCTCCTCCCTACTTGCCTAAGTGACTGAAAGTTGCAATTGTCCCTCTTGCCACTAGACCTCCTCACTTCCTCTAGTTCCCACTTCCTAATGTCACTGCTCTACTTCACTACTCCACTCCTCGCCAGTCACCTCCTCCACTAGGTATTCTCCTTTTTTTTATTTTATCAATTTTGTCATATTCATCATTGTGATAAATTCATTGCAGTTTGTTGATTTTTTGTCTATATAAAACATTACAAAGTTCCAAATGTGCACCCTAGTTTGGATTTTGATCTTTAATGTCTGTTCAGTTAAAAATATGTGAAATTTATTGTTAACCAGACAGTATTTTTAGTTGCTCTTGTACTATTGCCTTGCTATGTAAAACTTAGAGCTGCCTTATTGTGTCCTAGTTCCATATATGATTGAGTTGTAACAATTTCTTAATTTCCACACCTTAAATCTTATGTTGTTGTCATTAAAAGCTTTCATATGATATTGTAACAAATAATTGTGTAGAATTGGAATATATCATTTAAATTTGACCTTAGATACTATTCATTTGAATTTACTTCATATATTATATAAAAGAAGACTTATTTCATCCTAATTTGAAACATTTTTCGCTACAACTTCTAGGTGGGTTAGTATATTAGGTGTCACATTATTTTGATCCATATGTAAGCAAATAATATAAAATCCTTAGGTAGTTAATTCAAGTTTGTTTAGAGAGATATGGTCTATTTTTGCTTGTATCAGTAAATGAGTTTATATTAATAGCAATACAAAAAAATAAGATAGACTGAAGTTGTGTTTAAACTTTAAAGAACAAAACAATTTTTCAAAGCTTTCAGTCGTGTAATCTCTTTATTAAAAAAATCCTAAGCACATAACTTGTGCACAATGTCATTAGGTTCACGTGCACATGTACAACTTGACATGTATATATAGTTAAAGAAAATAAGAGGAGGGTTTCCGAAATGTAGATACATGCTTCAGTGGTAAGGATGAATATAAGGTTGGTTAGCGGGGTTGGGTTGAAGGATAACTAACCAAAAAAATAAGAAACATATACATAAAAAGAATTTGTAGGAATGTATGGATTGGAAATTGTTTCGGAGATATGTACTATCTCTTTTTGAGCCCATTGTATCTCACTCTTCCTTTATTATTATAACAAAATACTACTTTTATTATCTCTAGAATAATGTGTGTGTGTGTGTGTGTAAATGTTTGTTTCATCTACTTGTGTTTTTTGTTCTGGTATTATGATCATACACATAATAACATTATGATATATTTATGAACAAGTTTTTTATGCTAAACACCAATTGGGCATCATTATTGAGATCTTATGATTTATGTCTTTTTAATAGTGGAAAATTTAAAATTTATGATGGTCACCATTATACCCCAAAAGGAATAATGATCCACCAGTAAAATTACCTAAAGGAACTTATGAAGAAACACACCATGCAATAAGCCAAGCCCTATAAAACTTCTATGCCTGCTAATACATGTTTGTGTAAGGATGAAATCAGTAAAAAAAAGTTAAGGAAAAGATTTATAGAGGGATGATTGGATCTCTCATGTACCTAGTTATAATTAGACTAGACATTGTCTTTGGCATTTTCTTGTATGCTAGGATTCAAAGTGATTTAAAAGTTTTAAATCTCATTTGAAGGTAGTAAAGAGTATTTTGAGGTATTTAAGTGCGTACAACATATTTGTGTTATAGTAACTTCTTGATGCTAATTTTGATCTTGCTAGATATGATGGTGTTGATTATGCAGGGATTTTGGTTTATAGGAAAAGTACATCAGGTATGGGCAATTTCCTAGGTTTATATTTAATCTCATGGGCATCTAAAAAGAGAATTTGGTTTCCATTTCTATAGTAGAAGTTGAATATGTTTCTATTGCTACTTGTTATATCCAAATGTTGTAGATTAAGCAATAATTGAAGGATTTTGGTTTTACTGTGGTTGCATTCTTATTTTATGTGACAACACAAGTGTTGTAAATATTTCAAAAAATCTTTTTCAACATTTTAGAACTAAGCATATAGAAATCAAATACCAACTTTTACATGATAATATTGAGAAAGGATCTATTGAGATGAATTTTTGCAATTTTAAGGATCAGATCACTAATATATTCACTAGACCATTACCAAGAAAACATTTTGAGAAAATAAGAGAAGCTAGGGATGACCATAATCATATATCATATGCTGCATGTCTTATTTCTCCCAATGGCTAGTAGACTTAAAGCCAAGCTTAGTTTGTAATTTGTATAATTGCTTGATATTTGTTTTAAATTATATTATGATTAAATGTATTATTTTTATACGTCAATGCATAATTGTATATAGCATGATTTAAAAAATTCATCAAATTTGACTTTGTGCTGTTATTTAAATGCATAGTTAAGTTTTTTGGTCAACCAAAACTGAGAGTAGGAGTTACCAAATTTGGATAGAATTTTGAAATATCATCATTATCTCAAAAAGATTCCAAAATCTTATATTTAACTAAGAAACCCATACTATCTCTAAAACCTTCTATAAAACCTCATTTGCTTTAAAATTCTACTTTAATACTCTCTCTCCAACTTCTCTCCACATAAAAGAACTCCCACATACCTAGTTTCTCATTCACTTTTTCTCTCTCCTAAACCTGAAATGCTCTCTCTCTCTCTCCCCCCTTCAATCATTACCTTAATCCTCAAGCATCAAAACATGGTGCAAACAAGGAAAATCGTCATAAACCAAGCTCTAAAATCACCTTCACCTACTAAATCACTGATTCCCACTGAGTCAGCAAGCCTGAAGCCTCACTAACACCATTACCACCAGTTGAGATCCCCATATCACCGTTAATCTTTTTGACTCCATTCAAGAGGTGATAGGGTTCATGAGATGAAACAAAGAAAGGAATAGGAGGAATAGGAGGAGGAAGGTACTTCAAAAATTAGAGCAAGCTCAAAGTCAAGCAAAGATTTTAAAATTCAAATTTTGAATTTCAAAAAGGAAAGGTTGAGGAACAAGGAAGAGAAGATACATTAAAAACTTCAAATCACTTGTTGAGGGGGAAAGAGATGATCATGACTTGCAAGAAAACCCCCTTGACACATTCGACGAATAAGAGATTGAGGAGATAGAAAACTAAGAAAAGGAAAAGCAAGAAAAGAACAAGAAAAGGGAAAGGGAAAAAGAAAAGAAGAATAGGAGAAACAAAAGAGAAAGTTAAGAAGAGGGAAGAGAAAGAGAGGTTAAAAACAGAAGAAGAGAAGTGAGGCAAGTTGTAGGAAGCCAAATCAACCAAGAAATAGTTCAAGCAATAGTCTAAAAAACTTGTGGCCAAGCATAGAAAGAAACAAGTTGAGAAACACATTGTCAAAGGTGATGAGGATGACGATAATGATTAGGTCCTCTTTATCATCAAGTGCCTCTTAAAAACATCCTCCACCAGTTGTTGATGAGTAACCACAATCCAAAAAACCTTAAAGATCTTGAGGAACACCTCAGAGGTGGCTTCGATCAAGGTCATTCCCATGCCTAATGCATCCACTTCCACTAAGGACAAAGGGAACTGTCATGCTTGATAAGCATGTCTTAAATTAGCTTACAAAATTGATAAGCTTATTATTTTTCTAAAATGCGATTAACCCATCCCCCATCAATTTCACTTTAGTTGGCTTGAGAATAATGGGTGTGAAAATTTGGTGAAAAGATCAAATCTCAAGGTTGGAGAGGTTGTTAGATTTGAGATCTTTAAGTAAATGGTTGTCGAGTTCTATATGAATTTAGATGGGGATGATGATTTGTATATGATTAATGGTGCTAATGGCTTTAAATTTTCGTTCACTCCAACTGCTTTAGGTCACATTCTAGAGGTACCTTACAGTCGTTTTGATATATACCAAAAGATGGATATGACTCATCTCTCACGCATTAAGGCATATGGGCATGTTATAAAGATCACAAGCAATTCATGTGGTAAGAAGAAAAGCTCAGTTAATTTTCTCCTTATTTCAAGTTTCTTGCCACATTATTATTTGAAGTATAACTCTTAGGGGGATAAAAGAGAAACCTAAATGGTGTGTATTATACATGCCTTACAGAGTTACTCGATGCTGAGTTGCTCATCAATCCACCCTCAATTAGAATTTAGCACATGCTTTATGTGCTTGAGAAGGGTAACACCAGCCATGCCTTGCCCTATAATATATGACTTAATAAAGTGTTTATCCCATTAATAGTTCCCCTTAGTAGCAAAAAAAGAACTTGACCTATCAAATTTTGTTTGCTAAATAGAAGCCTTGGATAGGTTTTCCTTTATGGTAGAGAATAGGGCTTTGTCTTAGAAGCCTAGATATTCACCCAAGTTGCCTACAATAGGGTAGGGAATGGAGTAAGAAATAAGGGGCCCAACAAGGTAGGTAATAAAGGAAAGAACAAGTTCTGGTAGTTATGGGGGCCTTAGTGTATTGGCTATTAATGAGAGTCATTTATGGATTCTTGTGGATCAAAATGAGAATCTAAGTTAGAACGGAGGTAGACCTCTAACTTTACAACAGAGGTAGACCTCTAACTTGACCAAAGATGGTGCATGGAAAGAAGAAGAAACATAAAGTAATATATAATTTCAATTATTGTATATGTAATGTGCTATATATGCATTTATAAAGTATGCTTTATTTATGGTATAATATAGTAATTTAAGTGCTTAAATGTATTACTGAGGTTATAACGGAAATCATGGATAGACCGGAGATGGTTCTAGACTCGACAAGAAACTTTTCAATTTTTTTTGAAAATTTCAAAAAGCTATAGAATGAGTTTGAATGAGCTTTAAAAGCCCTGAAATGTGCTTTGCTTTGGAGATATAAGTGTCACTTTTGAATGATCTTTCTGTTGAACTAAATGCATCCAAATTCTATATGTGCATTACATGGGAAAATTTCCATGAGATAAGCATGAATTAATTGGTTTAGAAAGTAACCAATTAAATGGTAACAACTGGTATGTGTCAAAGTATAAATATGAGAAGTTCGAGTAAAGGTGTAATTATGAGGTGATATTAATGGAAATGGTAGGCAAAAAGTGTGATTAAGCAAACTTTTCGTCTTTTTAAAAGGGTGTGGCCGGCCATTGATGGAAAAAGGAAGAAAAAAGAGAGAAAAATGAAAAGAAAAGAAAAAGGAGAAGAGAGAGGTTTGGCTAGGTCACAGAAAAGTGATCTAAGGAGTTTTTTATGCTCTTCTAACTCCAATCAAACATCCAACAAGATCCCGTAGCCATCCAAGTGAAGGGGAAGAAGAAATTGGTTTGGTAAGTTTACTAGTTTTTTTTGAATAATTGGATTTGTTGTATTATAGCTTAGATTTGGTTTGGTGGTGTGAATTGCACCCTTATGATGTGATAGCAAGGTTTTATTACTTTGGAAGTGATCAGGAGAAGAAAATCAAGAAAACTAGTGTGTGGAACCTTAGTCAAACTTGGTCAAAGGTAAGATCCATTGCCTAAAGTTTTTTATTTTTCCATTTGATGATTTAAGATTAATGAATGACATTAGGAAGTTAGTTTAATGATGAAAGAATGGAAGATAAACCATGGAAATGATTAGATGAAGTTTCAACTATGGCTAACTGGCGATATGATCCAAAATTCTATTATGGTGTTTTATAATGTTCATAGCATTATTTTGATGCTAATGAAGTGAAAAAATGAAAAAGAATTGGTTTAGAATTGGTTTTGATTGAAATTCGACCAAGGATATATGATTATGTAAAAATGTGTTAATGAAAACTTATGGCTTAAATGTGTGCATTAAAATATCATGGAAGTGAATTTGGATTTGTTTTAAGTGTTAGAAATCACATAGAATTAAATTGGAAAAGTTTCATGTAAAATGTGTTAAGTTTAGCCTTAAAGGCATTTTTGGTATAAAAATATGGTTATCATGTAATTACCGTGTGAATGTGATTAAGGATGGTCATTAAGTATATTTGTGGCATTGGCATTATTAAATGAAGTGTTATGTTATTATTTGAAAAAAAGTATATATAGAGTGTATGTGGAAAGTAATGAAATTGAAATGATTTATGGTGTATTTAGTTGTAAAATGTATTAAAGACTCGAATGTATGTGTATTAAGTTTTCAGATCTAAAAACGAAGCCAACTGAAGGATTTCAAAGTGATGAAAATGAAACTAGCAAGTCGTGAGTGAACTTTAAATTGATTGTATGCAAATGCTTTTTATTTTATCACGAAATAAATATTTATGCTGAATTTTATGTGAATGATATATTACAAATGTATATTGCTAGTATAAGTTTATTTTTTAGTAATATATGAATTTTAGTTTGAAAGTTAAATTTTATATGATTTGAATTTATATTAAAATTATGTTAATTGTTGATAAAAAAGAAATAAATTTTTAGCCTATGGTACATCTTGATGGTATTACAGATTTACCAGTAAGAGTATCCTAAAATGTGCATGGTAGTGTCTGGGAGACGTCAATTACTAACATGGGTGATATTATGTCTGACAGTTGTCTAGTGAGTCGCTCTCTGCACGTATTGTGTATATATATAGTGCTAGTCAAATTGTCATAGGTAAACGATATAGAACTAGCCTCATAACTACCAATTTATAGCAATTAACCTATTATGGATGAGTGATGTAGAACTAGCTTCCTAGTGGTTAAGCAATGCAGAACTAGTTCTATAAATTTATCCCTACGGTATCGTGAGGTAAAGAAATTAGGGTGGGCTATGTTGTGTAAGAAAATTTACGAAAATAATAATGTTACTATTATTTATTAGGCACCGTATGGTACCAATTTAAGCGGTCAGCTTATTTTCAGTATAAAAGTTTTCAGAAAACTTATTGTTATCACTGTTTATTGTTTAAGGAAAAAGAAAAAAGAAATTTTATATTATGAGTTTAATTTCAAAAAAGCATTTCAAAATGGTATTTTAGAAATTTAGAAATTGTGTTTTACGTAGTGTTATTTTATTACCAAATTTTATAATACACGAATGAATTTTTGTGGTAATTATTTTACCATAAGCTTTATTATTGTATGAGAATATTTCAGTTATGTTGTCATGAAAAGTTTAATTTTTAGTAAAACGATTAATACTTACTGAACTTGTTTTTAAATAAACTACCCCAGGTATGCATACAAATGCTACAGTAGTTAGGATTCCACCACATGATTAGTTGTATAATCAGGTGCTGTTGTGCTTGTGTCATTTTTACTATGCATGTGTTTTCTCGAAATTGGCCTAGTTATTTGTATATATGTTTTAAATTATTTTGGAAAGAGTTTAAAAGTGTCATCTTGTAAATATTGTTGGTATTGTTTATATATTTTACTTAATGAACAATAAGAGCTTTGATCCTCGATAGAAATTAGGTACAAAAGTGTTTGGGTAGAAATTTCAAACTCAAGCCCAACCAAAAATATATGTTTTATTTATATTGTTTAATTGATATTATATATTATGTTTTTAAAATGTTGAGAATTAAGTGTTTGTGGTTGCTTGTGATTTGGACTTGAGGTCTTTTTCTAGAAGTTGAGATAGTATATGAAATACTAAGAGTGTTTTAAATCATGTTATACAGGTTTTTGAAATTTGGAAATCTTAGAAAAAACAGTAGTTATATTGCTGAATTTTCAGAAAGTAAAAAAAATCCCACTATTTTTCGCATTTTTTACTTTTAAAGTACAAAAGGTTTTTTAACAGTTGAATGGTTTAGCTTTATGAGAACCTTTCGATTGATTTAGTTATCAATTGGAGGGTTACTGTAGGGTCACTAGAAGGGTTCTACTCATGTTTCGAAAGGAGAACTCCGTAATGGGTCATTTCACATGACAAGACATGAACTCCTCCGGTCGCAAACTTAGCAGCTTTACAGCTAGCACATCTTAGTTTAGCCTTAGGAGCTTACCCCATATTTTCTTTTTGATAAACTTGTTCTATTTCATCTTTTGGTAACTCTTGCTAACCTAGTTCCTATGCTTCTAAGACAGGTTCTTATGCACGCTTGTAACTATTCTAGTCATCTAGAGGTTGAATTATTTTCTAGCTTGTGATTTGTGTGTCGCAAACGCCAAGTGTGCTTGTGTTAGCCGTTAATGATTCTTCCTTTAGTATTACAACTCTATATTTTACTAATCTTGACTTGTGTTTTGTTTTTATGATGACAAAAGGGGGAAATAAGGGCATGTACCTATGTGCATGCACGTATATGCTTTGTCATGGTATTGTGACCTATGTGCTAGTCTTACATTCTTAAGTCGATTACTTGCTCTGTGGCTATGTTCTTTGGTTAAAGTGATTAAGTGTTAGAAACTCATATGTATTGGTTAACATTTTTATTCTCATGTTTCTTGTATATATATATATGGTGGTGTGATTATTTTCACTTATATACATCTTTACATTACTAATTATGTGATTCATGCTTAAGTATATTTAATAGTTTGTCACCATAAAAAAGGGGGAAGTTGTTAACCCTAATATAGGTTTTGATGATTGAGCATGCTTATTTTGTAAATAGTTTATTGATCACTTAGAGATTTCAAAGTTGTATGATGATGATTAATGCATTGGTGGTCAAAGATTAGCTTCGAATGGTAAGAAGATCTAGCGTTTATTATGTTCATTTTATTTAGTTTGACCTTTATGTTAAGGGTACACGAGTTTCACATGCTTGAAACAACTCAAGAAATAAGGTAATGTTTACGAGTACAGCAGGGATAAAATCTGCTTTAAGATCTTATCTTTTATTTTCGGATTATTTCCTCATATGTTTGAGGGATTTTTTTCAGCTAAAATATTTAGATGATTTTCCAAATATTATCAAGATAAATTTTTATTAAAATAGGAATCCTGTTGTTTCCAAAATTCTAATTAGTGTTTAATGATTTATAAAAATGTGCTTTGATAAGGAAAAGGCATTTTATCTTTTGGTAATATAAAAAGTTGGAACATATCTTCCCTTAATTTCGGTTGGACTAGGAGATATATCTTTTTCTCAGTTGATTTTTGGAAAACTATTTTGAGACAATTCTTTTATTCTCTCTGTTAGAATTCTTCAATTAATGGATTTCTTTCAATTAAAGAAAAAGAATATAAACTCTTATAAATACAAAATTGCTTTAAATTTAATTTCTTACCACCAAGAAAATAAATATGGATAAAGAAACTTAACTTTTAATTTAATAAAAAGTAATATTACAATCAAAGCCTTTTATTATAGCTTTATGTACAATTTATTGGGGCAAAGTGTAATTAGTTCGATCAGAGTTTGTTTCTACTATAATTAATACAAATATATGTTGCTTAATAAACCATATCGATCTAACCCAGAAAGTATAATGTATGGATCGTATTACATATCCATACATAACATTTTGAGAAACCGTGATCAGTTCTTTACCTTGTAGAATTCATTATTCCTTTTAAGTATGCTACGATTGCGGAATTTTTATGTCTTAAGCAATGTTCTCGAGGTTTTTGTGTGGACAGTCTCGTGACATTACTGTTACATAAAATTTTACAAACCATGCTTTGTTAGTTCTACCTAAGAAGAAATACTTTTTTTATGAACGAAATATATATAAATCGGTAGAATTGAATAACGAAATCAATGGTCATTCTACATATTAATATTAATAAGGGTAAAACACTCGTTAGACATATAATTTCACATATTAAATAATACGATTCTCTTAATTATTAACAATTGTCAATAACTCTCTATAATTTTAGTTTTATAACATTTATTTTAATTTCTAAGTTTTAATTGTGGACATGTAACACTAGTTGTTAGTTTTGCTTAGGTAAAAATTCTAAAGTGGGGTTGGCAAAGACAACGCAAGAAGGGAAAAGTAACAGGACAAGAGCATTCGTTTGAAGGAACTTCCGTGGAAACTCACATGGAAAGTGACCCTTTATCTCTTTCGTTTAATTAATTAATAGCTTAATCCATTGATGTATTTGTGTTTATAAATTAAAAACAAGCATTGGACAATAAACATGTTGTTAACGTCAAGCATCGAATCATAATTTATGAAAGGTCCCTTTTGTATTACATGTCATCTTAACTTGGTCCATCCACCTACGGCATGTATGTTAAACATTGTCGTAAATCATCGACTAGGGATTGATTTAGTGTTTTGAAATTCGGACTGATCATCGAATCAAAAATTTTATTGGTTATCGGTTTAACTATTGGTCGAAACGGTGTGACGTCATAATTATGCAATAATTATATTTAATTATATAATATTAATAATATTAAAAAATACAAAAAATAAAAAATAATAAAAAATAAAAATTTTATTGAACCAGTGGTCGGACAAGTCAAATCGGGCCGATCCGACCGATCAATTAACCGATTTTGACTAGTTCAATTAAGAACTGATTTTTAAGAATGAACCGAATCAAATAGCCGACCGGTCACCGATCGAACCGGTCTAATTTTCAAAACAGATATTGGAGCCATCACGATGGTCAAATTCGCTTCTTTTGTATTCTTTTGTTTTGATATGAAAACTAACTTCACAGTGCCTCTTTATTCATTTTAATGTTTTATCCTTTTTTTTTTTTTGCTCTTAATTGGCTAATCAGGTATGATAAACATGGTGTATTGGCATCATTTGTCTTTTCTTAATGTTGGAAGGAAAAAAGAGTAGTTCATGAAAAAGTCTTTAAGACATCAATTTATGAATCAGTTCTTATATATATAAATAATCATTAATCTTCGATCTTATTCAGTGAATAAGCATACATAATAAGTTAATGATATAAAATATTATAATTGTAAATGTGACGACTATTAAAAAATATAAAATATGATTTACCAAAAAAAAAACGTATGTAAGATAAGAAAATTTTGAAATTAGTAAAAACAATTGTGGAATGAGTTCTACAAATTTTATAATTCTGCAAGTCTCTTATCCTATAGGTTAAAGTAAAAATTCGTTTTTGTTCTTAGGTCCTAATACAAGTATGTTTCCATCGTATCATGTTATACACAAATATTTTTTTTACATTGGTATCAAAGTTAGATTGAACTTGTATTCTAATAATTATAAGTTCTAGTTTGTGATGCCAATTGCTAAAAGTGAGTACATAATCAATATGTAGCATCTATGGATGATATAGGAAGAACAAGAGGTAAAGATGGTTCTTTATTTCGAAAAAATTAGTAGTCTCATGCAATAAAATATTAAAGAGCTTAAATATTAATATAAAATCAAACACGTAGGTATTAAGTATAGGTATGTCAAGGATATAGTAGTGCAAAGAGAAATGATATGTCTAGTGATTATTCATAATATTTATTATTAATGATGATAGTTTGTTTATCATCGATAATTTGATGCAATATATGTTTAATTAATAATTAAACAACATTTTTTAGAATAAATTTTAAATGAAAATTTAGTTATAGAAACATGAGAATGTTTGATTTTGAATTAACCTTTCTATTCTAGAATGAATGTTAAATGCGTGTTGAACATTGAGATATAGATATAAGAAATATGTTAGATACGAGATGCCTTCCTACATGGGTAATCACCTCTATTATTTTGTAAGAATCAAAATAAGAGAAGTCTTAAGCAATTTATTTAGGTGATACATGAAAGATCAAGGCTTAAAATACTGATGTCAATGTGAAGTATATTAGAAGGTACAATAGGTTGTTACTAATGGAATAACCTAAAGAAATGATTTGGTCGCCCAATCTATCTTAATATGTCAGATGTGAATTTTGAAAGGTGGATTAAATAAAAAAACAAGTGAAATCAAGTTACGTATTAAGTATGACTGAGCTATCATCTTTACAATATTGAAGGAAAAACATATTCTTCAATAAAAAAGAGTCAATATTGTAATACATAAACCATACCATGTGTACATTTTCGACCCATAAGGATAATATAAGTCCTATTCTCAACTTATACTACATGAGGACCCTTCGAAGCTATGCGAACCACAAATTTAAAGTACCTGTTTTACTTGGGTTCTACTCATAGAGAATGAATTAATGTTTGCTGTCTTTAAATTTTATTAGGAAATCATAATGATTTGATATATAAGGACGTTTGCTATCTTAAAATTTTATTAGGAAATCATAATGATTTGATATATAAGGACATTCTAGAAAAATGAGATTGATTCAAAGAATTGAGAAACGATATAGATCATTTCAATTCTAAGTTTTCATCAAAATGTATTCACAAGGCCCACTTTCTATATAAAAGGCAGTACAAGTATAAAATATTTATATAATGAGAATGAGATGATGATTGATGTGATAAATGATGTAGGGCATAACATACTAAATTCACTTAAGGATTGATCCATTAGTCAATAAGTCATATATTTGTAACAAATGTATGATAATATACTCTTGTTGTATACTGATCACACAAGATATTAGACAAGTATGATTAATGCTTAATCATTTTCTTTTTGGTCAATCAACTTTATTGTATGTGAGTGAGAGATAATAGATAAGTACACATCAGAAGTTAATAATATGAAACGTTATAACGTACCAAAAAAAAGAAACGTTATAATTGTAAATGACATAACTATTAGAAAATCATATATAAGATATGATTTACCAAAAAGATAAATGTGTAAGATAAAAAATAAGAATCTTACAAACTTAAATGTTTATGAAAAGTTAGTAATAAGCATATACAATTTGCTGACAAAAATGAATATTTGTGAAAAGTCACATTAAATATCTTTATTATCATATCAAATATTTCATAAATCTCTCTTTTACTGATAAATAGTAAACATATAAGAGAAATATCATTCTTTCATCTAAAATCTTAAGATATTGGGTTATAGTTTTTCTTTTTTAATAATTTAAACTTAATTTTTTGTATCTAGTTGCTATGAGAGTAAACACGTAATTAACTATTTATTTATGATAGAAATCTAGTATTAAAATTGTATGCATTTTCAATTTTTATTGAAAAATTTAACCAATTGTTAAAAAAATTAACTGTTTTCTTCTAAACATTGATTTTATATTTTATATTGTTTAAGTTCGGCAGTCTTTTAGTTGTATATCTTTTAAGAGAACAATTTATTAAAGTAGATATTATCTTATTAGCATAGCATATTATACTGGAAACCTTTTTAAGTAGTCAGATAACTGTTTTGAAATTTATAAATGTTTTCATATGCTTATAATGTAGTAAACTAACATTTTTGTTCTTCTTTATGCCTGTCTTAAGCAGGATTGAGAAATGAGAACAATAGATGCTGACTGACGCTTCTCATTGTTTTACAGCTAATTGGCTATATATAAGTTATAAGAACAATCACAAATAAAATGTGCTTAAGTCAAACTTTTCAAGGTGGTAAAGCAATCCAAGACAATCCCAATGCCATGTATAGAAGGGTATAGGAGTAAGTGACGGGCGTTGGAATATCTTCCCCTGCATATCATACGGTACATTTTAAGAATGAGTCAGGATTTTTGTTTAAGATTATTCTGTCCTGTTATGTTTATTAAATTTTAGTTATTTATTTATATAAATTTTGTATAAATAAATAATTAAGATTTAAATAAATAAGATAGAACATAATAATCTTAAACCGAAGATTTATACTTTTTAAAAGTCTCTAATTTTTTTCTCGGAAGAAAATAAGGAATTTTCTATTAAATGATATTCTAATTTCTTGACATGTCCCGTACAATAGTTGGTAACCAGGAATAAAAAGTAAAAACCTTTGCAAAACTTGTACAAAGCTGGAATGGAACGGGTGTGCACCTAAACTGAGCTGATGGAGACCGCCCTGGGCCCTTGAAAAAGACGTCGTATTGTACGCTGTTAAAGATGCAACACCTAACTGTTCGGGACAAGTGGCGTCGGTCCTTTTTATGTGGTCTGCGTTGGAACATGTTGCATCGTTCGTCTCCCGGGGGTAGGAAAGTTTAAATTAGTAAAGTCAAATACTAATTCTTTTCGAAGGAAAGTTTGAGAGGTGGAGAATTGCCAAGAAAATACTTATCTACTCTTGTATCTTTGACTTTTATATCGTAAACAACTCTCAGCCATCATCAATACAACGAAGAGCAATCTTATCCATTCAATCTACAACGTTGACCATGTTAAATTCCTAACACTTCCCACTGTTATTTAGTTTTTTTTTTGTAATTGAAACCCGTCTTAGGACGGACAGCAAGCTAACCCAAACTTTCAAACAAAAGAAATATCATTAAATGTTATTTATGAAATATCTTTCAAAGATCTTAATTATGAGAAATACCTTTAAACCATCTAAACTCAACCAGGTAGATTGCTTACAAGATGAAAAGTTCTAACCTCAAATTTTAAACAACTGCATACATAAGGACGATTCGAATCTACAATCTCACTTAAATTAAAAGAGTACCTTATTAACTGACCTAAGCCCTGGGTTTATTAATAACATTTCAGTACAGGCTCCCTTTGCAACACCGACAATGGTCAAGAGGAAAAAAGCGTAGTCTAAGCTCACTAATCCCTGAAAAATAAGCAAAATGGAATGAAATTGGGCCTCGAGGATAGGCCCAATTTCATGAAGCAACGTGAACCCAATGTTGTCGTGCTAGTAATATTTTCGAACATTTTCGCTTGGTTATAATTCATCTTCAATATGCTTTTCTAACCGGTGAAAAAAGAATTAAGGTGATATCGTCGTTAGAGGTAATTACTAATTAGAGCATACGATTGCCGATGAACATGCTCGTCATTTAGTTGAGAAGCTTTAAAACTTGACCTTTCATTATAGATAATTTACGTTTTTCTCACGTTATTACTAATTTGCAGGAAAGCGCGTCATTACTTTTATAACTCACACATTTTGCCTCTCTAAGAGAAAAACGAGAACAAAGGTTGACCCACAGATCTAGGACCTGCATACTTCTCATCTTCCATTGAATCTCATTATTCCTCTGTAAGTCCTCTTATTCGTCTTCCATTTCACAAGATCCAGTCTTTACAGATATTTTTTGGTCGATTTTTGCATGTAATGGGCAGCAAATACACCCCTATCTCTAAACCCTCGTACGTGGAGTTACAGACACCCAATGAGGCTCATAACCCGCAAAGATCTCACATCAAATTGCTCCCTTTTGATGATGTGGAGAACTTTATAGATCCAAAGGCTGGAAAACATGGAAGCTTTGGTCACGACAAGGGTAATGAAATTGATGATCTTGAGGTTGAAGATTATCCATTGGTTGGTTCGAAAGAGACCAATGGATCTGGTATTCATGGGGCTGTTTTTAATCTTACCACGTCGATTATTGGAGCTGGGATCATGGCCTTGCCTGCTACAATGAAAGTCCTTGGATTGGTTTTAGGGGTTTTGTTGATTATCTTGATTGGTATTTTGTCTGAAATCAGCGTTGAGATGTTAGTTCGATTTTCAGTGCTTTGTAAGGCTTCTTCTTACGGTGAAGTTGTTCAGTGTGCTTTAGGGAGAACGGCGAAAATTTTGTCTGAAATTTGCATAATTCTGAACAATGGTGGTTTCTTGGTTGTGTATTTGATAATTATAGGGGATGTTATGTCGGGATCACTCCACCATCTGGGGGTTTTTGATCAATGGCTTGGTCATGGGGTATGGGATCATCGGAAGTTGGTTATTTTGGTGATTGTGATAATTTTCCTTGCACCCCTGTGTTCATTGGAAAAGATTGATTCTTTGACCTTGACTTCAGCTGCTTCAGTGGTTTTGGCTGTTGTGTTTGTGGTTATCTGTTTTATAGTTGCTTTCATTAAGCTCATCGAAGGAAAGATTGAGGCTCCAAGAATGGCTCCAGATTTTAGTTCGAAAAGAGCAATCTTGGATTTGCTTGTGGTGATTCCAATCATGTCCAATGCTTTTGTGTGTCACTTCAGTGTACCGCCTATATATAATGAGCTTGAAGGGCGATCACCACAAAAGATGAACAAGGTGGGAAGAATCACAACTGTGGTTTGCGTAGCTGTTTACATAGCCACTGCCGTATCAGGTTATTTACTCTTTGGTAAGGATACTGAATCGGATATATTAACCAATTTTGACAAGGATCTTGGTATTCGTTTCAGCTCAGCCTTGAATTATATTGTTAGGGTAGGTTATATTCTTCATTTGGTTCTTGTTTTTCCTGTTGTTCATTTCTCTTTAAGGCAAACTGTTGATGCCTTAGTGTTTGAGGGATCAGCTCCACTTTCAGAGAGTAGGAAGAGATCTTTGGCTATAACAGCAGTACTATTGGGGCTTATTTATTTCGGCTCTACTATGATTCCAAATATTTGGACAGCGTTCAAGTTTACAGGGGCAACAACGACAGTTTCTTTAGGTTTTATATTTCCATCTCTTATTGCATTGAGGTTAAACGGACAGGGGGAGAGTTTAAGTGTGGGAGAGAAATTCTTGTCATGGTTGATGTTAGTCTTGGCAATAATAGTCAGCATTGTTGGAGTGATTGGCAATATTTATAGCCTCAAAAGGCAGTCAAAATAACTTTCCCCTCGGTGATTACAAGGCATCTACAGTTTAAATTTGTAATTGATGGAGGGTGAGCCCTTCGAAGTTTTCATGTTGTTCCATTCCTCACACCTTTAGAATTTCAAATCAAGTTGAGCAGTTGATATCCTTGAAAAAATAGACCAGGAAGATTGTTATTATATCAGAGTGCCAGAAGAAGAAAGCATGGAAAGCCCCAAGGTATGGCATGAACATATCTTTTGAAGTACTGCAACTTCCCAGAGCAACTGTGACAAGTTTGGCTGTGTTTAGGCAGCGCTTGGTGTGCCTGCTATATACATGCCAAGCATTTGTAAGTTGATCTAACATTATACTATCCAATTCATGTAACATATCATATTTTTGTGCTCTTGGCGATATAGATGAGGTGTAACTTGAGCAAAAACAAACCATTGAGATTTTGTTTCATACGTTATACACAAGGCATTCTTTCTTCTTCAAGTGCTTTTGTTCTGTCCTTTTCAAATCATTCCCTATGTAGTCTTGCAAAAATAGAGCTGCTCTTTTTGCCAACTGTATTGGATTGATTCTGGTTGATTACATAAACATTCATCAATAGAGCCTTTGGGTTTTGGTAGTCAGGTATATCTCGAGTGGCCTTTTGGCTTGAGCTCTGATAAGCAGAGACTAACTTCATGGTGACAATCAAACAAATCTTAAGCTAAAAGGATGTTCTGCTTAAAGAAACAGGTAATCATTGTTGGTCGTCCTGTTACATTTCAGATGAATGCAATATACAGAGACGAGCTCTTTGAAATGTTTGGTATCCAGCTCTTTTGAGCAGGAACTGCAGCTTCATCCGTAGGCCTTTTGTAAAAACTTGTTAAGTGTGCATTTGCAAGTGTCGTCAGGTTAGATTCACCCCAAGCAAGTGAATCGATCAATTCCTCGTAGGCTTCAAGACTATGATCCCTGGGTAATATCATGTATGAATATAGAAAGTTTAACTCATCTTGCTACAGAAGCAAGTCACCTGCCGACATTTTAGTAATCTATTGATCAAGACAACTCAAACTTTCAAGAACAATAACCTACTGGGTCAAAGGCAGATTAGTAGCTTAGTCATTTTGTCCAGAGTTAGCCTGTTGAGAAATCATGAATTCCGAGATTATCCTATTGAAGTGAACAACCAGTAACGGTGGCTCAAAATATTTGACTACTTGGACCATTATTTAAAAGCATCTACAAACCTAACAGTATTATCTTAGTCAGACTATAAAAATATTTGACATAAATATATAACAAATCATAGTTGGCAAGTTCTTATTGACAAGGTGAAGAGCAGCAAGCACTGAGCGAGATTACCAATTGCTAATCATATGATTGGTCACAAGGGTTTATCCAAAGGGTGCCATCATTGTCCTACTCTTCAAAAGAAGTAAATTAACTTGTCATATATTGCTTTGCATGCGCCTGCACATACGTACAATGAATCATTGTCGCTTGCTCGACAACTTTTTGTGATTGTGCCGAGTTATCGTTGGGATGCCTAAAAATTGACTGAACGAATGTTACAAATTATAAAGCCGTAAGAAAAGACAATGAAATGAACAAAAAGGCATAATTTACATTATCAGAAAAACATCTCCCAACGTGAAAGTGGCAGGGACCCCGTATTTCGGTAACATGAACGGTCTGTAACTACGATATATTTTTGTGCTGAGCTCGCAAGAATTGTTCTTTCAATCAAAATTTCCA
This sequence comes from Erythroxylum foetidum, assembly GCA_026546835.1. Classification (NCBI taxonomy): domain Eukaryota; kingdom Viridiplantae; phylum Streptophyta; class Magnoliopsida; order Malpighiales; family Erythroxylaceae; genus Erythroxylum; species Erythroxylum foetidum. The sequence goes on along the minus strand of JANZLF010000001.1, from coordinate 15,178,453 downwards.
GCTAACACTAACATAAAATTATCATCCTCAACCTCAAGATAGGATATAGTAGGGATCAGTATTCACACGGAAACAACTCCACAAAATGTCAACTATGCAGACCCCTTGTTGGCAATTAGATTGCATAGAATGAACTTACTTTGAAAAATACACACTCACTTTATTAAAACTTCTCACCACACAACTTATTTGAGTCGGAAACCTTACAAAGCCTACACACACTACACAACGTTTTTTTTTTCACTCACTTTTCTTTTGATTTGCATAAATACATATGTAATGGCCAAATGGTCATATTTATAGAGAAGTAGAGTTGATAATAACCGACTATAATGCCAACCTCAATGAAGCTGTCCGACAGAGTTCAAAGACAATTTGGCTTGATATTTTGACCAAGTCAAATACAACTCATAATCTAGAAGCATGTATAAAACCAAGTTTAGTTTCTAACATCCTCCCTCAAACATGGTTTAATTATTCTGAGCATGTTCTCCAACTTGTAAAATAGCTTAGCTTTCAAGGGCTTCGTGAAAATATCTACTATTTGATCTTCAGATGTGTAATACTCAACTATAATTTCTTTATCTTTAACCAAATCGTGTATGTAGGGATGTTTAATGTCAATATACTTACTTCGACCATGAAATACTGAATTCTTTGTTAAGGCGATTACTGATTTATTATCGTAGTAGATTATCGTTGGACCATCTTGTTGGTGTTATAATTCGCTAAGCATCATCCTTAGCCAGATCGTTTAAGTAACACAATTTGTTGCTGCTATTTACTCTACTTCTGTAGTTAAAAGAGCAACTACTTGTTATTTTTTTGAAGATCAAGAAAATGCTCCAAAACTAAGATGAAAGATATAACCTGACATGCTTTTTTTCTCTTTTTAACGACATTAACCCAATCACTATCTGTATATCTAACTAGTCATATATTCTTATTGTTTGAATAAAATATACTATCATCAATCGTACCTTTAATATATCTTAAAATTCGTTTTGCGCTTGTCAATGAGATTGTCACGGTGAATCTATAAATCTACTCACAATTTCCACTCTGTAAACAATACCTGGCCTAGTTGTAGTTATGTACCTTAGATTTCCAATAAGTCTTTTGATGTTTGTTGCATCAACCAAATCACCAAGCCATCTTTCACAAGCTTTAACCTTTCTTCCACTAGTATTAAAATGGGCTTGCATACATTTATCTTAAATTTCTTTAAAATATATTTTGCATACTTCTGTTATGAAATAAATGTGCTTTACATTTGTTTGCTTTACCTCTGTAAGTTTTATTGAAAAAAACAAAGAAATAGCAAGAAAAAAGAGAAAAATGTTTTGCAGAAATATGAATAACTTTTTTTTATACAATTAATTCAATCATCAGCTCTTGTTTAAATAGAGCTATTAAAAACATAAAGCTGGTATATCATGACCAATACTAAAAATTTTTGTTAAGAATCACAAATAATCCTAGATTTTAGTTTGACTCCAAGACTTATTGAGATCTGGTGAAAAATAAAAAACACGTACAAAATTAAAAGAAAATATCAAACGTTCCTCCTTGCTTTAAGTGTAGCACCGCCTTTGGTGGACCCCGTCTCCGAGGCCCAACATTCGGACCCATCCAGCGTAGAAGACCCACAACCGAACACATATGCTAATCAC